>JAOWBW010000443.1:585000-917500 GCA_026119855.1 Campanula takesimana
TATGGCTCTTACAATTGACCCCTATTTAACTGGTTTTTGTAACAAAATTGGTTAAAAACCCTAACTCGACAAAAAATGACAAATTTGGGGCCCAAAATGCTAACGGAGATACTTTAGAGCCCATCATCATAGGAACACCCCCCAAACTTTGGGGCCTAAAATGTAATTCGCCCTTTTCTTAATACAATCTTTGCAATTGCAAGATTACACCTTTGTGTGTTGAAGCCTTTGTGCTTATAGAATAATCTTTTCGAAGGTTATTGGAGAGGGATCTTTATCCTACTGTTCTAAAGGGTTGATTTCGATCAATCCTTGATTATTTCCGTTGCGTTTCACATCAATTGGTATCAGAAAAGGACGATCCTTAGACGATGGCCAACGATATCAAGGACCTTATCGCCGCTTTGACAACCAGTATGCAAGACAGTATGCAACAACTTACTGAATCTACGGCGCAGCTAGTCCAGATAACTACTACCTCGTCACAAGAAGCAGCAGCTCGTCATACTGAACTTCTGGCAGCAATAGCGAATGGTCTTGGTGGGCGTGCCAACGAAAACCCTAGAAATCGAGCAGATCCTCGTGGGGAACGCCTCCGCCGCGAAGATCCGGTTCAAGGGGATTTCCGAAATGGTGGTTTTTATGAGGCCAGGGTAGTGCCTCCTGCAGATCAACGACCCAAGATTAGGGAGGATATACCGTTTTTTCCTGGAGGAAATATTGTTCCATAAGTAACACAATTAGAGCCGATAAATGTTATTCAGGCTTCGGAGGGGACAAATATCATTTTTGAGGAACAAGAGAATTTTGTTGTTGAAGTGATGAAAGAGGAAGTGAAAATTATTGAGGGAGACGAAATCGTATTTGGGGATCCCGTTTTTCGGCATCCGCTTAAGGTCCGGCCGCACCTTCTCCAAGACCCGCCCGGACCAGCCCAGGTCCGGCCACACCAAGTTAATGACCCGCCCGGACTGCGACGCTGCTCGGCCGAACACTTGAACATCTTTCCGGTCCAATTGCCTCAAATTGATCTTCAAAAACATAAATATTCAAAATATTTATTCAAGTGGAACGGAACTTTTCAAACATCCGAGATGAACTCGGGGACAAGTTCTTTTGAAGAGGGGGTGTATGATGCGAATGTTTGCCAAAGTCAAACATATTAATTATTTTTGTATTTTAATTAGTATTTTAGGATTTCGTTTACATTAGATTTTATTTTATTTGTTATTTTCGTCATTATTTTTACTAGGTCATTTAAATAGGGTTTTAGAGTAGGATTAGGAGTGATTTTGCTATTTTTGAGTCCTATTATGTTACCATATAGGTTAGGGTTAATTCTAGAAAGTTTAGGAGTGTTTTTCAAGTTTTATGGGCACTATAAAATAGGCCTAAAAGTGTATTCCGAAAATTAGACATTATTATTTTCTTAATTCAATCTTTGCAATTGCAAGATAATTCACCTTTGTGTGTTGAAGCCTTTGTGCTTGCAGAATAGTCTTTTCGGAGATTATTATAGAGGGATCTTTATCCTAGTTGTTTAAAGGGTTGATTTCGATCAATCCTTGGTTTATTTCCGCTGCGTTCTACATCACCAACCCAACACTCAAATCCTGATCCCCAATTGACAATTTCTCCCCAGTTGACTTCACTTCAAGATTCGGAATTTTAGGGTTCGCATAAGCTCTTACTGACATTAAATCCCCACCTCTTAGGCCGATCGTTGATGATTTTACAATCTTCGCACTAGGAAAGGATTCCGAGCTTCTGAATGAATCTTTCATCGAGAATATATGAACTAGTTTCGCAATTATAGGTTTTAGTCCCTCCGGTGGCGACACCGTCGGCGTCGGGTATGGTGGAGGCGCTTGGGAGTGGAAACGGAAAGCGAATTATGTGGAGCCGGTGGTAGATAATATAGATGATGGCGCGGTTACAATGGTGGGGGATTGCGATGGTGGTGGTAAGGGTGGTGGTGGGTTGGTTATGAAGATGTAGGATAGGAA
The DNA here is from genome assembly GCA_026119855.1 of Campanula takesimana. Lineage (NCBI taxonomy): Eukaryota > Viridiplantae > Streptophyta > Magnoliopsida > Asterales > Campanulaceae > Campanula > Campanula takesimana. The sequence goes on from JAOWBW010000443.1 coordinate 587,007, forward strand.
GAAGAAGAACAAGGGTTAAAATTCCCCCCTTTTTTTGGCACTAGGATGGAATTTCGTAGGACTAAGTTTATCTCTTTTTTTTTTATTAAAAAAGTTTCTATATATTAACTTAATCATATAGACATTGTACAATTAATTTATGTATAACATAATTTTTCTTGCTTCAAAAACATAAATTATCTTTAAATTTATTACTTTTTTGAGCATATTTAAAATTAAATATTGGAAAATGCAATTTTATTATAACTCATTAAATACACTATCAATTTCAAGTTAACTAACAATAAATAAATTCATTCACTCATAAAAATTAGTAAAATTAAAATATGATTGAACACAAAAATGGTAAATCAAAAAAAAATTGTAACATTCTTTAGTTTTTCTTGCAAACAATGATAATTACTTTAGTTTGTTTTAAAATTAATTCTTTAATTTTCTTTATTTATATTTAATATGTTGAAAATAGCTTTAAAAACCCTTTTATTTAATATTTTAATAATTATTTTGATTTTTAAATTTATTAAATCTGAAATTTTCAGTAACCGCCTTGAAAGTAATATTAACTTCAAACTACCCAATTCTATTAGTCACGTGCATGGTACATACTTTTTAACTGAGTTTTTAACGAATTTCGTCAAAAAAAAAAAAAAAAAAAAAAACTTAACTGACCAATTTTTTTCGCTTCAATGTCTGATCTGGTGAACAAAAAAAAAAAAAAATAATAAATAAATAAATAAAAACTACAGGGTTTGATTGAAGGGTGGTATATCATTTAGGGTCTAAATTGTCATTAACCCTTAAATTTATCTCAAACGAAAAGGCCTCACTCCATAATAAATTTAGCACAATCTCATGAAAGAACAATCAACTTGAGCCCTACTTTAAGATTTTGACTTGTCAAGTAAGACTCTTTGCCGAGATACATTAGGCACGAGTAAAGTGGGATAAAATAACCACCCGTCTGTCACTCTTACATTTGGGGGAATTGACATCCAGCTAAATATGTGGCGAATGAAAAGTGAAAAATCAAAACAAAAGAAATAGCATTAGCAAAAACTTGATCAATCTCTCTCGCTCTCATCTCCCTGTCTCTCTTACATTTTGGGGAATTGGCAGAGAGAATGGGGGCTTATTATAGAGGAGACGAGGATTACGATTACCTGTTCAAGGTGGTTTTGATAGGCGATTCTGGCGTCGGTAAATCAAATCTATTGTCTAGGTTCACAAAAAATGAATTCAGCCAAGAATCCAAGTCCACCATTGGCGTCGAATTTGCCACCCGAAGCATTCGTGTTGATGACAAGGTTGTCAAGGCCCAAATTTGGGACACCGCAGGTCAAGAAAGGTATTATTTCCCTTACCCCTCCCACATTTTCCCCTTTTATTCTCTTTGGAATTTGTTCTCTTCATTCATGTTTTTTATCTTACATTTTGCGCTCAAAATGTTTTGTTTCTGCTAAGAATTATTCATTTTTGCTTCCTAAAACAAAATAAGGATTCACATAATTGCTCCGCCCCAAATGAATGTTTATTTTCAATATTTTTTTGTCCCAAAATGGGCTCAAATATGGTGCAACTATATCTTGGTAAATTGGTTTTCAGGTACCGTGCAATCACCAGTGCTTATTATAGAGGAGCTGTAGGTGCATTACTTGTTTACGACATAACCCGTCACATTACATTTGATAACATTGAGAGATGGCACAAGGAGCTTAGAGATCACACGGACCCAAACATTGTGATCATGCTAGTTGGAAATAAAGCTGACATACGTCACCTAAGGGCCGTTCCTACAGAAGATGCAAAGGCATTTGCTGAAAGGGAGAGCAATTTTTTCATGGAAACATCGGCTCTAGAGGCTTTGAATGTTGAGAATGCCTTTACAGAAGTACTGACACAGATCTATCGTGTGGTTAGCAGAAAGGCTCTTGATGTTGGAGATGATCCTACGGTGTTGACTAAGGGACAGATGATAAATGTTGGAGGCCGGGATGATGTATCAGCTGTGAAGAAAGGATGTTGTTCTTCGTAATATTAGGGGTGAATTATCTTGTTGAGGGAACTTTTCTCAAGCTATTTGCTGAAGATTAAACTTAAATGTACATGTTAATAGTTTTCACTTTTTATTGGAAAGGAATTCAGTATGTAAACTACTATTTTTGTAGAGTATGACCCTTGTTCATAGTTATATACTCCTCGAAATGATGTTCCCACTTTTTTCTCATATTTGGTTTTATTAACAATTTAAGATTTTCATTAGGATAATTAAACTAAACTGGTGTGGAAACACCATAGCATCTGCCCTTTCTAAATACGAGTTTGTTCAAACTAAACGGAGCTATATCTTAAAAAGTTTTTCTTAAGGAAACATGTATGAAACACAAAAATAAGATGAGAAAAAGTGTCATTGCAAAAAGGTAAGTAATGTAAATGTTGGAGCATGCAGACAAGTTAGATATGAAGATGAAATTGTTGTAAACAAAAATTTAAGACTTTTATTTGGAAATTGAATAACAGTGATCTCAGTAAACAAAGTGTAAAAGAAGCCGACTTACAGAAGCTAATTCAGAATGTCGGTCTTGTTGCTCCACTGTTTACTTACAAGATGTGTGTACGTACTAACTGGACATGGCACACTATAAACAAGTACGAACGAGGCTTGTGATTTTCTTTTATTCATCACTTCATCAAAAGGATGCTTGCAATAGCCTTGCATAGAGCGCGTGCTTCCCATGCTTTGTGACTGTAGCATCTGCAACTGTAAGCAAGTCAGATAAACAGAACAACTCTTCTAAAGGAGGAAAATAGAGACTGGAAAGTGATGTTGCAACCAATAATTGATGCGTAAGTCAAACACAAGGGCTCATTAGAAGGCAAACATAACAACAAATTTAGGGCTGTTATACGAACCGAGCTGGCTCGAGCTCGGCTGGTGAAAGCTCGAGCTCGAGTGAGCTCGAGTGAGCTCGAGGTGTAGCTCGAGTCGAGCTCGAACCGATTGTCAAGCTCGTTTTTGTTATCGAGCCGACCGTGGTCGGCTCGTTTAGCTCGTTAAAAGCTCGAGTTCGGCTCGATAAGCTCATTAAAATTGAATTTTTGTTTTCGAACGGCTCGAACTCAGCTCGATAAGCTCGAATTCGGCTCGATAAGCTCGTTAAGACCATATTTTTCTTTAAAAAAATGTCTAAGCTCGAGCTCGGCTCGTTAAAACTCGAGTTCGATATCGACTCGAGTTGTTCGCGAGGAGCTCGCGAGCTCGATTCGACTCGAGCTCGAACAAGCAAGTGGGCTCGAGCTCGATAAGTTTTAAACGAGCTCGAGCTCGACACCCCAAAGCTCGACTCGGCTCGTTTACAATGAATCCTAATGTATCAAGCACAAACATAATGCCCATGAATCCGAAATAGGAAGCAAACATACAGGGAGGACGCTTTTGAGCTTTCAGGAAAACGGAAACCCTAATGTATTAAAACAATGTATCGCACATAAACATAACGACAATGAATCAAAAATAAAGCAAAAATGCATGGAGGATGATCAGTAGGATGGATAAAATCTTGGAAAGGGAGCACCCAACTTGGACAAAGTTTTCTGGAGTCAATATTATTGGTGGAGAAAAACATTGGCAATTGAGAAGACAAATGCTGCAAAGGCTCCGAGGATATGGATTATCCAAGACAAGTTTATACAAAAATTATCGGCCGGGGGAAACAGCTCACAATGTAACAAGTAGCATATTAAAGAGCTTGTTAGACAAGTGTGAAGTACCCTGCTATCCGAGCTGCAACCAAATTGGAATACATGAGCAGCTAGCATGCTCAACAATTTACAACCTATGTGGCTTTATAATACTCCCTCTGTCCCATAATGATCTTCCTGTTTGACTATTCAAACTTTTTAAGGATATGAACATTTGCTTCACTAGCCATGTCGTGCTTATGCACATTTTAAGCCCGAGTTGTAAAAATGGGAAGAACTTTATGGGACAATGAAAAATGGCAAATGAGAAGATCATTTCGGGACAGAGGGGGTATTCATTACTAATCTAATGGTCATCAGTTTTTCCCACATAAAATAAATAGATATTAACAAACATGAACCCAAGTGAACTGCACCACTGGGGAGGGGGGGTGCATAATGTTGCCACAAATTTGCCAGAAATGATTTTAGATGATTAATGAATATGGAAGGGCAAAGCCAAACCCAACCTAAGCAAGCACACATATCAGTGGCGGAGCCAGGAAATTTACTCAATGGGGGCAAAATGAATCTTAGTGTATTTTTTCCTTTAAATCAAGGGGGGCAAGTTATAAAAAATTACACTAAACCCCCATAATTTCGAAAATTTTGCACTACTAAAAGAAAAAATTGTTCAAATCAATGGGGGCAATTGCCCCCCTTAGCACCTTCTTAGCTCCGCCTCTGACACATATATGAGTAGCTCATGTGGCAATCAAATGGTATGCCATAGTAATGTTTTCCTTGTGGAAGTGGCCAGGCGAAGATGAGGCTGATCCTTGTAGCAAAATCCTATGGCACGTAACGTACCATTCGGTTTTCTGGGGTACAAACATAATGGTTTCCAAAATACACCTACATTTGAAGTGCATCACGAAATAGGTATCTAATCCAACACTTATAAATCAACATCTGTTATCTGAATCATATGTGAACATAGAAAGGAAACTTTTCTCAGATGCCCTTAAGTGCGAGTGGTGAGAAACTAAATTTTGCTCCAATAAATCAAATGCTGAACTCCCAAGGGTAAATACATGATCTCAAGTTTGACAGCATTAATCCGGAGGGAACTGACAGATATAAGATGGAGGAGAAGATGTTGGCCAATTCTGGGCTACTATATTTTAGAAGTATAGTCTTTTTTTCTGTTCCCTAACTACGTTCAAGTCATTCTCAAGTTTCCCCAATTAATTTAGGGGGTTCCTTTAGAGGCATACTCTTTTATCTACTCCTATTTTTTTCTTTCATTTCAAGTAGGGACCGGTAAAGACAAGATTTGGGGAAGTGGGAAAGATCTATTTTAGGTAGAAAGTTAGATTTGCTATTTCAAGTTTTCACAAACTAGGGGGATTACAAACCGTGGGACACTTTTCTAAAGTTAAAAGGGGGCCAAAAAGTAAAAAATAAGTAAATATTACTTCTACATTTTGTTTTCTGTTTGGTTCGCAATTTCTATCTAACTCAAATCTTCATGTCCCTAAGAGTTCATAAACAGCTTTTAGTGAAATGTGTGCTTCCATTCGTCAAATATTTTGAGAACTTCAAGCCAATCCATACTGAAAACAAGAGCAAATTTAATACTTTTTGGACATTCATTTCGGCACGGAGGAAGTAGCTTTTAGTGATATGTGTACTTCCATTCCTCAAAAAAAAATTGAGAACTTCAAGCTAATCTATATTGAAAAATACTACTCCCTCCGTCCCGCACGAAATAGGATTGTTGGGAGTGGCATGGGGGTTAAGGAAAAAATGTTAGTCTAATATGAGTTGTGAGTATGGAAAGTTATGTAAGAAATAGAAAGTGGAGTAGGGAATAATAAGTGGACAGTTGTGAGTGTGAAAGTAGGTTCCACTAGATAAAACGTTTCCTTTTTGGGGTTGTCCTATTTTCTAGTGGGACTCTCAAAATGGCAAATTGTCATAATCCGAGTGGGACGGAGGGAGTATACTATTCCCTTTCTAGGGTGGAATATAGATGGAGCCGTCCATCTAGAATGACCACCAGCACTAGGGTACGACTTTGCTTAGATATTAGTTTCATGAACAACCCACCTTGTGCGCCTGGTCTTACAAAATTAATTTTAAAGCTAATCATGTGAAAGATTCGTTACCAGAAACATCTTCTGAAACTGCATAACTATACTAAACAACTTCAGTTACATAAGCTTTTTCGTTTACACATTACCATTAAGAAATTGATGGTTCACAAAGTTGAGGACAAACTTCTTCTAATATCGGAACGGAGTGGACTCCCATAAATATTCTGGACTAGATAGTAGAACAGATTAAACATTCACAAAAGAGGAATATAAAAGACTATCGTACGTTGGATAGTACCACTACCTGAACTTGTCACACAGCATACTAATAGAATCGAAGCTAGAAGGACTGAAATTGTCAATCTAAAATGGAACTCTCAAATAGTATCAAAACTGCACAAAAAATAATCCCAAAACACCTCAGAAATGAATCATCAAGAACCTATACCCATAGAAACTTCATCAATCAGAATCATAAATTAAACAAGTACCAATAAAAATCGCCCAAATTAATACAACCAAAAACACAAAAAAGCACTAAATCAACAATTGGGACTCACCCAGAAACGAAGTGAAGACGGGGTCAGCGAGCTTTCTGCACCTCAGTACCATCTGATGAGGGAAGAGAAGGAGGAGGGGGCGGCGGAGAATTGCGACTGTCATCAGAACCGAAAGAAGGGATGGGGTTGCCGCCCTTAATGACCCAACCTAGGGCGAAGAAGGATACACCGGCGAGTATGGCGGTACCCCATGCGTGAGCGTACCATTTACTGTACTGTCTAATGGCGAACCTCCACTGCTCTCTCAGTGTAGCCGCATCAGGGTTTGAGATTTCTGGCGGGTTCTGGTAATTGGGTAGTTTATGCCCACCCAGATTACTGCTGCTGCTACTAGTACCTGAAACCCTAGGATTTGAAGGTGGGTCTTTAGCAGCGGTGGGTTTTTGGTGATCGACTGTCATCTTTGCAGAAATTCGCGAAAGTGGCAGAAATCTCAGGTCAGTATAAGTTCATGGAATACACACTTAGATTTTTGAAACGATTGTATCTTGATCGGTGGTATGTAGCCGACATGAAAAAGTAAGGGGTAGTGGCAGGACATTTGAGGAATGGAAGGGTAAAAACTAATTACTCCCTCACATCAACAATGTAGATCTAATTACTTTAGCTCTTACCCAAGCCTTCATTGGCCGAGTGGTATGGGCTTGGGATGTTCTTCGGGGATCCCAAATTTGATTCCCCTTCCCGCCATTTCCCAATAATTAAGTGGCCTCCACTTTGTTCCTTCAGATAGGTGCGAGGACGTGAACGTCTATGGCAAGGAGGCTACATCAAGTAAACTACCTTCTGACTTGATAAGAGTTTGTAACACGATGGCAATTGCCTTAAGTGATATTGTATGATACAAAATTTAAAAAAAAAATTACTTTAGCTCTTACGTAATTGATAAATCAAGTAATTTATTGATAAAATCTATATATATGGAGTATATATATATATATATATATATATATATATATATATATATATATATATATATATATATGAGGCAACGTAGATGGATGGAGAAATTGAAGGATCATGATTGTACTATCCTTTATCATCCAGGAAAAGCAAATGTTGTGGCAGATGCACTGAGCAGAAAGACTTATATTTCTTGCCTGATGATTCGTGAATGGAAGATGTTTGAAGACTTATGTGATTGGAGTCCTTGTGAATCAAATCATGGAATTATCATTGCTAATATAAAGGCTACTTCAGATTTACTCCAACAGATCAAAGAAGCTCAGGTAACTGATTCTGAATTACAGAAAATCATTAGTGGAATGAATGAAGGAAAGCAACCAGATTTTTCTTTCAACAGTGATGGAATTCTTACCTTTCGAGGCCGAGTTTGTATTCCAGTTTATCTTGAGATAAAGAAGAAAGTTCTTGAAGAGGCTCACAAAGCCAAGTATACTATTCATCCTGGAAGCACTAAAATGTACCAAGACTTGAAGAAACATTTCTGGTGGAATAATATGAAAAGAGAGATTGCTGAGTATGTTTCCAAATGTTTGACTTGTCAACAAGTAAAAGTGGAACATCAACGTCCAGCAGGTTTGTTGCAACCATTAGAAATTCCAGAATGGAAATGGGAGCATATTACTATGGATTTTGTGACCGGTTTGCCACGTACCAGACGAGGCCATGATGCTGTTTGGGTTATAGTGGACAGGTTGACTAAATCAGCTCACTTCTTGTCTGTTTCCATGGGATATTCATTGTCTCAGTTGGCAACTTTGTATGTTCAGGAGATAGTCCGACTGCATGGGGTTCCTATGAGTATTGTATCTGACAGAGATCCTCGTTTCATTTCTCGATTCTGGCAGGCTCTTCAGGGTGCCATGGGTACTAAATTGAATTTCAGTACTGCTTTTCATCCTCAATCTGATGGGCAATCTGAGAGACTTATACAGATTCTCGATGATATGTTACGTGCTTGTGTTATTGATTTCAAAGGCAGTTGGGATACTCATCTTCCTTTGGCTGAGTTTGCTTATAATAACAGTTTTCAGTCTAGCATTGAAATGGCTCCATATGAGGCTCTTTATGGCAGAAAATGTCGATCTCCTATATGCTGGGATGAAGTGGGAGAAGCTAGACTCTTGGGTCCTGAAATGGTTCAACAGTCAGTTGAAAGTGTGAAACTCATTCGAGATAGATTGCGCACAGCTCAGAGTAGACAAAAGAGTTATGCAGATCATCGTAGAAGGGATCTTGAATTCCAGGTAGGTGACTTTATATTCTTGAAGGTCTCTCCTCGTAGAGGTATAAAGAGATTTGGGAAGAAAGGAAAGTTATCTCCTCGTTATATCGGTCCATTTGAGATTCTTGAAAAAGTTGGTAAGTTGGCTTATAGAGTGGCTTTACCTCCTTCTTTATCGGGTATTCATGATGTATTCCATGTATCTATGCTTCGCAAGTATATGGCGGATGAATCGCATGTTCTTGAGTATGAGGCTATTCCATTTCAACCTGATTTGTCTTATGAGGAACAACCTGTTGAAATTCTTGATTGGAAAGAGCAAGTATTGCGTACCAAAAGGATTCCTATTGTGAAGGTCCTTTGGAGGAATCATGAAATTAAAGAGGCTACTTGGGAAACCGAGAAAGAGATGCGAGATAAATACCCGAGCCTATTTGAAAACCTTGGTAAGTAAAATTCGTGGGCGAATTTTCTTTAAGGTGGGGAGGATGTAACACCCATCGAATTTCTTGTTAAATATTTGACCTACTTGTTAAATTCTTGAACTTGCATATTATGTGTTAGTTTTACTTGGGTTAATTTATTAACTGCTTTAAATAGTTAAGGTGGTTAAATGTCTAGTTTTGACTTTTGGGTCATTTATGAAGTTTTGACTTTAGGGCCTTTTTGTTAAAAGTGAAACTTGAGGGGCCTAAGTTCAATTCTTTGAAAGTTTAAGTTTATCAATTGAGGTTGCCTTCCTCAGATTCATTTTACCCAAATCAATTACGTATACTCCTTCTGTTCTAAAAAGCTAGGTTAGGGTTTCACCCTATTCTCGACTCCTCGAGCTTAATTATCCCTCCGTTCTTGATTCTGATCCCGGATTAATATTTGTGGCGTTGAATAGAGCGTTCCAGGCCGAACAGAAATTTATTTGGGTTGCTTTGATTTTTGACTAGGTAAGTTATTAGCTCCCCCTTACTTGTAATAACATGCATAAATGTTATTCTCGATACTTGTGAATGTTAATTTCGTGTTTGGGGCGATTTTTGGGATACTTGTAATTGTGGGACAAAGGGAGTAAAATTCTTCTGTGAAAGGGAATAATTAGAAATGAAAGTAATGGTTTTGGGACTTGTATGCACTCCTTAGTATTGTTAAATGTTAGTAAAAGTTACTCCTACGTTTTGGGACGGAGAATTTCTAAACCTGGGAAAGAAATAAGAATTTCGCATTTTGGTACCTTGTGCGACCGCACAATAAACCTTGGGCGACCGCCCATATTTCTGAAAGGATTTTCAAAGAAATTGACATGCTTGTGTGCGACCGCACAAGTCATTTTGGGCGACCGCACAGTTACCTGAAAAAACAAAATGTTATTTAAAGTTTGTATAAGTTGGAAGTAACTCTAGTTAAGGTATATAACCTTAGTATAAGATGTCCTAGCCAGTGTTGTGACACCTTAGGGACATCAGAACTTGGTCTTAAACATGTATACTCATTGAATTAAAATGAGAACTTAAGTATGAGAGTAGTAACTCTTCTTTATGTCTTGAAAGTGCTATGAACAAGCACTAATGTGTTATACTTGTTGTGAATCCAATGATTGTGCACCTTAGGGGCATTAGCATAAGGTCTTAGACTTGAACATCCTAAGAATAGGATTGGGATTTGGTAAGAGTAAATGTATAACTCTTATACATGCTTGAATGTCTAAAGATTGGAATTATAACTTGAAGTATAAGACATTTAAAATCTTGTACATGACTTGAACATCCAAAGAATTGGATTATAACTTGAATATAAGATAATAAAATCTTGTACATGACTTGACACCAATACATATGTATGGTAGTGAACTTGAAAGTGCTATGAACAAGCACTAACTTGTATGAGACATGTTCTTGTTGTGTATGTGCAAACATTGCATATAGTTGCTTGATAACAAGGTGACTTCTTGATTACTTGAAGCATGTTCCTTGTTGAGCTAGTCCACTACTTTTGGATTAGTTCTTCTCCCGTAGTTCAAGTAAATATCTACTTGTACCTTCTTGTGTGAGTCCAGCTGGTTCTCCTTGCTTGTTCGAAAATATATAGGTTCACGCTTGTCGCGAGAGCTGGGGCTTAAGTGACAATCGGGTCCCTATGTATTTCCGCCTGACCCCTTACTACCGGCCATAGTAAGGGCATAGCTTCCTTAGTTGGAGCAATAAGACTGACTTAAGTGAATGCTAAACTCCTGTCTTGAACACCTCGTGAATACTCATGAGTCTTGATATTGGGAATGACACTGGTTACCGGGTCTTCTGATACATACTGAATAATCAGTTCCTGTTATTGATCGTGATTGTCAAAGTAATACAAGCTACGACAACAATGGTATTCTTGGGAGGAATAAGGAAGGAAGCAATATCCTTATAACTTGCTTGTTTAGCCTTATGTGCTACTTGATGAGTGGCTTAGCCTCTCATATACTTGTTACTTGATGATACTTGATATATGATTACATGAGTATCTACTTGAATTGCATGATAACATGTCATGTAGTTGCATCTAATAGCTTACTGAGATTTATCTCACTCCGTTCCTTGTTTAATTGTTTTCCTTAGATCAAAGGAAGGATAGTGCGCAGTGAGGCTCGACTTAGCTGGGAGCTTACTACGCAGGTCGTGATTATTTTGGGGCTTGTGTCCTTTTACATTTGGTGAGGACGATGTATTATGGGTTTGTAACTCCTTATTTTGGGGTAGACAGTCTTGTTCAGTTCTTGTTGTCATTAGACATCCTGTATAGTACTCTTAATGCCAGCTTATGTGCTAGGCATGTTTCCGCTGTGTATGTATTTAAGTTTGGTTTTAATTTTCTTGTCTAGAACTTGTGTTGTGAGCTAGTATAGCTCCTTACTCTAGAATATATATATCATGTCAGTTTGTTAAACAAATGTCATTCAGTTTCTTGTTCCTCGTTAGGCACTCCCACCGGGTTCGAGGTTCTATTAAGGGATCCCGGGACCATGTTTAACACATGCACACACCTGCCATGTTTACACATGCACACACTTGCCATGTTTACACGTGCACACACTTGCCATGTTTAGACATGCACACACCTGCCATGTTTACACATGCACACACCTGCCATGTTAAACATGCACACACCTGCCATGTTTATACATGCACACACTTGGCATGTTTACACATGCACACACCTGCCATGTTTACACATGCACACACCTGCCATGTTTACACATGCACACACCGGCCATGTTTACACATGCACACACTTGCCATGTTTACACATGCACACACCTGCCATGTTTACACATGCACACACCTGCCATGTTTACACATGCACGCTTGCCATGTTTTCACGTGCACCTCACACACACTTGCTATGTTTACACATGCACCTCACACACTTGCCATGTTTACACAGGCACCCTACACACACTTGCCATGTTTACACATGCACACACTTGCCCTGTTTATACATGCACCTCACATACTTGCCATGTTTACACATGCACCCGTGCACCCCGCAATGTTAATACTTGTACTTTGTTGATACTTGTACTTTGTATATACCTTGTATCCTTGTACCTTTGTTATTTTCGCCTTAGTATTAGGGTCAAACAAAACTCTGCTATGCTCACTTGTACATTATTTTCCTTCTCCTGTATTGCATTGCATAGCATCATTCAAACATTCAAAACTTCTCTCTTTTCTCCTTAAAAAGAATTAGTTTCTTGCCACACACTACCACTAGTCCGTGTCAGCACTGCACAGGTCCCTACTACCCGGAGTATTCGATGTGCAGGAATTTGTGCGCTACTACCTCACATTTTTCGAGTCACTCGTCTACTCCGCTCACCGTGTACGTTTCGCGAGCGGTGGGAACCTTTAACCTAACCCGTGTCAACCCACACATAGAGATTAGGACACTCCTCGGACCACCCATTTAGGATGTAAATAAATGCAAAACTTTTCGCAAAATAAAATGTGCATTGCATCTAGGCGACCTCTAAGGTCCATCGCTCATCCGTTGGGCCATCATTGCGATCCATTTGGGTCTACCCTTCACCTTCGACCGCCTAGGTCAACCTTCTCAACCTTTGACCGCCTAGGTCAACCTTCTCAACCTTTGACCCCCTAGGTCAACCCTTACCAACTTTTGACCTCCTAGGTCAACCTTATCCGCCTTTGACCCCTTAGGTCAACCTTTGACCTCCTAGGTCAACCTTTGACCGCCTAAGTCAACATTCTCAACCTTTGACCCCCTAGGTCAACCTTTGACCGCCTAGGTCAACCCTCTGAACCTTTGACCTCCTAGGTCAACCTTTGACCCCCTAGGTCAACCTTATCAACCTTTAACCGCCTAGGTCAACTTTATCTACCTTTGACCCCCTAGGTCAACCCTTACCAACTTTTGACCTCCTAGGTCAACCTTATCCGCCCTTGACCCCTTAGGTCAACCTTTGACCTCCTAGGTCAACCTTCTCAACCTTTGGCCCCTTAGGTCAACCTTTGACCGCCTAGGTCAACCCTCTGAACCTTTGACCTCCTAGGTCAACCTTTGACCCCCTAGGTCAACTTTTTCCGCTCTTGACCCCCTTAGGTCAACCTTTGACCCCTAGGTCAACCTTCTCCGCTCTTGACCCCCTTAGGTCAACCTTTGACCCCCTAGGTCAATCTTATCCGTTTAAGTCAACCTTTGACCCCTAGGTCAACCTCATTTGTCTTTTAATCTCTTAGGTCAACCTTGGACCCCCTAGGTCAACTTTCTCCGCTCTTGACCCCCTTAGGTCAACCTTTGACCCCCAGGTCAACCTTATTCGTCTAAATTAACCTTTGACCTCTTAGGTTGACCCTTGACCTCCTAGGTCAACCTTATCACCTTCGACCTCTTAGGTCACCCCTCGACCTCTTAGGTCACCTTTGACCCCTTAGGTCAACCTCATCCGCCTTTGACCTCTTAGGTCAACCTTTGACCCCCTAGGTCAACCTTCTCCGCCCTTGACCCATTTAGGTCAACCTTTAACCTCCTAGGTCAACATTTGACCGCCTAGGTCAACCTTCCCAAACCTTTGACCTCCTAGGTCAACCTTATCTACCTTTGACCTCCTAGGTCAACCTTTGACCCCTTAGGTCAACTTTATCCGCCTTTCACCTCTTAGGTCTACCCTTGACCGCCTAGGTCAACTTTATCCGCCTCCGACCCCTTAGGTCAACCCTTGACCTCCTAGGTCAACCTTATCACCCCCGATCTCATAGGTCAACCCTTGACCTCTTAGGTCAACCTTTGACCCCCTCGGTCAACATTATCACCCATTGACCTCTTAGGTCAACCTTTGACCTCCTAGGTCAACCCAATCACCTTTGACCTCTTAGGTCAAACTTGGACTCCTAGGTCAACCTTATCCGCTATTGACCTCTTAGGTCAATCTTTGGTCCCATAGGTGAACCCAATTACATTTGACCTTAACCCGCTTAGGTCTAACCGTCATCCTGACCCACCTAGGTCATTATTTGACCCACCGTTGTCCATACCAACCTAGGTCAACCCGTCTCAACCCGTTTAGGTCCACACTACCCCTTTACCTTTGACCCATCTAGGTCAACCCACGACCCGCTTGGGTCGACTTACCTATCTTGGATCCATCTAGGTCAATCTCCAACATTCCTTGGTCCACCAACCCGAATAGGTCAACCTTAGACTCGCTTAGGTCAAACCATGTCTATCCCGCTTAGATCATCCCATAGGCAACCCGTTACATCCCGCTATCTTGATTCATTCACCATATAGGTCAATCCAACCCTTCTCATTTAGGTCGACCTATCCTTTACCCATCTAGGTCAACCCACCATCATCGACGCATTCTAGCTTGAACCACTTCTTGTCTCAAACCTTAGGTCAAACCTTAGGTCAAATTTAGGTCAAATCTTAAGTCAAACCTTACCCGATTCCTATAGGTCTTCCTCACCCATGCTTGACCAAGGACCGAGTCATCTCCCTCTTTTTTTGACCCCTGTGGTCATCTCTCACCTCTTTTTAAAAGTCTAACTTGATTCGAACTACGGCGACCTGAGCCTCTTATTGTGTGGGACCTCTCCCTCATGATAAGGGGAACGTAGGCAACTTCGGCCCGGTCAAACTTTCAATTTTTTACCAAAATGCATTTCAAAAATGTGGAGACCGACTCTTTTCCAAAAAATGATTTTATAACGATGCCTTATCATTAAATACGAATCTAATTCTTTCATGACTAGAGTTCTGCATCATGTCGGCTGCAAGGAACATCGAAGTTGCACCTGAAGCTGCTACCCAAGATCCCGAGACAATCCTCTACACCGGTACTGCTCTCAGTAAGCAAGCGTCCCACTTCGAAGCCATCCTCGATGAACAAGCAATCCACTTTAAGGCCATTCTCAACGAGCAAGCAACACACTTTCAGAAGGAGATGCATAAGACCCTAAGAGATATCGAGAGGCGCCATTTGTCTGACATTCGTGGCGTTTATGATTACCTCAGTCGAGTTCTCCCTCTTGCTCAATGTCAACACCCGTACGCTCCTCAAATGTACGGGCCGCCACAGACTGTCCCCGTCGGGATGCCTCCTATGACTACTCATCAACAAGGGGTGCCGGTACCTAAATCACCCTCAAAGACAGTTCGTGAAAGGAAGGACGAGCGCGAATTCGACGACTTGGGTATGCCGTTAGCCAAACTCTTCAAAAGTCTAGTTCAAGCCGGCAAGTTGTCTCCTTTATTCAACTATGAACCAAGTAGGGTGAAGCAAGGCTTGGATCCCTCCAAACACTGCCAATACCACCAGTGCATTGGGCATGACACCGAAGATTGCCTCCAATTGAGGAGAAAGATTCAAAGCCTTATTGACAGCGGAGCCATCACCCGCCAACGGAATACATGGGCATGGGCAAAAGAGGGAATTGGGGATACCTCCTTTAAATAAAAGAAAAGAAAAGGGTCATTCAGTCTTCGTAGGTTCTAGAGTGTCCTTAGTCAAAAGTCCACCTTGGACGATTTTTGTTTCTTTAAGTAAAAGTCCACCCCGGACTAGTCAGTTTAAATCTTTTAGTTCCAATAAAAGGGTCTTTATTTCTTTTTTTTTCTCTCTAGACTTGAGACATAAGCTTGCATATATCAATTTCATGAAAATTGTCTTATTCACCATTTTCGCTTGATTGCTATATCTTTATATGATGAATTAATCTTAATTTTACTCATTAATGACGACTTATTAAAAGGTAGATGGACCCACAAACCATTCACATAACTAAGTAAACGATTAATCTCAAAATAACAAATGCTTCGATCAATTGGGATGAACGAATCACTTTCTCTTCTCTCTACATTCTACCCCCATACACTATCTCTATACACTCACCCCTTGTACACACTTCATGTACACTCTCTATATACACCTTCTCCCATACACTATCCTCATACGCCTCTCATCCCACCATTAGACCCCTTTTTATAAGGTCGTGACAAAGAAATGGACTGCGTTTGCTCATCATCAAATAGACATCCATGCTGCCACAATTTAAAGGGTTGGTTTGTTCCCTTCATGAGTACTACATGCCGTTACACTAGGGCTGTCCGTATTCCATCGCAAATGTAAGACAAGTGCACGAAGTCATTCATGCCATTAATTGGTGCACGTGATAATCCAATGGAGCTCTACCGGTGAAAATCAAGGGGCTAGGATGCCCGCCGCCAGCAAAAGGCCGCTTGAACTATAAGGAAGCTACCTCGCAATCGAGAGAGGCGAAAGCAAACTAGGGGCTTGTCTTGCCCAATGTTTCATGTAAAAATATAAAAAAAATATGGCTCGCTAGGTTGAAACCCAAAAGGGCGACCTAGGCAAAAGTTAGAGCATTGCACAAAAAGAAGCCGCTAGGTTGAAAACCCGAAAGGGCGGCCTAGGCAAAAAAAAAAGGGTGTGCACAAAGAGATAAAATAAAAAAGAAAAAGAAAAATAGAAGGGGCTATCACCATGGAAAAGTAAAAGTCCCATTTTCTTTTCACCTCAAATGTTCTATTTTCCTTTCTTTCCTTACAAAGTAGATGAACGGCAGCAATCCATGACAACTACGATGGAGCAATCCACTGCAACAACTACAAAGGAGTAATCCACCGCAATGAGCTACAAAAAACAACTCACCTCAAACGAACCTCACACCCCTAAACTCAAAACCCAACTTCATCGTCAACCGGGCAACCACTCAAAGCCAAACATAACCTACCTTGGGCCAACTTTCTTTCTTTTCTTTCCTCCCACACATACCCACTGAAACCCGACACCATCGTCAAGCGGGTCATCCCCGAACTACGTGGACCTGAGCTCCTCACCTTAAGGAGAACGTAGGCAACCTCCCGGTTCGGTCCAAAATATACACAACCCACCTCGAGCCAATTTTCTTTCTCTTCTCTCTTCCCCCATATTTCTACTCCTGACTTCTTCACTCACAATTGATCAAAACATTTATTAATTTGAGGCTACTTGTTTACCAATTAACTATAACTCATTAACTAATCAACGAGGTCCATTCTCGAGCAATCAAATGAGAATCTTGAATAAAACAATTTTCAAATGTCTCGACAAGTCTTCTGTTCTACAATCTAGGAAAGAGCTAAACACTTACTTTCTGTCAAGCAGGGGTTTCCTTCCTTTTATATACACTCAATTGTCCAAAGAGTCAAAATGCGAGTACTATCTCTCTCCCCCTCTCACTATCACCAAAATGCCCCCGCATGTTTAAACAATTATTTTTCCTTTTTTGAGTCGACTGAATGATTTTCAAAAAAAGAAAAAAAAAAAAAAAAAGAAAGTTGACGCAAAAGAGATGCCCGCTAGATTGAAAACCCGAAAGGGCGGTCTAGGCAGAAAAAAGGGTGCGTCTTAAAGGAGGTAGGATACCCCGCTCTACACCCTTATCGAACTGGGGCTTCCCCAACAGAATGGGTCGACTATGTGTTCTCTCGGAGAATACCGATTCCCAACAAGAATATACTTAGAAGAAGGGCATCACTCATCATCAAGTTTGACGTAGAGTTTCTCAAAGGAGGGAGGGTACCCGCTCACCAAATTAGATAATCCCCAACAGAATGGGTCGACTATGTGGTTTCCCAGAGAATACCGAGGCGTCAACAAGGATACACTTAGAAGAAGGGCACCCCTCATCGTCAAACTCGGCACGCGACGACCTATTTGGATTGATTAGAATCATAATTAATTATAAGGCATCTGTATAAGATCATAACACTTTCATAAAGTTTTCTCCTCCCCGACACTTTGTTTATAAACCCGCACTCTCGATCTCCACAAAATTTGTATAAACCTCCTCGGTCCACTCTGAGACCCATCTTTGTGATTCTTGAACCGACTCGGTCCTTCACCCTATTTCCTACACAATAGGATACCCTTAGGTCCCAACGTACCTGGTTCAAAACTTAGGTCCCAAGCCTACCCGGTCAGTCTTGCCTAAGTTACACCATAAACTCTCTAGGTCCCGAGCCTACCCGATCAGTCTTACCTAGGTCCCAAACCTGCCCGGTGAGTCTTACCTAGGTTACATCATAACCTCTTAGCTCGACCTTCCGCAAGTTCGTAGCATGACCCCTTCGGCCTCAAACCGGTTCTACCCAAAACTTCAGACCTTAAACCAGTTAACCAAAGCCAAATCCTTAGGGTGACCCATTAGGTCCCGAACCTATCGGTCCCGAGCCTACCCGATCTCCTAGATCTCAAACCTACCAACACATACTCATCCTTACCTTGTCTAAGCAATAGCTCTCTTATCCTCCTAGGTCCAACCTCTTAGGTCTACTCAGTCTAACCTGTTGAGCGATCCTTTAGATCCCAAGACCACTCGAGTCTACCAATCGCCTATCTTTTAAGTCTCTAGCATATCCGATCCACACATTAGGTCTCAACTCCTAAACCCTTTAGATCACAAAACTGTCCACTCTCTAGGTCTATAACCTTAGACCTCCACCCTTTGGACTCTTTATTTCCCAAGCCTACTTGGTCCGACTAAAAGCGACACATCTACGTCTCTCGACTCCCGTCATGTCCAAGCCATGACCCTACCACTCTTAAACCTACCAAGTACCAACCTAGTGTCACCCATTAGCCTCAAAAGACTTCCTAGTCTGACCTTCAACCCCTTAAGGACTCTAACCTACTTAATCCAAGCCGAGTCCAAACCTCGCCACCTACAAGGTCCACCCTTGAACTCCATGGATCTCAAACATCGCTCCCCCGACGAGTCCAAACCTTGAACCTGCTCAATACACATAGGATCTCCTGCGCACCGCGACATGCCTTAAGGATCTCAAAACCCATCCGGTCAAGACTCTTGTCCTTAGCACCTCTGGTCCCATCCCTAACCTACCTTCACAATTGCCAAACGAGCTTAGTCACACGCATGACCTCTAAGACAAAATTAAGTCCTAAGCATACCCAATCCAACTTAGGTACCTATTGTACTCGAGCAAAGTCTTGAACACTCAATCCCTTTACCTAAAGCGCCAACATGGTCACATATCCAGACCCATTTCTCGCACGTGGCTCACACCTAGAACACCTTAGGGCCTAAACCCGACATGTCCGCTTTAAACCCTTAACCCATTAGGTACTAGGATCATCCAATCCCAATCCATCGCTCTTTGGCCCGACCTTAAGCCTGCCTGGTCTTGATCCATAGCGCGACCCTTTAGGACAAAAGACTTACCCGCTTCGAGAACTTATGTCCCAAGGCTACCCTGTCTAGCCTTCGATCTCCTAGATCTCACACCTACCGTTCCATTAGGCCCCGATCTCCTTAGCACCCATATGTGTCTTACTCTAGCTAAAACCTAGCACTTAAGCCTAGGTCTAACCCATCAAGCCTACCCATCCTTGAGCTATCAAGCTCACTTGCCCCAAACTGTAACACTCTTAGACCTCAAACTTGTTCAGTCCAAACCAAGGCAAACCTTCAAATACTTTCGGTCTCCAAACCCTAGCCTTAAGCCTAGGTAGTCACATTCTCTCCAAACCCTAGCCTCAAGCCTAGGTAGTCACATTCTCTCCAAACCCTAGCCTCAAGCCTAGGTAGTCACCTTCTATTCATAACCCTAACCCAAAACCTATGATACAATGCCCTGTCCAAAACTTAATCAACCCTAGCCTCAGGCCTAGGTAGTCGCATTCGCTCTAAACCCTAGCCTCGAGCCTAGGTACTCGCATTCTCTCCAAACCCTAGCCTCAAGCCTAGGTAGTCGCACTCTTTCTAAACCCTAGCCGCAGGGCCTAGGAGACTATATCCTCACTAAACTCTATCATCGAGCCTAGGATTCAACATTCCCTTCAAACCCTAGTCCTAGACTTAGGAAACTCCTTCACCTTAGTCTCAAAATGTAGGAAATTTACAGTCCTTAGCCTTAAAACCTAGCCTAAAGCCTAGGTTACCATGAACATTTCCAAGCCACAGTCACAAAACCCGGAAAATGGTGAACCCTAACATCAAGATTAGTGGACCTTCCACAAAAGCAATCCCTCTTCCCAACGGTCCATGGTCTCAAGCCTAGGAAGTCACAACCTTTCCAACTCCCAGCCTTATGTCTAAAAGCCAAATGCCTTTGCAACCTCTGAGCCTACCACAACTCCAAGCCCTAGCCTCCTAGACCTAGGAAATTCCTAAACCCTAGTCCCAAACCTAGGAGAGTCATGGTCCTTAAACACCAGTTTCCAAACCCTTGTTCGAAACCCTAACATCTAGGAAGTTCCCAAACCTCAACCTTTCCAAGCCCTAGCACTAAGCCTAGGATAGAATACTCTCCTCATGCTTAAATTAACTCCAATCCCTAGCCCGTAAGCCTAGGAAACCCACATTATCTCCAAGACATAATCTAAAACCCAAGAAGCCGTGACATCTTTGGCATCCCTATCTCAAGATTAGGAGATCACCATCTTCCTTATTCCCTTTCCTTAAAAAGCCTTAGGTCCTACCTCTAGGCAACCAAGAAAAGTGTCCCTTACCTAACACCTTGGTCTCAATGGCTCGTAGCCTCATTCCCTCCTAAATTAGGATAAGCGGAACCCAGATCATGTTTCCCATATTAGCAACTCCCCGAGAGTCCATCTCCTTCGAGTCTTCCTAAAGGTCCTTTGCCCTTGTGACTCACCAAAGAGTCCCTTGTGACTCCCCGAGAGTCTATCACCTTTGTGACTCCCCGAGAGTCCGTCACCCTTATGACTCCCCGAGAGTCTATCGCCTTTGTGACTCCCCGAGAGTTCATCCCGTTTGCGACTTCATAACAATCCATCATCTTTGCCTCCACGTGCAAAATTTCAGTTTTACCCCTAGTACATTCCCCTTTGATTCATTTTAGGTGCCCTTAGCGCTATTTTGACTGATGTTCGTTATCTTTGGGTACGGGAAGCCTCTTAAAATTTCCATTCTTCACCGAATATTTGCTTAGGATTCGTATGGTTGTAGAGACTTCGGCGCCTCTATGACATACGCATCCTAGATCGATCGTGATTGGCAGAAGCCTCGGCGTTTCTGTTTGCGAGAGATCCAGCATCTATTATTTTAGCATTACCTAATATTTGCTTAGGATTCGTATGGTT
Organism: Campanula takesimana; assembly: GCA_026119855.1. Classification (NCBI taxonomy): domain Eukaryota; kingdom Viridiplantae; phylum Streptophyta; class Magnoliopsida; order Asterales; family Campanulaceae; genus Campanula; species Campanula takesimana. The sequence goes on from JAOWBW010000443.1 coordinate 608,154, forward strand.
GTAGAGACTTCGGCGCCTCTATGACATACGCATCCTAGATCGATCGCGATTGGCAGAAGCCTCGGCGTTTCTGTTTGCGAGAGATCCAACATCTATTATTTTAGCATTTCCTAATATTTGCTTAGGATTCATACGGTTGCAAAGACCTCGGCGCCTCTGTGACATACGCATCCTAGATCGATCGCGATTGGCAGAAGTCTCGGCGTTTCTGTTTGCGAGAGATCCAGCATCTATTATTTTAGCATTTCCTAATATTTGCTTAGGATTCGTACGGTTGCAGAGACCTCGGCGCCTCTGTGACATACGCATCCTAGATCGATCGCGATTGGCAGAAGCCTCGGCGTTTCTGTTTGCGAGAGAGCCAGTATCTATTATTAGGATTCGTATGGTTATAGAGACTTCGGCGCCTTTATGACATACACATCCTAGATCGATCGCGATTGGTAGAAGCCTCGGCGTTTCTGTTTGCGAGAGATTCAGCATCTATTATTAGGATTCATATGGTTGTAGAGACTTCGGCGCCTCTATGACATACGCATCCTAGATCGATCGCGATTGGCAGAAGCCTCGGCGTTTCTGTTTGCGAGAGATTCAGCATCTATTATTAGGATTCGTATGGTTGTAGAGACTTCGGCGCCTCTATGACATACGTATCCTTGATCAATCGTGGTTGGCAGAAGCCTCGGCGTTTCTGTTTGCGAGAGATCCGGCATCTATTATTAGGATTTGCATGATCGTAGAGACTTCGGCGCCTCTATGACATACGTATCCTTGATCGATCGTGGTTGGCAGAAGCCTCGGCGTTTCTGTTCGCGAGAAATCCAGCATCTATTACTCTAGCTCAATCGGCAGGAGCCCTGGCGATCCTGATTGCGTTTACCATTCTGTTAGTACCCGACCTGAAAATGAGTTTATTAGGACTTTCCCAAAAATACAAGGACTTTATAGGAATTAGAAACCTTGCAAAGACTTGTCCTGGATTCCCAAAATATCTCATTTATGGCAAAATCTATCAAAATAGGCAACTTAGGGTTACCATAAAGCAACAGTGAAACCCTAGCTTGAAAATCAAGTCAGCCTGCAGACTTGGCCAGGCGGCCAACCTTGCCACGCCTCGACCTTGGCCACGCGGCCAACATTGTCGCCGTCTTCATTCTTGGCCAGGCGGCCAACCTTGCGCCGGATGATCTGGACCATCAGATCTTCCCCTCAGTTTACTATATAAACCAATCCCATGCTATTGGTTTAGGGGTCCGATTTTGAGAGCTCTAAGTACGAATTTTGGAGTTCTTAAACACTATTTTTCTCTCTAATTAACATTCAAACCTCCAAGAAGATCAAGGTTTATTTCTTGCCAACATAGGTAAGTTTTCTAACTTTTTCTTCGTGTTCTTGCATTATTTTTAATGTAGATCTTTAATATTCATGTTCTTGCATGTTTATTCATAGTTTTTTCATGTTCCTTGCATGCTCATTCATATGTTCATAATATGTTCTTCGCATGTTCTTCATGTTCATAGATTAAAACCTTATTTATGCTATATTTAGGGTTGCGATCTTCATAATTACATGTTATTTCATAGCCGATGATGATCGAGGGTTCATCAACCCGAGGATGATCTAGGAACTACTTCTAAACCCTAATCTTTAGGTAATTCCCCCTCATTATGCATGATCCCGATTCTTCTGCCTATTCTAAATTCTCTGCGAACTACGCTGACCTGAGCTTCTCACATTGAGAGGAACTTAGGCAATCTTTGGATCCGGTCTAAATCACTAACACACTACTAACACATTCATCATGATAGAAAGACCGATCAATTCGGGCAATAGGAGTGATAACGTTCAATATTCTTCTCTTGTTGTAATTTGACCCCCGAACCCACTAAACATGCTTTTTTCAATGTTTTGGCTTTAATTAAAACGGCGTGGCGACTCTCATAATTTTAATGTCGTTAAGAATATTCCTTTGTAAATAAAAATAATCACAAGATACTTCCCATGCGTCGCTTCATCGGAAAGGGGTATTCACAGTGGCGACTCTGCTGGGGACTGCTTTGAAACTTTTTCAAACTTAGTGGGTCTAACTTTCGTTCACATCATGATGTCTGCCATGTTCTCACATGCACACACACTTGCCATGTTTACACATGCTCACACTTGCCATGTTTAACACATGCACACACCTTGCCATGTTTACACATGCTCACACTTGCCATGTTTACACATGCACACACACTTGCCATGTTTAACACATGCACACACCTTGCCATGTTTACACATGCTCACACTTGCCATGTTTACACATGCACACACACTTGCCATGTTTAACACATGCACACACCTGCCATGTTTACACATGCACACACACTTGCCATGTTTACACATGCTCACACTTTCCATGTTTAACACATGCACACACCTGCCATGTACACACCTGCCATGTTTACACATGCTCACACCTGCCATGTTTACACATGCACCCGCGCACTCCGCCATGTTAATACTTGTACCTTGTACCATGTACCCTTGTTATCTTCGCTTTAGTTTTAGGGTCAAACAAAACTCTGCTATGCTCCCTTGTACATTATTCTCTCTCTCTCTCTCTCTCTCTCTCTCATACATCGCATTGCATCATCCTAACATCAAAAACTTCTCTCTTTTCTCCTTAAAAAGAACTAGTTTCTTGCCACACACTACCACTAGTCCGTGTCAGCACTGCACAGGTCCCCGTTACCCGGAGTATTCGATGTGCAGGAATTTGTGCGCTACTGTCGCCCTCTTTTCGAGTCACTCGTCTACTCCACTCACCGTGTACGTTTCGCGAGCGGTGGGAACCTTTTACCTAACCCTTGTCAACCCATACTAGTATAGGTAACACACCTAGGTTTTGACCGGTTGGTTTGGCTAGCTTTTTCTTAATAGTCAATTAACGTGCTGTCTATGTCGAGTCATCCCCAAGTCAATGATGAATCGAGATCTTTGAGAGAAAGTGCACAAAAAGTGATTTCCCTACAAGGGACGTGCCATGGTGAGATGAGTGTTTATTGTCAAGATCTCCGCTCATCATTAACTTGCGTAGGATGTAACATAGACATCACGTTAAATGCCTTTAAGGAAGGGTTAGTCGTAAGATCCCATGGTTGGTGGAAGCCGCTTGCCCTATAGGACCCTCGCCCAAATTGTCCGTTTGGGGGTGTGCAATGCATGTGAAAAACGAGGGGTCTATAGACGTAATGATGGCCTCCACTGATCGTAGTCTTCTAACTAGTTGCGAAAAAGGGGTACCCCTTCCAACCAATTAGGATGTAAATAATGTATGTTTTTGTAAATTAAAATATACTTTGCATGAGCCTTCCCCCTCTCCTAAAAGCTTTATTACCCTTCAACCTTTCAGCAAAGCAAGTTTGGATCCGTTCGGGTGGTCGACTACAACGTGAAGCTTCTACTCCGTCCACGTTCTCAGTCTCGTCATCAGCAATGTCAACTCCCGCTTCAGCTTCAGTCTCTGCTCCTCCTGCCAGTACCGCCGAGCTCAACACCGAGGCTACTCTCAATGGTATTCCCCTAAGCCTCCAGAACTTCCTCGCCGGTCTTGAAGCAAAGATCAAGAATCTCGAAGAAAGCAACAAGATGCTGGAAGACCAGAACCAACAGTTGAAGGGTCACATTCAACAAAAGGGAACTAAACTGGTGCCCGATGGAGAGAATTTCATTTATGTCGAGGATGAAGAGGTCAATACCAACTGTCCCCCCAACACCAATGCTACTACCTTCCCATTCCCAAGCTACCGCAATGTTCCACCTCCTTCTCTCTACACCCAACAAGGTTTCACTACCATGAGCAAGAACAAGGCTGTCTATGAACCTTCCCCTGAACTGCTTGGAGGCTACCTCTCCGCTAGCAAACTACCCGCACCCTCGTTGCCTTTGAGTATTGGGATGGCCGCTGCTACTGCTTCCACTACTCCTCCCGTCATTCTGTCAGAAACTATCCCCGACATCTCCAATCACCCTGTGGTTATGGCCATGCAAGAGCAAATGCGAAAGTTGATCGAGACCGTGGATAAGCAAAGTGCACCGACTACCAAGACAATCAACCCTAGCCAAGTGGGGGCTCTCCCCAAGGATTTCAAGATGCCTAAGGTGGCAATGTTTCATGGTGACTCGTGTCCTAAGACTCATTTGGATAGTTATGTGTTGGCCATGAGGGCTCGTGACTGCACCAACGAACAAATGGCTCGTGTATTTCATAGCACTTTGGATGGTATAGCTCTGCGTTGGTTCTTGGGGCTAGAACCAAGCGAGAGGCAAACGTGGGATCAGATCAGCACTATTTTCTGTGAGAAGTATCAAGCTAATTTGGATTGGCACGTGAATCGAACAGATCTTGGGAACACTATGCAAAAGCCCGGCGAGGCTATTTATGATTTTTACAAGAGGTGGAATCATCGGTTGTGCGAGGTCCAATACCCGCCAAAAGCGAAGGAACAGAAACAGATTTTCTACAAGTGCTTGCTACCGGAGATGAAAGCAGCTATAGGTAATGGTTACTTCCCTGATTTGCGGGAAATGGTTGACGCCGGAGTAAGGTACGAAGCAGGGTTCACTGGGATTGTGCCGCCAAAGGAAAGTCCAAAGACCAACAACAACAATTCCTTCCGCTACAAGGCTCCTACTGCGCCTACGCCTCCTAGGGGTGGAAAGGAGGCCGTCGGCCAAGTGAATATGGTCCAGAAAGAGGTCTCGTTAGATGTCCAAGCCGTAACAAGGAATGGGGCTCCATCGTAAAGAGGGAACTTTGACGATTTTGGAATGCCTATGGGGAAAGTCTTTGACGTGTTAGTCAAGAGAGGTCTTATCAAACCTTTGGAGAATTACCAGCCCGCCTACCCAAGAACGGATTTGGATGCCTCCAAGTTCTGCAAGTATCACAAGCACATCGGGCACACAACGGATGGTTGTATTCAATTGAAGCGCGTAGTCCAAGGGTTGATCAATGACAAGAAGATTGAGAAGCCGAAGGGTCCTAATGTGGTGAATAACCCCCTTCCTAACAATGGGGGTGGGGTGAATATGGTGCAAACATGCGAGATTAGTATTCTAGAACTCATGGACGCCCTTGACAAGATAGGGCTCACGATGGTGGATATCTTCATGGCATTGGTGACGCTAGAAATGCTTGAACCATTAGAAGGACACCGTCCCCGCCTTGGTTGCGATTTGTCGAAGTTTTGCCACTACCACAAGTGCACCGGTCACACTACCGAAGAATGATTTGAACTCAAGAAGGCCGTGCAAGAGCTCATCCACAAGGGAGTCATCGAAGACCCTAGAGATTATGTAGCTAGCAATGTACTCATGGTAGAACTTAGTGAGATCACTGATCCGACCGAGCCTGTTGTGGCGGACTGTGATGAGATGGGTTGTATTTCAATGACTAATAATAAAGAATCTTCTTGCTACTTGTTGTCTTTAGAAGAACTAGTGAATGAAGTCGAATCTCTAGAGGAAGAGAGTCCCAAGCCCTCTCAACCTCTTTCTTGGGCCGAAATCTTCGAGGAGGCCGAAAAGACCGAAGTTTCGCTCCCTTGTCATGACTCGCCATTGTCTTTGGAGGAGCTACGTGCGGAAGTTTGTCTCCTTACAAGATCCGGTCAAGTGTACCAATCCGACCCGAAGGGTGCAAAGAAAGTCTTTGGGAAGGAACCCGAGCAAGCCGACCTTGACAAAGAAGACCCTATCCTCACTCAACTCAAACAAACCCAAGCCCATATTTCGCTATGGTCCCTACTCACCTCCTCCCTAGCCCATCGCCTCATGCTCGAGCAAAACCTCGCCGCCACCATGGTACCATCCACTATTACCCCGGAAGACGTCACCCACATGATTGGTAATATCCACTATGGAAACATCATCACTTTCTCGGAGCTAGACAAGCCAGTATTCGGAGTTGATCATAATGAGCCTTTGTACATCACTGTCGAAGTAAATGGCAAGAAAATTCCCCGTGTATTCATTGACAATGGTTCTGCTATTAATATCCTGCCTTCAAGGATGATGGATGTGGTTGGCATTCATGGTGTTGATTTACGCCCATCCAAGCAAACCATCAAAGCTTATGACTCCACATGCCGCGCCGTGATAGGCGAAGTCACCTTGCCCATTACCATCGGAACAAAGATCCTGCCAACTGATTTCCACGTCATCGACATCCCCGCAACCTTCTCACTCCTCCTAGGCCGGCCATGGTTACATCAGTCGGGCGCGGTCCCATCTTCCCTGCACCAGTGTGTGAAGTTTCAATCCGGTAATGAAGTGACCATCATCAGGCATGAGTACTCCACCAAGGTTGCAGAAGACTTGGCAGATCAACTTGAAGCCACAACCCTTGACAAGCTAGCAATAGAAGCCGCAGCAACTCCAAGTTTGACTGAGACGTGGGACGGCCAACATCTGCTTCAACATCTGGGTAATCTGGGGCTGCACGAAGACATGGTTGCCGTCATCGGGGATGATTCTGAAGATAAGGTGGACCCAAGGACATTGGTGGTACCCACGGGGGACAAGCTCAAGAATTGGTGCATCATTGGGGGACCTACAGCTACTCCGGAATTTATGATGGGAACACTGGGGCTTACTCCTTCTCCTGTCGCCACTCCTGCAGCATCTCCTGTCACTCGCCCAAAATCCCCGTCCCCAGAGTCTAGTGTTTTACATGTTGAATTTGAGTCTTCCTCTAAGTCTGACGACCTTACGTCTGAAGACTATGATCTTGTTGCAAACGCTATTTTCCCTTTTGCCATGAATAAAACCCTCGACCTTTTCGAGTATCCCTCCATAGTCACTCTTTTAACTGATAAATTGGCTAATAATCAAACTAATGATATACACTTAGTTAATAATGATTCATTAGAAGAGGCAGACACAGACACATTAAATGATGAATACATTAAAGAAATCTCAGAACAGGTTATTAATCAAAAAGAATCTCGAGCCCAAGCTGCCGATGAGGTGTTAACATGCGTGAATTTGGGAACCGAAGCCGAACCTAAGGAAACGCAGATTGGAAGCTTCTTCAGCGGAGCCGAAAGGGAAGCACTGGTTGAGCTACTCAGAGAATATGTGGATGTGTTTGCATGGTCTTATAAGGACATGCCGGGGCTCGACAACTCGATCGTAGAGCACAGAATCCCGACAGCACCGGACGCTAAGCCAGTCAAGCAGAAGCTGCGCCGCATTAAGCCGGAATGGTCTTTGCAAGTGAAGGAAGAGATTGAGAAGCTACTCCGTGTGGGTTTCATCAGGGTGATCGAGTATCCAACCAGGTTATCAAATCTGGTGACTGTCAAGAAATCCAACGGTAAAGTCAGGATATGTGCGGATTTTCGGGATCTCAACAAAACTACGCCAAAGGACGGCTTCCCCCAGCCAAATATCGACATGTTGGCGAACGCAACCACCCATTATGAGGACAAGTCGTTCGGTGATGGGTTTGACGGCTATAACCAGGTCGAGACAACCGAGGAGAACCAAGAAGCAACCCCCTCCGCGACCTCGGGGAGGACCATCAGTCGGCGAGTTCGAGCCGTGTTAAGAACGCAATCTCCTCGAAACAAAGCCGAAAAGGAAGAACTCATCAAGTTACTGCAATACCTCAACCATTTCACAACAGTGGGGGAACCGATACTCAGAGAAACAGAAAGGGCCCGCGACCAAGAATGGAGTTCGAGATGTGAGTTCGCATTATGCTGCCTCAAGAAGTACCTCGCGAATACCCTAATCCCGTACCCGGCACATGGGAATGAACTTCAGACCCCAACACCAACGACAGGATCGTGGCCCTCGCGCCAGGAAAAGGAAATCAGTGAAAAAATGCAAAGATTTTTGGAAAAATACCCCCTCTCGGTCCCCCGCTACACAAGAATAGGGACCCCTTTCGTAAGATTGTTCGACCAACTAAGCCAAATTGGCAAGATGCAGCCTCTAGAAGAACATTCACTCCTCTCCGAATTACCACCCCTTCAACCATTTGAACCTACCAAAAGTTGCTCTTACCACCAAGACAAAGGCCACGACACCAACGACTGCGTCGCTCTACAAAGGAGAATCCAAGGCTTGATGGACGAAAATATGCTCACCGACGTAAGAGGATTTTGGTTCTATGGAGAAAGCGGAAACTTAGAACTCCTCGGCTGCTACGAAATCGAGCCCTATGTGAGGAACGGCCCAGAGATACTCTCGCACCTGGCTGCAAAAACGAGTCAAGCCATCTCAAGTGAAATAGAGGATTTGAAGCAACGCGTCGACGCAATGACCAAAGCTCGAGGTGCACCACAAGACTGACAGAATGGCAGATTTGGATGGCAACCCGTTCAAGGAACCAGTCAACCTCAGTAAGCTCAGACGCTACTATGACTAGACTCCCCTCTCTAAAAAAATAAAAAAAATAAAAAATAAAATAAAAATTACTACGCAAAAAGAAGCCCGATGGACTGAAAACCCGCAAAGGGCGGTCTATGCAAAATAAGGGTGCGTGCAAAGCTCGCTAGATCGAAAACCCGCAAGGGCGGTCTAGGCAAAAGTTAGAGCATTCCCCCTTCTATCTTCCCTTTCTTTATAATCATTCTAGTCTGACTGGAGTGAACTACGGTGACCTGAGCCCCTTAGTCCTATTTGTAAAAGGGGAACGTAGGCAGCCTTTCAAAAGGTGCGGTCTAAAAAAACAAATAAACATCCAAATCTTGTTAAGCAATAAAGATCGAAGTTGTATTTTCTGAAAGCAAAACTTTTATTTCCATAGTCATTACATGTTAAACACTTATTTGATGAGTCTAAGCTTGACATACTTTTTGAATAAATAACCTATTCTGAAATTGAAACTCAAACAAAAGCAAACTAAATTAAACTAATGTGTCTGCACGACTATGGAGAGACGCTCAGAATTACTCCTTAGTGCCATTTGTGCCCTCGGTCTCTTTCTTCTTGCTTTGCCCACGGCGAACTTTCTTCTTGCTAGGATTCTCACAAAATCTTCTTTCGAACTCGCTAACACCTTTAGCCTTGCCATTAGGAGCCTCTTCGCCTTTCCTCTTCTTTGACGCCCCCACTTCTTCTCCGCCTCCGTTAGCCACGCTCTTACTCATCCTCCTCTCATAAGCCTCAGCCTCCTTAATCCTCAATGAAGAACTTGGAGCACAGGATCCCAAAATAGTGCCCCTTAGGGTCTCTAGAGTCTGCTCCGCATGCCCAAGTCTCCCCATATACCAATCCAAATACTCGCGTGGCAGGAAGGTGTTGCTAGAGCGTGTGAGGAAGGTCCTACGACTAAAGCCGGCCTCGCCCCACATCTGAGAAAGAAGGACTGAGGCACTATCATCCAACTGAAGTACCCCAAAGGGAAAATCATCTCTCTCCTCATCCCAACCATCCGGGATGGTCTGCACCAAACCATACTGACGAAGCACTCTAGAGGGATAGTAAAAGGTAGTCCCAGAAAGGGTTGGAACTTTGATCATGTGAAGTCCCACTTGTTTCTCCCTCACAGAGTGAATGTGCCAATGGGGCACCACCCACTGAATGTCGTCAGTCACCATTTCCGCCAAATACTTTTCCCAACCTTTGAGAGTCATGCCCTCAAACCGCTCCACCATGCCTCTAATGCGGTGCATCCATGGGGCCACCTTCAGAGAAGCCGCCGGTTTATTCACTCGAAGCCGCTCTTGCAACCACATGGTCAAAAGCCTATCACTACCACAAGGCATCCCACCATAAGCCGTGAGATGGGGAATCCCACAGAGCATCTCCCCAAGAATGGCCGGTACAATATCATAACCCAAACGAGCCAAGTTCACCATACCCAAACATCCTTCACTGGCAAATCCCACCTCAGAAGGGAAAAGGATAGAGCTGAACAAGCACAGTGCAAGATGGTCCAAGGAGCGGTTAGATGTCATGTCTGCGTGCATGAAGTGTTGCAGCATCCAAGAAAGGTCGACATAACCGCCCCTAGCATACCTATCAAAGTCATCCGCGGGTACGCCAAAGGTCACCAACTTGTCCCTCAAGCAAACGAAGTCAAAAGGCAAGGCAACTTTACCCTTCCCTTCGTAGCCACACAATGCTGCGATGTCCTCATAAGTGGGTGTTATCTCGTTGAATGAAAAGTTGAAGACATGGAGGGTATCATTCCAAAATCTCCCGCAGGCTTGCAAGAGGTGGGTATTGGAGTTCATATGCAAAAGTGACCAAAGACACTTTATCCCATACCGTTCATCAAGCTTCCTACGACTAGAGCCAGGAAGTTTGGCAACCCACTTCTCCAAAGAGGTTATAAAGACTTTTTTCTCAAGGCTTGTGATCCTAGCCTCTTGATCCATGGCAAAGAGCAAGAAAATTGGCTAAAAGGAACTCAAAAACTGCTCAAAAGGTTGCTGGTACGTTTTTATGGCTGCAAAGGGTTCATTAAATACTGCACAACTCCCGATTCTTGCCAGGAAAAAGAAAACCGGAGGCGGCGCATGATTTGGCCACGCGGCCACATATGCCCTTGGCCCCGCGGCCGATATTGTCCTTGGCCGGGCGGCCAACTTCGTCCTAGGCCACGCGGCCAACTTTGCTCCGGATCTTGCCATGGCCAGGCGGCCAACATTGTTCTGGGCCTCGCCATGGCCATGCGGCCAACTTTGCTCCATGCAGAAATCCAGTTTGTTTCTTCCCACTCCGTGACGGATCCATGCAACTACGTACCTGCCCCCTTCCATGGCTCATGCATTGTATAAAATTAGGAACATTTGTAAAATAACTAGTTTGCACAAGTAGGCTCCCACAATAAAATTGCATTTTATAACATAGTATACATACATGCATTTTATACATTTGTCCTGTACATACATATCCCTCTGCTCTCTACTAGCTAACAGTGTAGGAAATGAAAATGGACCCCGCCTAATCAGAATCCTCCTCCGTGGTGTCTCCACGCCGCGCTAAAGCCCGAGAGCTACCGGCACCCGAACTCCGTCCCCGGACCGCTCGACCACCAATATGAGAAGAGCCCGCGCCGTTCGGAGACCGCTCACGACGCTGAGGTGACGCAACGTCGTCCCTCTGACAAGTACATGAATGGTACGCCTCCCTCAGTAAGCGCATCAACACGTTCTCCCGCCGAGCTGAACGGATGTAGGCCTCCCGAGTCACCTGAAAGTGAAGCCAAGGTAATGATTACAATGCAGAAAGAAATAGGTGTGTGCAAACATGACTAATACAAAGCACAAAGCCGTACCCCAGCGTCGGGCGGAGGAATGAATGTCTCCTCAACAAGATCGGCATCAGTCGGCTCCAAGCTAAGCTCCACCTCCCGGCCGCCCCTCATCATTCTCACGCTACTCGAGCAAAGGGGCATGTCAACCAAAGGCCGACTCCGACCAACATACCGGGCCGAGCTCGATCCCTCTCCAGATAGCATCCGAACCCGAACCTGAGGGCTGATCAGCCGTGTCCGCACGTAGCCGGCATAGTCGTCACTCCCTCTGTAATGCTCTGCCGGAGTGGGAGCCAAGAAAGTCGCCAACCTCGCGGGACGGAGCATGTCCCGAGGAGGGTCATAAGGAGCCCACGGTAACGCACCAGCCCTGTGCTGACGAACCACCCTCTCCCCAAGATACATGGCCTCCCCGGTGAGACCCACAAGCAGAACCCTAGAAGCGGTCAAATCCACTACATAAGGACCCACCGAAGCCTCATTGGCCGGGCTCCATGGGTAAAATCTGACCCCGACAGGCTCAGACATCGCGAACACCCTCCTCAGATCAGCAGCATCCACCGTCTTCCTATCCCGGTTTCTGCGGGAAAGAGCCCTGTTGCCCTTGCACCAGTACGACATGATGGGAACAACCTTGTTAGCACTCATCACCAACTGAAAAGGGGCGACACCGAAGATCTCGTACACCCAAGCCTGTGCATACAATGAAAAAAGACATTTCAGACCAAAGGATAGAGCAGAAATCTCAAAAAGAAGGGTAGTCAAGAGCGTACCTCAAAGGCGAACTGGAACCCGTCAAAGGCCGACGAGCTAGCCCTCGAGCAATGGTCCAAAGCCCGGTAAATCTCAGCCAAACCGGCTCCACCCCAAGAAATCCCACCGACTAAGTCCAAGTCTACAAGAGCCCCTAGCAGTGAGTACCGGCAGACAGTAGCCCCACTGGGAAACAAAATCTCTGAAAAGCTGTACCATAAGAACAGCCGGACCAAGCAATCCAAATCATATTCCCCCCTACTAAAGGCCTCAATAGCCACCTCCACCAAGCGATTCACCTTCCCGGCCTCCACTCCGTAACCCTTGACACCTCCTCCCAGGTCGGTGTCAACTCCCAGCAGAGCCTGTCTATAATCCCGCCGCTCCGCCAAGCTCTCATCAAAAGCAAAGGGGTACCAGTAAACCTCAACCCCGTGATGGCCGCGAAATCCGTCGGCGTAATGGTAATCTCTCCCCAACTAAAGTGGAAGGTATGGGTGGTATCCCACCAGAACTCCCGGCACACCTCTATCACCGCTGCCACCTTCAGGGTAGCCCCGACCATGCGGACACTGTCAAAGAATGGGCCAAAACCCATAGCCTCGATCCGAGCACGCAAACCGCCCGGTCCCTCCGGCAGAGACGCCCACAGTTTGCCCACAGTCACTGTGGACCCACGAGCCTTGATCCTCTGCAGGTAAACACAGCACAGGTATGTTACCATTCTAGCAATTTACAATTCCAGCAATTTAAATTCTAGCATTCCATTTCATATTATGTGCATAAAACATACAAATGTGCGAGAAGGAGAGGAACAAAAATTCGAAATTTACCTCTCGCGTCTCCGGAAGCCCCATCGACCAATGACGCTCAGAGTCGATGTAAAAATCGTAATCTTGGTCGAACGTGGACCGCAGCAGATTATCGCGATAATTCCGAGTCGCGGCTCGTGGTCTCAAACCGCCCCGCGGAATCAAAGGCGCCGCTTCAAAGCCCGCTCCTGGGTCAGCCCCTACATTTCCTCCGCCCTGAGCATTACCGTGTCCCTCTCCTTGTGGCTCTTGTTGTGGAATCATATACCCACCTTGGCCCGGGAAATCTCTAAATAACGCCTCATTGATCCAATCCGCCATAGCTTCAGGAGATATGTGAAATGAAATCTTCAAAATTATCAAAATCTGAGCTTTCTCTCTCTAAAAACTCAATTTTCTCTCTCTAACTCGTCAATGGAGGAAGGAAGAAGAAGAAAGAAGAAAAGAAGAAGAAGAGGGAGGGTTTCTGGTGATGTGACCAAGAGTCAGCCCGCCGGCACGCGGCCACTTTCGCCATTGCAACCCCAGCCGTCAGATCAGCAATCCGCGTGAAGGAGATCTGACCACTCAGCAGCCTTGGCCATGCGGCCACTTTTGCAATTCAATGTGTTTGGCCACGCGGCCAACCTTGCCCCTTCAGATAAAATTCCACTTTTGCCCTTAATCTTTTCCCTTTAATTCATTTTAAATGCCTTTAACACTACTTTGACTGATATTCGTTACCTTTGGGTACGGAAAGCCCCTTAAAATTTCCATTCTTCACCAAATATTTGCTTAGGATTCGTATGATTGTAGAGACTTCGGCGCCTCTATGACATACCATCATAGATCAATCGTAATTGGCAGAAGCCTCGGCGTTTCTATTTGCGAGCGATCCAGCATCTATTTTAGGATTCGTATGGTTATAGAAACTTCGGCGCCTCTATGACATACCATCCTAGATCAATCGTAATTAGCAGAAGCCTCGGCGTTTCTATTTGCGAGCGATCCAGCATCTATTTTAGGATTCATATGGTTGTAGAGACTTTGGCGCCTCTATGACATACGCATCCTAGATCGATCGCGATTGGCAGAAGCCTCGGCGTTTCTGTTCGCGAGAGATCCAACATCTATTACTTTAGCGCGATCGGCAGGAACCCTGGCGATCCTGATTGCGTTTACCATTGCTTACGAATGATTCGTGCTTCGTACAGGATAGTGCCCGTAGGTTTATTATCCGCAGTAGAAGTCCGACATCTCGTTTTATCCCCAGTAGATCTCTGGACTACGACCGGCTTGATTCCTCAGAGGATACGTAGGAAACCTGAAAAGGTCCAGCCACCCGACCGACGCGGTCATCTATCATCCCCAGCAGGTGCATTTTCCCCAGCAGAAGACGTTGCTCCCCATCAGAGGACAATCATTCCCAATTTGAACTACGTTTGGCTTGATTCCCCCGTGGATACGTAGGTCGCCTGCCAAGGTTCAGCCGTCCCCTTACCTTTCATCTGTTTTGAAACTCATGTTTCAGACGGATCCTTCTTTTATCGTCGACCCCACATTGCCTTGCAAGAAGCGTCGTCGAGGGGCTACTGTTAGTACCCGACCTGAAAATGAGTTTATTAGGACTTTCCCAAAAATACAAGGACTTTATAGGAATTAGAAACCTTGCAAAGACTTGTCCTGGATTCCCAAAATATCTCATTTATGGCAAAATCTATCAAAATAGGCAACTTAGGGTTACCATAAAGCAACAGTGAAACCCTAGCTTAAAAATCAAGTCAGCCTGCAGACTTGGCCAGGCGGCCAACCTTGCCACGCCTCGACCTTGGCCACGCGGCCAACATTGTCGCCGTCTTCATTCTTGGCCAGGCGGCCAACCTTGCGCCGGATGATCTGGACCATCAGATCTTCCCCTCAGTTTACTATATAAACCAATCCCATGCTATTGGTTTAGGGGTCCGATTTTGAGAGCTCTAAGTACGAATTTTGGAGTTCTTAAACACTATTTTTCTCTCTAATTAACATTCAAACCTCCAAGAAGATCAAGGTTTATTTCTTGCCAACATAGGTAAGTTTTCTAACTTTTTCTTCGTGTTCTTGCATTATTTTTAATGTAGATCTTTAATATTCATGTTCTTGCATGTTTATTCATAGTTTCTTCATGTTCCTTGCATGCTCATTCATATGTTCATAATATGTTCTTCATGTTCATAGATTAAAACCTTATTTATGCTATATTTAGGGTTGCGATCTTCATAATTACATGTTATTTCATAGCCGATGATGATCGAGGGTTCATCAACCCGAGGATGATCTAGGAACTACTTCTAAACCCTAATCTTTAGGTAATTCCCCCTCATTATGCATGATCCCGATTCTTCTGCCTATTCTAAATTCTCTGCGAACTACGCTGACCTGAGCTTCTCACATTGAGAGGAACGTAGGCAATCTTCGGATCCGGTCTAAATCACTAACACACTACTAACACATTCATCATGATAGAAAAACCGATCAATTCGGGCAATAAGAGTGATAACGTTCAATATTCTTCTCTTGTTGTAATTTGACCCCCGAACCCACTAAACATGCTTTTTTCAATGTTTTGGCTTTAATTAAAACGGCGTGGCGACTCTCATAATTTTAATGTCGTTAAGAATATTCCTTTGTAAATAAAAATAATCACAAGATACTTCCCATGCGTCGCTTCATCGGAAAGGGGTATTCACACATTCCATCTTGGGAATATTTAGACAACGTAGTCTTTATTTTTCCCAAATAACTTCATTGCTTATGAATGTTCGTTCTTCATACAAGATAGTATCCGTTGGTTTATTATCCGAAGCAGAAGTTCGATGTCTCGTCTTTCCCCAATATCTCTGAACTACGACCGGCTTGATTCCTCGGAGGATACGTAGGAAACCTGAGAAGGTCCAGCCACCCGACCGACGCAGTCATCTCTCATCCCCAGCAGGTGCATTTTCCCCAGCAGAAGATGTTGCTCCCCATCAGAGGACAATCATTCTAAATTTCCCCATCAGATTTGAACTACGTTTGGCTTGATTCCCCCGCGGATACGTAGGTCGCCTGTCAAGGTTCAGCCGTTCCCTTACCTTTCGTCTGTTTTGAAACTCATGTTTCAGACGGATCCTTCTTTTATCGTCGACCCCACATTGCCTTGCAAGAAGCGTCGCCGAGGGGCTACTGTTAGTACCCGACCTAAAAATGAGTTTATTAGGACTTTCCCAAAAATACAAGGACTTTATAGGAATTAGAAACCTTGCAAAGACTTGTTCCGGATTCCCGAAATACCTCATTTATGACAAAATCTATCAAAATAGGTAATAAATGGTTTCCTTAAAACCATGCAGAAACCCTAGCTCGAAAATTAAGTCAGCCAGCAATGATGGCCACGCGGCCACATTCGTCCAAGATCCAACCTTGGCCACGCGGCCAATGTCGCCGCCGCCCTCCATCTTAGCCACGCGGCCACATCCGCTCCGGATGATCCTGACCGTCAGATCTCTCCATCAGTTTCCTATTTAAAGACCTCCCTTGCCTCATAATTGGGGGGATCCGAATTTGAGAGTTTTTTAAACACAATTTTGCTCTCTAATTAGCATTCAAACCTCCAAGAAGATCAAGGTTTATTTCTTGCCAACATAGGTAAGTTTTCTAACTTATTTCTTCACGTTCTTGCATTATTTATAATGTAGATCTTTAATATTCATGTTCTTGCATGTTTATTCATAGTTTCTTCATATGCTTCGCATGTTCATTCATATGTTCATATATGTTCTTCATATGTTCATCGTGTTCATAGATTAAAACCTTATTTATGCTATATTTAGGGTTGCGATCTTCATGTTTTCATGTTATTTCATAGCCGATGATGATCTAGGGTTCATCTACCCAAGGATGATCTAGGAACTACTTCTAAACCCTAATCTTTAAGTAATTGCCCCCAGATTATGCATGATCCTGACTCTTCTGCCTATTCTAAATTCTTCTCGAACTACGCTGACCTGAGCTTCTCACATTGAGAGGAACGTAGGCAATCTTCGGATCCGGTCTCAAACACTAACACACTACTAACACATTCATCATGATAGAAAGACCGATCAATTCGGGCAATAGGAGTGATAACGTTCAATATTCTTCTCTTGTTGTAATTTGACCCCCGAACCCACTAAACATGCTTTTTCTCAATGTTTTGGCTATAACTAAAACGGCGTGGCGACTCTCATAATTTTAATGTTACTATGAATATTCCCAAATTCAAACACACGTATTCATAAGGGTCTATGGCCTAGGTATGGGTGAGTCTTGGGGTGTTATTAATAACGCTGAGTGTTTACCTCCAGGTATAATGAGTTCTGAAGGTACAAGTGGTAGTAATCAGTTGAGATCTATAACTCCTCAAGAATAAATGGTTGATAATGTAGACTGGGATTATCCTAATTGCCTTACAAGGTTCTTGAAGTTGAAACCTCGCAGTTTTGACGGGGAATTTGATGCTAAGAAGGCTGAGGAGTGGATTGAAAGTATCGAGAAGATTTTTACAGCCTTGAGATGTGCAAGTGGTGATAAGGTAACCTTTGCAACCTTTAAACTTGAGAAAGCCGTTGAACATTGGTGGCAAGTGTTGAGTAAAAGCTGGGAACTGGAAGGTGTACTACAGACATGGGAGAATTTTCTTAAAGCATTCAGGTCACAGTTTATTCCAACAGTGGTCCAAGATAGGAAAGAGATGGAATTTCTTAATCTAGAGCAAGGAAGTCTGACAGTGGGGCAATACTCAACCAAGTTCACAGAATTGGCGAGGTATTGTGATCACTTAGTTCCAAATGAAGCCAAGAAGGCACAGAGGTTTGTTAAAGGGTTAAGGACTGAGTATAGGAAGCAACTCCTTTCTCTACAGCTCACTAGTTATCATCAAGCAGTGGAGAAGTCTTATACTATTGAAAATGATATCGAAGAACACAAGGTGAAGTTGGGAACAGCCATGACTGGTCGTGTATCAGAGAAAACTCAGGGATCTGGTTCTAAAGGTGGTAAATCTGGCCGCCAAGATCGTCGATTCCGACAGCCAACCGAAAGCAAAGGTAGTGTATCAACTGGTTCGAGGACAACAGTCTAAGGTCCCAGGAGAGTATGTGGTTATTGTTCGAAAGAAGGCCATTCTGAAGACAAGTGTTGGCTAAAGCAAGGAAAGTGTTTAGTGTGTGGTGAAACTGGGCACTTTGCTAGAAATTGTCCTAAAAGTAGACGAAATCAAGTTGGGGGTACAAGTCAACCAGCCTCAGGTTCCAAGAGAGATAGTGAGGGTCGACCAAAAGTTCAGGGTCGAGTGTTTGCTCTAGATCAGCAGGGTGTAGCTGAGTCTTCTGCGGTCATAGGAGGTATTATATTACTTTCTAGTACGAGAGCGCGAGTCTTGATAGATCCAGGCTCATCTCATTCTTATGTGGCATCTCATTTTGTGTCGCATTTGCATGTTCTTCCTAATTCTATACCTTATGTGCTAGAAGTATCTTCCCCTATGGGAGATTGCAAGTTTGCTTCTGAGGTTTACAAGAAATGTGAGGTTCTTGTGGGTGATCATGACCTTCTTGCTGACCTAGTCGTGTTACCTATAAGGGACTTTGACGTGATTCTTGGCATGGATTGGCTATATGTGCATCATGCATCTGTTGATTGTTATAGAAAAGTAGTAACTTTTTCTATTCCTGGTTTGCCTGATTTTACCTTTGAAGGTGATAGGCCTTTATGTGCTATACATGTTATTTCTGCTTTAAAAGCTAGAAAACTTTTATCTCGTGGTTGTGCCGGGTATCTCGCATGTGTGCTTGATCAGAGTTTATCTATTCCCAAGATGGAGGATATTCCTGTTGTGTCTGAATTTTCAGATGTGTTCTCTTCTGAGTATAGCATGCCACCTGATCGAGAGCTTGAGTTCTGTATTGAGTTATTACCAGGTACAGCACCAATCTCTAAAGCACCTTATAGAATGGCTCCAGCTGAGTTGAGAGAGTTAAAAACACAGCTTGAGGAATTGCTTGAAAGGGGCTTCATCCGGCCTAGTGTATCACCGTGGGGTGCACCAGTGTTATTTGTTAGAAAGAAAGATGGGACTCTGCGATTGTGTATTGATTACAGAGATCTTAATCAGGTAACTATCAAGAACAAATATCCGTTACCTCATATTGATGACTTGTTTGATCATCTTCAGGGTTCAGTAGTGTACTCGAAGCTTGACTTGAGAAGTGCTTATCATCAGTTGAAAATCAGATCTGAGGATATACCAAAGACAGCTTTCCGTACCAGGTATGGGCATTATGAGTTTATTGTTATGCCATTCGGTTTGACAAATGCTCCAGCTGTATTTATGGATTTGATGAACCGTATCTTCAAGCCATATCTTGATTGTTTCGTGGTGGTATTCATTGATGACATTCTTGTGTATTCTAAGTCACGGGCTGATCATGAACAACATCAGAGTGGTATTACAAGTTCTTCGTGAGAAACAATTATTTGCAAAATTCAGCAAATGTGCTTTCTGGTTAGAAGAGGTTTCATTCTTGGGGCATGTTGTGTCTGCTACTGGTATTGCAGTAGATCCTTCCAAAGTTGAAGCAGTTGTAAACTGGAAGAGGCCAACTACAGTGACAGAAATCCGTAGTTTCTTGGGCTTGGCTAGTTATTATCCGAGGTTCATTGAGGGATTCGCCAAGATTGCTACTCCATTGACTAATATGACTCGAAAAGCTATTTCTTTTGAGTGGAATGACAAATGTGAAGCAAGTTTTCAGGAGTTGAAAAGGCGTTTGACTACAGCTCCAGTCTTGGCTTTGCCTAATGGTTCTGAGCATTTCATGGTTTATACTGATGCTTCTAAAGAAGGATTGGGTTGTGTTCTGATGCAAGATGGCAAGGTAATAGCTTATGCTTCTCGAAAATTATCTCCTTATGAAAAGAATTATCCTACTCATGATTTAGAGTTGGCTGCGATTATTTTTGCTTTGCATAAATGGAGGCATTACTTGTATGGAACCAAATTTGAAGTCTTTACCGATCATAAAAGCTTGAAGTACTTGTTTTCTCAAAAAGAGCTTAACATGAGGCAACGTAGATGGATGGAGAAATTGAAGGATCATGATTGTACTATCCTTTATCATCCAGGAAAAACAAATGTTGTGGCAGATGCACTGAGCAGAAAGACTTATATTTCTTGCCTGATGATTCGTGAATGGAAGATGTTTGAAGAATTATGTGATTGGAGTCCTTGTGAATCAAATCATGGAATTATCATTGCTAATATAAAGGCTACTTCAGATTTACTCCAACAGATCAAAGAAGCTCAGGTAACTGATTCTGAATTACAGAAAATCATTAGTGGAATGAATGAAGGAAAGCAACCAGATTTTTCTTTCAACAGTGATGGAATTCTTACCTTTCGAGGCCGAGTTTGTATTCCAGTTGATCTTGAGATAAAGAAGAAAGTTCTTGAAGAGGCTCACAAAGCCAAGTATACTATTCATCCTGGAAGCACTAAAATGTACCAAGACTTGAAGAAACATTTCTGGTGGAATAATATGAAAAGAGAGATTGCTGAGTATGTTTCCAAATGTTTGACTTGTCAACAAGTAAAAGTGGAACATCAACGTCCAGCAGGTTTGTTGCAACCATTAGAAATTCCAGAATGGAAATGGGAGCATATTACTATGGATTTTGTGACCGGTTTGCCACGTACCAGACGAGGCCATGATGCTGTTTGGGTTATAGTGGACAGGTTGACTAAATCAGCTCACTTCTTGTCTATTTCCATGGGATATTCATTGTCTCAGTTGGCATCTTTGTATGTTCAGGAGATAGTCCGACTGCATGGGGTTCCTGTGAGTATTGTATCTGACAGAGATCCTCGTTTTATTTCTCGATTCTGGCAGGCTCTTCAGGGTGCCATGGGTACTAAATTGAATTTCAGTACTGCTTTTCATCCTCAATCTGATGGGCAATCTGAGAGACTTATACAGATTCTCGAGGATATGTTACGTGCTTGTGTTATTGATTTCAAAGGCAGTTGGGATACTCATCTTCCTTTGGCTGAGTTTGCTTATAATAACAGTTTTCAGTCTAGCATTGAAATGGCTCCATATGAGGCTCTTTATGGCAGAAAATGTCGATCTCCTATATGCTGGGATGAAGTGGGAGAAGCTAGACTCTTGGGTCCTGAAATGGTTCAACAGTCAGTTGAAAGTGTGAAACTCATTCGAGATAGATTGCGCACAGCTCAGAGTAGACAAAAGAGTTATGCAGATCATCGTAGAAGGGATCTTGAATTCCAGGTAGGTGAATTTATATTCTTGAAGGTCTCTCCTCGTAGAGGTATAAAGAGATTTGGGAAGAAAGGAAAGTTATCTCCTCGTTATATCGGTCCATTTGAGATTCTTGAAAAAGTTGGTAAGTTGGCTTATAGAGTGGCTTTACCTCCTTCTTTATCGGGTATTCATGATGTATTCCATGTATCTATGCTTCGCAAGTATATGGCGGATAAATCGCATGTTCTTGAGTATGAGGCTATTCCATTTCAACCTGATTTGTCTTATGAGGAACAACCTGTTGAAATTCTTGACTGGAAAGAGCAAGTATTGCGTACCAAAAGGATTCCTATTGTGAAGGTCCTTTGGAGGAATCATGAAATTAAAGAGGCTACTTGGGAAACCGAGAAAGAGATGCGAGATAAATACTCGAGCCTATTTGAAAACCTTGGTAAGTAAAATTCGTGGGCGAATTTTCTTTAAGGTGGGGAGGATGTAACACCCATCGAATTTCTTGTTAAATATTTGACCTACTTGTTAAATTCTTGAACTTGCATATTATGTGTTAGTTTTACTTGGGTTAATTTATTAACTGCTTTAAATAGTTAAGGTGGTTAAATGTCTAGTTTTGACTTTTGGGTCATTTATGAAGTTTTGACTTTAGGGGCCTTTTTGTTAAAAGTGAAACTTGAGGGGCCTAAGTTCAATTCTTTGAAAGTTTAAGTTTATCAATTGAGGTTGCCTTCCTCAGATTCATTTTACCCAAATCAATTACGTATACTCCTTCTGTTCTAAAAAGCTAGGTTAGGGTTTCACCCTATTCTCGACTCCTCGAGCTTAATTATCCCTCCGTTCTTGATTCTGATCCCGGATTAATATTCGTGGCGTTGAATAGAGCGTTCCAGGCCGAACAGAAATTTATTTGGGTTGCTTTGATTTTTGACTAGGTAAGTTATTAGCTCCCCCTTACTTGTAATAACATGCATAAATGTTATTCTCGATACTTGTGAATGTTAATTTCGTGTTTGGGGCGATTTTTGGGATACTTGTAATTGTGGGACAAAGGGAGTAAAATTCTTCTGTGAAAGGGAATAATTAGAAATGAAAGTAATGGTTTTGGGACTTGTATGCACTCCTTAGTATTGTTAAATGTTAGTAAAAGTTACTCCTACGTTTTGGGACGGAGAATTTCTAAACCTGGGAAAGAAATAAGAATTTCGCATTTTGGTACCTTGTGCGACCGCACAATAAACCTTGGGCGACCGCCCATATTTCTGAAAGGATTTTCAAAGAAATTGACCTGCTTGTGTGCGACCGCACAAGTCATTTTGGGCGACCGCACAGTTACCTGAAAAAACAAAATGTTATTTAAAGTTTGTATAAGTTGGAAGTAACTCTAGTTAAGGTATATAACCTTAGTATAAGATGTCCTAGCCAGTGTTGTGACACCTTAGGGACATCAGAACTTGGTCTTAAACATGTATACTCATTGAATTAAAATGAGAACTTAAGTATGAGAGTAGTAACTCTTCTTTATGTCTTGAAAGTGCTATGAACAAGCACTAATGTGTTATACTTGTTGTGAATCCAATGATTGTGCACCTTAGGGGCATTAGCATAAGGTCTTAGACTTGAACATCCTAAGAATAGGATTGGGATTTGGTAAGAGTAAATGTATAACTCTTATACATGCTTGAATGTCTAAAGATTGGAATTATAACTTGAAGTATAAGACATTTAAAATCTTGTACATGACTTGAACATCCAAAGAATTGGATTATAACTTGAATATAAGATAATAAAATCTTGTACATGACTTGACACCAATACATATGTATGGTAGTGAACTTGAAAGTGCTATGAACAAGCACTAACTTGTATGAGACATGTTCTTGTTGTGTATGTGCAAACATTGCATATAGTTGCTTGATAACAAGGTGACTTCTTGATTACTTGAAGCATGTTCCTTGTTGAGCTAGTCCACTACTTTTGGATTAGTTCTTCTCCCGTAGTTCAAGTAAATATCTACTTGTACCTTCTTGTGTGAGTCCAGCTGGTTCTCCTTGCTTGTTCGAAAATATATAGGTTCACGCTTGTCGCGAGAGCTGGGGCTTAAGTGACAATCGGGTCCCTATGTATTTCCGCCTGACCCCTTACTACCGGCCATAGTAAGGGCATAGCTTCCTTAGTTGGAGCAATAAGCCTGACTTAAGTGAATGCTAAACTCCTGTCTTGAACACCTCGTGAATACTCATGAGTCTTGATATTGGGAATGACACTGGTTACCGGGTCTTCTGATACATACTGAATAATCAGTTCCTGTTATTGATCGTGATTGTCAAAGTAATACAAGCTACGACAACAATGGTATTCTTGGGAGGAATAAGGAAGGAAGCAATATCCTTATAACTTGCTTGTTTAGCCTTATGTGCTACTTGATGAGTGGCTTAGCCTCTCATATACTTGTTACTTGATGATACTTGATATATGATTACATGAGTATCTACTTGAATTGCATGATAACATGTCATGTAGTTGCATCTAATAGCTTACTGAGATTTATCTCACCCCGTTCCTTGTTTAATTGTTTTCCTTAGATCAAAGGAAGGATAGTGCGCAGTGAGGCTCGACTTAGCTGGGAGCTTACTACGCAGGTCGTGATTATTTTGGGGCTTGTGTCCTTTTACATTTGGTGAGGACGATGTATTATGGGTTTGTAACTCCTTATTTTGGGGTAGACAGTCTTGTTCAGTTCTTGTTGTCATTAGACATCCTGTATAGTACTCTTAATGCCAGCTTATGTGCTAGGCATGTTTCAGCTGTGTATGTATTTAAGTTTGGTTTTAATTTTCTTGTCTAGAACTTGTGTTGTGAGCTAGTATAGCTCCTTACTCTAGAATATATATATCATGTCAGTTTGTTAAACAAATGTCATTCAGTTTCTTGTTAAGTTTCTTGTTCCTCGTTAGGCACTCCCACCGGGTTCGAGGTTCTATTAAGGGATCCCGGGACCTGGGGGCGTGTCAGCTACACTTTACTGCTGTAATTGTTATTGCTCATTTGCCCTAGCACGATTTTATCCAACTATTTAGCCAAAACTTAGCGCGTGAGTTTTTCATCTCTGCGCAGCTTTCCCTGCGCAGTAGTTGTTTTTCTCTGCGCAGTATACCCTGCGCAGAGCTGCTTTAAATCTTCCGCTGTGCATTTCACACTCTTGCTGCGCGCTATACTTAGCCAAAATAAGAGTTGTGCGCATAAGCCATTAATTTGCAAAAGGGTTTGAAAAGAATTTAAAAACGCTATTCACCCCCCCCCCCCCCCTCTAGCATTTTTCACACCCTTGTTACCCCTTCGGGACCAACAGGTGATATTTGGGGACTATTTTGTAAGACTAGATGATAAGTGCAATTTTCACCAATGGAATTTTATTTTTATGTTCACATATCGACTGTATAAACGAAAAGTTTGAGAGTAAGCATTACACAATCTCCAAGACCGTTTTTGGAAAAAATGAGAAATTCCCGCTTACTTATATTCGTTATGTCTAGTATATAGACGGATTGTATTACTCAACAAAACTATTGATATTGATGCATTGTATGACATTGAAATGCGGTAGAGGAACAGTCCTTGGAACGCTTTTTGCGCCCATTTTGAACGAACTAAAGCCAATAGGTGAAACATTTTGGATCTTCCAGCGTATGCTTGTTTCTTTAAGCTGTCAAATTATCAACTACTACCTCTGCCTCACTATTTCCATAATAAATATCCGAAATTGTTACGGATCAAAAAGAGTGATTTCATAAATTTATTTTGAAAAAGAGAAAATATATTGTCAATTCAAAAGTTTATAATGTCTTTTCAGTTGCCTTTGACGTGGGCACCTCGGCATGGTGGCCTTGTCGTGGTGCCATTGACATGAGCACCTTCGCACACCTTTCGCACGCCATTCGCATGGTGGCCTTGTCGTGTTCCCCTTGACATGGGCACCTTGGCCCCCATGCCAAGGCCACCATGTCAAAGGCATGTCAAGGCCGCCATGCCAAAGGCAGGCCTAAAAGGCTATAGTCCCTCTAAGAAGCTGGCCGTGGAGGGATACCTCCACATAGCTAGTTAGCCGGCTGAGGAGAGTCTTACCTATATTTGATAGGGGGAGTAATCAAATAAAGTTGGCTCAATGTGTCCAATTCCTTTTATCCTTGATACATAAGTTTTCAAATGAGTGACAGTAGTAAAGGTGAAATCTCACAATTCGTTACATCTACACAATCACAGTCCTTCCCTACTTTTTTTGACATTTTCCTTTCTTTTGCACATTGAGGGACTATTTATGCGCAAGTCCAGACGCCACTTTTTTTTCTTTGTTTAAGAATCAAAATTCAATTTTCATATTGGAAAGTACATACTCCTATATATATACATATGAGTAGATAATTAGATACAACCTCCTATTTCCCAATATGGAGGTACTCAATAGAGCTGTACTGGAACAATCAAACCTAATTAGTCAGCAGCGTAATTAAGATTTTAAGGTGGTTTGGATGAAGGAGGTGAGGAAGAAGATTGTCGTTGTTCATGCCTCAAGGAAGGGAGAGGATTGGAACCCTTAATCATCCAACCTATTCCAAACAAGGTGACACCGGCAACTACGGCGGTGCCCCAAGTCCGACCATACCACCGGCTGTACTTCTTGGTCGCATACTGCCACTGCTCTCTCAGAGTTGCCGGGTCTGGGTTTGTGGCGTCTGGAGGATTCGGGTACTTGTACCCACCGCCACCATTTGGTTTCGGTGGTGGTATGTCTTCTAACGGAGTTTGGTTTTGGTGGTCGCTACTCATGCCCGCCGCTAACCCACATCACTTGCAAACAAAATACATTGGGGTGTGTGTGTGTGTGTGTGTGTGTGTGTGTTTAATCACTAGCTAAGACGGCCTTTGCATGCAAGAAGGAGGTGGCAGCACATCGAGGCATCATGTCATTGTCAGTAACACTTAGCAGGTCTACAATGGACCGCCTGCCAAAAAAGCTTTGAAAACGTAAAAAAAAAAAAAAAAAACAGATTAGGCCATATTAATAGTTGGAAGGGGGTTAGAGGGGATAAGAAACTTATTTGAATTGTACCTAGATAATTAATCGGATTGCATTTAGTCTACCAACCACCGTGATTATTGGACTAATAATCATATCCAGCTTTAATCAGGCTACCAAACAAGCCCTTAGGGTTTAAGAATTAAGGGTAATACTAATATTAAAAGGTTGATTTTCTATAACTTACGGAAAAACTAGTTTCCCCAAAAACACCCTTCTAATTTACTCCCTCTATTATTCAAAACATGTCAACTATTTGAACACTTTTGAACGGTTTCACTTTAGTTATCAGAATGAATCTCGTGTTGATGATACAAAGTCAGTCAAAAATGGACAAAATTTGTGAAACAGAGAGTATATGAAATCATAAAATTAAGAATGTACCAAAAAACCATTCCCTGCCTCTAAACTGTCTGTAAACATAATATCCTAGGTGACAAAAAGACATTAAATTTTATAGCTCTTTTTAACAAGACCAATAACGAGAAAGAAGTCACCTTCCAAGGCGTTTGAGAATCGAACAAAGAGATTTAGCATAGCAATCATCTAGCAGACGACTCTACAAATCCCAATTATCAAAATACCAGATAGCAAGTAAACTTGATAACTAAACGCAAATTGTACAAGATACTGAGATTCTATTTCATGAAATGACAATAACACTGTCAAATGACTGGGCCTTGACGGCAAATCAGCCAACAAGGCAGGCACAATACCCCTAATGCTGTTTGGAACCAAGCCTAAACATTAGTACTTGTTCCCCACACTTATTTGCGAGCTTCAACCTTTTTCTGTTCTTTAGCTGCAAAGATAAGTACATTACATAAATATGTTGTTATTATTTCCATAATCACTCAACGTTTTAAGGGATACAAGACAGTGGGGGGGAAAGGTTAGAGCATTACCAGCCTTTTCTTCTTCTCGCTTTTTGGCAGCCTCCGCCCTCTGTTGTCGTATAAGGGCCAACCGCTCTGTATAAGACAAATTATATTACATAGTCAATATTGTCACAAAGCAAATACTCTCCCTCCCTGTCTCGAAATGATCTTCTCATTCGCCATTTTTCATCGCCTCAAAAAGTTCTTCCTACTTCTACAATTTAGGCTTAAATGTGCATGAAAACAACATGGCTAGTGAAACAAGTGTTCATATCCTTTAAAACTTTGAATAGTCAAACCGTGAACATCATTTTGGGACAGAGGGAGTACATTGTTCAACAGTTGAAGAACTAATACAGAGTAGACCATATTCAACCATTAGTATTCCAATGGCATTTTTTAGAACATTTAAATGGGTCGATAAACCGTCAACACATAAATCAGGTAGGTCTTGGAGCTTAGAGGTGTATGTGGACTCTAAAAAGATCAATGCTAGGGGCACAAAATAAGGTCACAAAATCTTGCTCACAAGATGAGGTGGCGATATTTTATTGGTTGCATTGATAATGGACCCGCGTTATTAAAGGCCCAAGGCCCAAAAGTTGTGCCCGGAGCCTAAGCGCAAGGCGCAAGGCGGGCGCGCGCCTAAGCGACGAAGCCCACAAAAATGCCTTAAAATACTATAACTATAATATAATATACATACAACACCAAGATAAACAATAAATCAAATGCAAGTAGTAAATCAAACATACGTTATAAGTCATAAAAGAAACAAGCATGAATAGATGTTCAAACAAGTATAAAGAGAAGTTCAAACAGAAGGACTCTTAAGTCTAACTCCTATAAAATGATAAGCAGTTGGTCATCCTAAGATCCCTTCATCCTTCCCAATCCTCATCTTCATACACATCATCTTCTTCCACATACGCCTTGTCTGCTGCCTCTTCAAATTTGTCATCGTTCTGAATCTTCATCTTCCTCATACTCGCCGGAGGTCGCCGGAGGTCGCCGGAGTTCTTCCCAGGTCGCCGAGGTTGTCGGTGTTAGTTTGAAGGAGTTCTAGTGATCGCTACTCTTATGCAGAGATATGGTGCGTGTACGTGAGGAAGTCGTGGGAGAGGAAGAGTATTAGTCGCGTTTTAGGTTTAATTACGATCTAATTGCCGCTCAATTGCGGAGCCCGAAGCCTAGGCGCACCCCAGGCTCCAACGTTGCGCCTCTCTGCACCCTTGGCTTAGGCGCGCGCCTAGGCGTGCTTTTAATAACTATACCCGCCACACTCTAATTAAAAACACCAATAACATCATCACACTTGGGATTTTGTGAGCAAGTTTTTGTGACTTTTTTGAACCCCTAGTATTATTCCTCTAAAATACATGGGAAGAAGGAAGAATATATGCTACTACTAATAGTATTGATAGTGCAAGTACAACTTCAGGCATTAATACAGGCAATGCGAAAGGTAAATGCACGGTAATTTGCACTTGCAAGAGCGATCATAGCAATTAGCAAACAGTCACTGGTGAAGAGATAAAATGTCGAGTTGTATTGGGACAAAGGTTCGATCTCTACACAAATTAGCAACTAATAGTCCAGTCAACATTAACACTAAGTACCCAGTATAAAGGCCAAATAAGAGCCAGCTCTTACCTTTCATTTTAGTTACTACCTCAGTCCCAAAACAAATGTTTGATTTTGTTCTTGATCGAGAGCAAGATTAGATATTCATTTTGAGACGGAGTGAGAAGTTGCCAAAAAAGTCACATTTTCTAATAATAATCCGCAAATTTTCAGTAATCTGTTCAATGCCGATCATTCTTTTTGAGAACACGATAATCCTTTGGTGTATCATATGAAAACGTAAATAACTCAAAGGGGCATATATATAAGTAATGTACTTGGTACAACATTAGCATACTCCCTCTGTCCCATTTTAAACTTCAAAAATATCCCTTTTGGGTGTCCCATTTTAAACTTCAAAATCCAAACAAGGAAAGTTATTTATACTTTTTTATTTTGTGGGACCTACATGTCATACACACAACTACTATCCACTAACTATTCCCTACCCCACTTTCTCTCTCCTATCCACTTTCTATACTCACAACACTCTACCCCACTATCTATCTTTTATAATATAAAGATTCTCATCTTAATTCTTGTGCCCACTTTTTTTTTTGAAGTTTAAAATGGGACGGAGGGAGTATTTGACTTTCAATTGGATGTCATTGAAGGAAGCCAAGCAACGAACACCACACCAAAAAGAAAGCAATAACTACAAAAACTAAGTGACTGATTTACACTCCTAACAAATGAATCTAGCAAATGGATCACTACCCGAATTCTTTTGTACTTCAATATAAAGCATTAATGAATGATTTTTCAGCATGAATAATAGTGCAGTAAATTGTTCATAGGATCTTAACCAATAAGGTATTTAAATTACTATCAGCCATGAAACCAGAGAAAAATCTTCCAAATATAGAAACAAACCATTATTATCTGATTCCTTACCTAAATCTTTCTTTGCTTGATCTGTTTTTCCCTGCTCCTGCAACTTCATGTACCTCTCATGAGCTTTCTGTTTCTCTATCTCTTCCCTGTGAAATAAGACAGAGAACAGAAAAAAGGTAGCAATATGTAAATATTAGATAAAATAAACACTCTAGAATGAAGTAAAAGCAGAAAAGGTAGCAAGTCTGTGACAATAACAGAGTTGTTTTAACAGAGAGAATGATACCCGTTTTTAACTATCGATGGAATTTTGAAAAAAAAAAAATACAAATGGTATGCATGCTTACCATCATCATAAACTCTCATTTTTAGAGTTTCAAAGTCAGATTTCTTGTTCATTTTTTGAGGTATTAAAGATGCGATCCTGTGCAAGACCTTACGAGGCAGTAGTTATCAACGAAGGACCCATGATGAATCTATACATTAAAGAGACATCATATCCCTGCCTTCAGACCCAACCACATCTAGCTTTAGGAGTGTTTGAACTGTATAAGTTGACAAATGGCCACACCAGCATCTCTAATCCTTATCCACTATTAAGTCTTTCTCCACCAAAGAACTCCCACCTCTCATCTACCATCTCAATCTCACTCACAAGTCTATGCTGCAGTGAGAAGAAAATTCTAAAAGCCAATTGCCCACAGGGCATATAATACGGAAGATCAAGCGCACTACTAAACTCTGCTCCCCTGACCAATAAATCGCATTGCTCCAAATTAGATCTGAACTAAGGCTCAATGGCCATGTGTTTGACATAACCTCATTCAAAGCCCTCTTATTTAACTTGATTTGTACCTTCTCACAAAAGACTGATACATGATTTCTTTAGAAATCTCCTGAAATAATCTGAAATGCCATCCCAAATTCCCAATTCCCTACAGCTAGATCTATTGCAAGAAATTTACATGTGCAATGAACTATGAGTAATGCAAATCATGAAGAAATCAGAAGTCTAAGATTTTGCAACCTCTGACGAGAGAGATAGATAGAGTTCAACGACATTATTGGAAGCTTAGAGCAAAGAGAGAGCTGTTGAAATCTCTCCTTTGTGTGCCACGGATAACAAGTGGCAGAAACGAAAAAAAAAAAGACTCAAAAAATAGAGGTTCAGAATATAGCAGGTAATCTTTTCATTGACTCCCTGACACAGAAGCTGAAGTATTCACAAACCTTTCACGTCTTGAAAGTTCAGTTGTTTTATCCATCTGCACAGTAAGCATCATAACACATGCAATACTGTCAATAATTCTTTCAAACCATCAGTAAGCAAGCTACAAGTTCAAAAGTTATGGGAATAAAGTAGAAACTCACATCAACATCTCTAGCTTTCAAGGTCTTTGCTTTAACCAAATTAGGGTTTTCAATCTCAATGATACCTTGGGTTCCTTTCTTCTTCTATTAATAGCCAAAAAGACAAAATCAGTAAACTGGCTAAATAGTGGACAGGCTAGCGAGCAACATAATCAGTTTTTTTATAAATAACAAAGAGAGCAAGTTTTCACTGACATCCGATTCATCCTCCGACTCAGCCTCAGATTCCTCCTCGGATCTCTCTTCTTCTACTTCTTCTTCCTGTCAGTATGAAATAAACTGGATAAGAGGAGCACCAAAAAACTAACCACATAAATAGGAACTTTAGGAAGTGAGAATTAACATACTCAATAGACTTCATCGGTACATTCGCTTTCAAAGTGAAAACCACGCATTAAATAAAGTAGATCGAGTGATTACAAATTGACAATCAAGCAAATATCTAAGCCGGTAGATGTTAGTGATGAAAAATAAATATACAGAAACATATAAGTCGGGCAACCCTGGATGTGAATAAGAAGAAAACGAGTAAATAACAGGAGATCCGAAACCGCCTATCACAAAAGCAGCCAAGTCAAGAACAAAAGAGCGGAAACTACTTTTTCCTAAAGCAGGTGGACAGGAAATCTTACAATTTCCAAAGATTTCCACCCTATGATAACCTTGCACACACCTACCACAACACTCAAAAGATACAGACATGACTCATAGTCCCTATAGAAAGAGCTGTGCCTTATTTAAGGACCGTGACAAACACCAATATGCATGCAAAGCACATAAACATCTGGAGAAACGCTTGTCAATACCTAATAAACAAACATAACTTAAGGGGGTAGAACTCTACACTCTAGGAAACTTCAGCGCTTGTCATTTAGGGGACAGCACACACTACCTGGTCGAGTACACTTTCTATGACCCTTAACCAATATGCAGACTATGATTTCTTAAAAAGAAGACTTTTGAGTCATATAAGGTCAATCAGTTTGCTGAAGTCTCCCAAATTCTTAAGTTATACATCAATCACAATAGATCCATATAAGATAGAATACAAAGTAATTACCGAAGTTTAATTAGTTAATAAATTTGTTTTGAGTATTTATTTCGTAGTTCCTCGGGTCTTGGATACTGAAGATCCCCACATTTCATATACGTGTCAATGTCGACACTCAACACTTGGAGCTTGTCTCCACAAATCTATGAAAAGTGGAAAGGGATACGCCTGGTTGCATGAGAACACATTTTGAATGAATTAATACTACTACCTCCGTCCCGGTTTAAGGTTCTTAGTTTGACTTTACACGCTTATTAAGGAATCAAGGCAACTAAGAACCTTAAACTGGGACATACCAAAAAGGAAAGTAAGAATATTAAACTGGGACGGAGGGAGTAATATTTACTATTTTTTGCTAGCATAGGCAACAAAAGCAGCCCGGATTCAGTAGAGATACGGCATGGGTACAACGAGGATCCTTTGGGGTCAGGGTACCTTTTCTGAATCTTCTAATAAGAGGCTTCCATGCAAATAATATGGAAGTTGAGTGAAGACCTACTAATCTTTCAAAGTAGTATAAGCTAAAACCCCAGATCAGTATGTGGGGATACAGGACTTTATTACGTGCCCTAGATTTGTTGGAACTGTAGAAGATTGCAAAGATGAAAGCAACCAACTTTCCTACCTTTGATCTCAGAAGCACCAGTCAAGGTGAGAAGAGGATAACTCGACTTCTATTTTTTCATGATCATTCTTTGAGTGCGTACACAAATACAGAGAGTGTGTGTGTGTGTGTATTATAATGGCATATCCTTACCATCTGTCCGTACCGCTTCTGCATATTTTTGGATTCTAATGATTCGCCAGATACTCGCACCCGCATCCTGCGCCTAGACCTATATTGATGATTATTACGAGCAAACCATAGCTTGAAGCTTATTCGAGGGAAGTGCCAGCAGGGGGGAGGTTTGTGAATCCCCCTCAATGACCAAGACCAAAAGAAGCGGCCCAGAAAGATAGAACAAGGAAAGCACAGTATACACATAACATAAAGGTTCTGGCACCCAAAGAGATATCTACATCTCACAGTTGAAGGAGATACATTGTAGTCCCTCAACCATATTTATATATTGTACTCTACACAAAATTCTCACACTTTCGGATTCCTCAGCATATGCTCCAACGTTAAAATTTTCTATTTATCCCCCTAATATTGGTCATTCAAATTATTTGTGCCGCATGTCTACACAAAATGCTCACACTTCAGGATTCCTCAACATATGCTCTAACGTTTAAATTTTCTATTTATCCCCCTAATATTGGTCATTCGAAATATTCGTGCAATGCAACATACGGCACAATCTTTAAAATCACTGGGGCAAAGTTACAAAATCGTTGGCTAATGCTCCTTGAATTTCTCTGAGGCCAAAAACTTCGAGGCGGCCAAAAATGGCAACAAGGATGATCTATGATATTCGATAGTATAGATCACAGAAGAATACTTATGGACTCCCCCGACAATCAATTATCCAGGACTGAAATTCAGTACATCCAGTGAATCTCCCAAATATATAGAGAGAATCCAGTTTCGGAGAAACTGTCTCTGCCACTTCTCCAGAACCGGAAATGATTTTCCAAACAACTTTGAAATCTGAAAAGCCTTTTAACTCGCAACCAATTCTTCTGACAACTGCCTTCCCGATCATCTCTAACTTTCTCAATGAATATGTGCAAAAAGATCAATGCCTTATTAACCATAGAAGTTTATATTCAAAAGCTAATGCGTTTATTAACTTTAATTTAAATAAAAATCTATAGATTTCATTAATTTATTTCCGCTTCTTTTGCATGAACATGAACTATATTAAGATAAAATCTGCAGTCATCAGATGCTCATGGAAATATAAAAATCCTGACAGCTATCAGCAACTATATTCCACAAAAGGACTCCAAAAAATAAAAAACCCGACAAACAGTAACCCTCCTGGAATTTATATCGACATTTGATGACGAAGCTGTTTAAAATTTACACTTCTGTGACGTAAAACCTCGGGCCTATAAACCTATCATGCCTAGTTTGTATTGCACTCATTAGAAACAACAGCGTTACAGGGCAATGCATTCAAACTAGAATCATGCACGTTTCATCAAAATGAAAGCAACAACTTGAATAAGAACAAAAAAATTACCTTCTTAAATGTGCGTGGGCGAGAAGAAGTACCAGATACTGTAATCCTCAACAATAAGAGAAACAAAGAGATAAAGGTTAGCCAGTAACAATAGACACCACAACTGTACCAGCACTCTCTTAAACAACCCAGAAATAACAGAAAAACAGAGCAATATAGTACACATCAACATTCAACTACAAAAGATAAGGAGAATAAATGTTAAGAACCCAATATGTAAGTGCCAAATTCACAAAATCAAAGTCAATGTTGTGTCTCTACTGCTGCGGCAGTAGCAACTTGTGCTTCTGGTCTACTTTTTCCCAAGACTCCTTTAATCACCAAAACCAGGGCTTCTCTGTGTGAAGTCAGCGATTTTCTTTTGCTTCTGCCTGTCTAGTATGTCGGACAGCTTTAGAAAGTATGATTGAATTTCCCATTCAAAATTGTATAGAAACATTGAAAGGTGTACCGAGGATCCGGTCAACCAAAATACATTAATTGCCAATTCGCTATAATTCTGATCATATCCAACTCTGTTAGTACCTAACTGCCTAAGTACAACCTTAACGGATGAAATTAACATCTCTCAACATTCAATGTATCTAAATCACTACATTTTTACATATGTGTGTCTGTATGTACTCAGAAATCTACACAACAGCCAGTCCAAAAAAATAAAATTCAGCCGAAGCCGTAACAGCTAAAAGTGAAAAATAAGCACTTAAAACAATTTCAACACTAAAGCGAAACCAAAAAATCAACCAGAATTTCGCCAATTTCAACAACTCATCTAGAGAAACTACAAACGCAGATCGATTAATCAAAAACACACCAGTTCGACACAAATTTTGACAAAGTAGCAAATATATTAAATTCTACTGAAAAGGAGAGTACATACTCATCTCTTCAGGAGTGGAGAACTGGCGTCGACCAGTGGGCTTGCCCTTAAACTTGCCTCTACCCATAGCTGTAATAGACGGCGGCTGATCGGTAGAAGAGGAACCAGCTAGGTTTGTTAGCGTGGGGAATACGATGAGAGGAAATGATGCAAGCAGGAAAGGGGGTGAGAGAGGTGGATGGTTGTTCTTGTCAATGGATTCCCTCCGCACTACGCAAAACCCTAAATTTCGGAATCGTCCAATACTAACCCACAAAAAAGTCACTAAATCTTAAAATACTAAGTGTGATAATTTTATTGGTGTTAAGTAGAGTGTGGCGGGTCCATTATCGATGTAACCAATAAAATATCGCCACCTCATTGTGTGAGCAAGATTTTGTGAGCTTATTTTGTGCCCCTAACATTGCTTTTAGAAAAATCCTATTGTGTGATGTGGGGAGAGAAGAATAATACTAGGCCACAAAAAAATCACAAAATCTTGCTCATAAAATCTTAGTTGTGATGATTTTATTGGTGATTTTAAGTAGAGTGTGGCGGGTCCATTATCAATGCAATCAATAAAATATTGTCACCTCATTTTGTAAGCTTATTTTGTGCCTTTAGCATTGCTCGGGGAGAGAGTCCTCACAGGTGTCGCTACTAGGGCAGTGCTGTCCATGAAAATAATTTTATTTTCGTTTTTAGGTTTAGGTTTGTTGGGGAGGATATTTTAGATGGATAATGATATGTATATTGAAAACTCAAAGGGAATACTCATAGTGAAACACTGTAATCCGTTGGATTGTAATAAATCTTTGTGAACCCCACTGCTAAAAACTCATCCAATGGATTAAAGTGTTTCACTATGAGTTTTCCCTTTATGTTTTCACTATGTGTATCATTGTCCATTTTAGATTAGGGCAAATGGCAAATAGAAATTTAAAGTTCGGGGCTATTTCGAAAAAAGGGGCTCAATATTTTAAAACTTACAAATCAAGGTGTAAAGTTGACGAAACTAGCAATCAAAGGTCTATCTTTTTTTTATGAAAATGTTATATTTTCGGTTCAACCAATATATTCCCAAGGAGATTTAACTAAAATTAGTCATGTGGGATTAGCGGGGCAGGTTTTTAGGAGGTCGAATGTGGGGTCTGGTTGGTAACTTATTAGTGCCGGAAGGAGAGGCTATGGGGGTACTTGAAGCTTTATCATGGGTTAAGAATTTGGGGAGGTCAAAGGTGGTGGCAGAAACGGATAGCTCGGGGTCTTCAACGTCATTACTACGACAGAAGAGGATCTTACGAAGTTCGGTCGTTTGATTCAAGAGTGTCTTATGTTATTATCCGATTTGTCCGATGTTAAAATGTCACTTGTTAGGCGTAGTGCTAATACATTAGCAGATTATTTATCTCGATGTGCTTGTCAATTGACGGTGTTTGTAATATGGGATGGGATGAGCTACCTTCGTATTTATATATTAGTAAAAGTTTTACCTTTTTTTTTTTTTTTGAAGCGAGTAAAAGTTTTACTTTTAGTACCTTGATTTATATCACATATATATATATATATATATATATATTACAATCACTAAGTTATTATTTTCTTGAAAATTCAATATGTTTTTTAAAAAATATATTCATACGGAAACTTTTAATTATTGGAAAAAAATTTAATATCACTAAATTATTATTATTATTATTATTATTTTGTGGAAGAAAAACTTCACTAAAATATATCTCCTCCTCCCGTACCTTTAAAGCAAAAAAATAAATAAAAATATAGTGCAATGTGGAGTTACTAAGAGAAAGTGGGAGATATAATTTTAATGATCTATTTTAAGGTAAATTAGTTTTGTGCCATGTTTTTCCAGGAAAAATATTTAGTGACATATTATTATTTTTTTTAAAAAAATCTAGTAAAAGATTAACAACAAAATAAATACAGTGAAATTAATAATTTTTTAAAACTAATTTATTTTATTATTTTTTATTGAAAATTAATTTAGTTATTTATTTATAGTACTGACAAATTTGTTTTTAGCCCTTTAAATTTTAAATAATCTTACACTTTAAAGTAAAATTGATTTCAATTAAGTCCACATGTTCACGGCACATATTGATTCAGTGGCGGAGCTACCCCATGGCAAAGGGCAATTGCCCCTATTGATTTTAAGAAAACAAAATTTTAATAGTGCAAAATTTACAAAAAAAATAATGGGGGAGGGGGGGTTAGTGCAATTTGTTGAATTTTGCCCCCTTTAACATAAAAGTAATAATGCACTAGAATATTTTTTGCCCCCATTGATGAAAATACAGTTAACTTTTTATGAGTGCTTTGGGGAAACTAGTTCCTCCATAAGTTATAAAAAGTCATGTTTTAAACCCTAAAACCCTAAACCCTTAACCCTAAACATTAAACTCTATAAAAACACGATTTTTTATAACTTATGGAGAAACTAGTTTCCCCCAAAATTTTATCTTTTTTTATTGTGCAATCTTTGCCCCCGTTGATACAAATTCCTGGCTCCGCCACTATATTGATTCAACGAAAAAAATTCTAACATTTACATAAAAAAAAAAAAAAAAAAAAAAAGCGCTCAATTGCTAGTTTTCCTAAACATTAGACCTGATATGCGAGTTTTAAAACATCACGACATTCTCCAAACTTTAGACCTTTATCTGTCATTCGCCCTTTAGATTAAGCCTTAAAAGGTAACCCTCCCTCATGCCTACTTAACCAAATAAGTGTCATTAAAAAAAATAATACCATGTTACAAACAATTTTTTTTTTTTTTTTTACCTTTTGTTAACTTAATGAATTCGTGTCGTTCAAAGAAAAGGAAACCTAACTCATCAAATGAATAATATTCATTCACTACAACAAAAATGGATTTTCCCGGCACTTTCATAAGTGCCGCTAATTGTCGGCACTTTTGGAAAAGTGCTGGGATTTGGTGGCACTTATGAAAAAGTGACGGGATTTAGGCGGCACTTATGAAAAAGTTCCGGGAATTAGCGGCACTTATTAAAAAAATGCCGCTAAATTTCTGGCACTTTTTATAAGTGCCGCCTAATTTCCGACACTTTTTCATAAAGTGCCACTAAAAACAAGATGTTTGTTTTGAAATTTTTATTTAATTTTTAAATTTAATCATATTTTTCATGTAACTTTGCTTTAATTTGTTACTTATGTTAGATTTTTATGGACTACAATAATAGAAATGCCCTAAAATAAGTTTTTGTTTTGTAATAAATAATTGGATGTGAAAATTATAACAAATAATGATTTAGCCTAGTGGTAGAAGGTGTGTTTCATTTGCAAGAGGTCTTGTGTTCGAATCCAAATGCTGACACTTTTTAAAACGCCAGAAATTAGCGGCACTTTTAAAGTGACACCACTTTCTCGCCGGAAAAGTCATTTTTGTTGTAGTGATTATCCAACACTTACCACTATACAACAACAATTTTGTTATTGAGTTCACAGTCACTCGGTACATTATTCTTGTACACCTACTATGTCTTGTCATTTCCACCTCACCCACTAAATCCTTCTTCCAGATCCACCCTTCTCTTTTCTCTTTCTCTCACACTCACCTATCCGCTTTCCTCCTAATAGTATAATTTTCAACTTTCGAATGACCAAGATCAGGTATCACACCGCTTAAACGCTCCATCATAAAGTTATGAAGATTTTTAATCCAAGAATGATCTATTATATACTTAAATAGACATTGAAATCCTTAGATCCTCCTTAAATGAAGATGGTCTCCACAATGTTGGTGGTGATGGAGTGCGTGAGACCAAGGTATATGCACATTTGTTTTTTTGTTTTTTTGGATTATTGTGAAAGATACAAAGAGTTTGGAAAGAAGTTGTGGGGTGGTTCGGGGAATAATTTTTGGGGGTATATTTAGATTTTTGAGATGTATGTGTATGACAATCGTTTACGAATAAAAGCATACACAAAAATCGGATTCAAATTCCGCAATAATATAGGAGAAGATTTTATTCAAGTTAGGAAATAAATTTTTAATCATTATAGTGGACATCTAGCAACTTAGGTATACATGCATGAAGAAGGCTTCAAACCTTCTATGATCACATGATCATCTTATTTTTTACTATTACAATTTGTCAAGTAATTAAATGAACCCTGCACGTGCATGCATTGTGAATTATAATTAGCATTTCCTTAAATCCCGTAAAAGACCACTGTACTTTTATAATTGCAAAAAAACATTGAAAAGCGAGATATTACATGACCGCTAGGCGGGTTGAGAATACAAAGATTGTCAAAGGAAAAGTACTTTACTCGTCTACTGCTTAAAGACTCTAACATGCGGGTCAAAATTGTTATAATGAAGTTACGTGCTCATATAGCGCGAGAATGAGAGGAAAATAAGCCTTTAAGGGAATACCAGTCACATGCTTACGCTCAAATGTAGCCTTGAGAGTGATTAAAATGGTCAGATGACAAATATTGAATATATTTACAATTAAAAGTTTGTGAAAGGAACGACCCGACTTGAGGAAACGGGCAGGAAGTCCGGCCTAACACGCCCCGACCATCACATACTGAACGAACCCAGGTCGAACCTGGATACAATTAGCTCGTTTTAACCGAGCTGGGAAGTCGTAGCTAAGAGGAACCGAACAAGAATTCCGAAGACCATACCGTTTCTATTGACTCTCAGATCGTTGACCGAGCTGACCTCGATAACCAAGATTACTCTAAAAGGGCCCTTCATCGGTGCCCTCGGACACACCTGACTCGAGGTCGGTCCTCGCGGAATGTTTGCTCGGTCATACGAGCTCGGACTTGTACCTGACGCCGTCATGATTGGAAGAATAGGAGGCCAGGCCCAATTCGCCGATTAGGCCCACTGATGACTTCTAGAAGCGTTGCCCTAATACAAACATGATGAGTCATAGATGTGGATAAGCACAAATCCCTACGGTCAAGGAAGGAATCTAGGTGACA
Source organism: Campanula takesimana (assembly GCA_026119855.1). Classification (NCBI taxonomy): domain Eukaryota; kingdom Viridiplantae; phylum Streptophyta; class Magnoliopsida; order Asterales; family Campanulaceae; genus Campanula; species Campanula takesimana. The sequence continues at coordinate 648,090 of JAOWBW010000443.1, forward strand.
AGGTATGGATTCTGGAGTATATATAGCACCCTCATTCAGCTAGAGGGGGGTTAAGCTCTCTAACCTCACTCTTTCTCTCTAGATTTCACACCTAATCAGACTAACTCATTCTCACGCCGGAGGGCCTTCGCCGGTGAAGCCCCGGCTGAGTTAACGTTTGTTCATCTATTTCAGGCTAACAGGCATCCAGATATCACTCAGTGGATCCGGCTCAACTGATTGCAATATTTGCACGATCAGTTTGTTTTGAAGAATGAATAACGTGATCGAGCACTAATGGATTGGTTTTCATATGTATAATCTCTATGTTTTTGGGTTATTTTTATTGACTTTTGATGTAATTTAGAGTAGTTTTGATGTAATCTTTGGTCTATTTTGTTTGAGGAACTTTGTGGGAATTTATATGTTTTGAAACACCTTTTAGTGTTATTATGGTATATTGCAAAGTCCTGGATGGTCAAAGTGTCGAAGGCTGATGATTTCTCGAGTCAAAATCAATTCAGATGTCAAATGGAAGTCAGTCAAGTCAAGAAAGGAAGAAAAGAAGAAAATGTTGGAAAAGTGTGTTGTGCGTGAAGGAAATTGTGCACATTTCCATGTAAGAATCGTTTGTCATTGGACAAAGATTATCGTGGGTTCATGTTCACTCCGTGAGAATATAAAAATGATACATTTATTGGTTCAATTTGAAGATTGAATGATAAGAATATATAGCTCAAATAAATAAATAGATGGAAGTTAGAAATGTGAGTTTGTCTCGCATGTGAAAAGTATGGAAAAAACTAGTTGATTGTTTTTGCCACTTATTGTTTAATTATAATTCAAGGAATTACAAAAAGTTAATAGCAAATTGTAATTTCTAGAATTAAAATTTAAGATGAATTTTCAAGAGTAACTTCCAATGTTTAATATCCATTATTGATTTGAAAAAGTAATTCCAAATCAATTGATTTCTAATTTAATTGTTGGATTAAATTGGTCATCAAAATGTGGATTAATTGAAGAATTAATCCTTAGGGGAGTTTGAGCTATAAAGAGAAACCCACAAGTCATTTCTTTAAAGAAGAAAAAGGAGATGAGAGAAAACACACAAAATTAAACACTTGTTCTAGCAATTCTTCATTTCTTCTTTTTGGCTTTGTGCTTCTTCCATTGGCCTCCTTACATATTTCAATGGTGATATCGTCCAAGCATATTAGTTCATTTCGCCAGAAGGCTTAAGTGCGAAGTGGTTCCGGTTAATCCGTTTTATCCTGTGAGACTAACGGCCGTGGAAACCTCAAGCACTCGTAGAGAGGAGGACGAATTAGTCTTAAGGAGAGTGTGTTCTCACACGGCTCGGATACAAGAGATCAAAGACGGACAAACCCAACGAAGAGATCAAATACTGTTTTATCGTTTCTTTTCATGTTTTCATTCTTTCAATTTGTAATTGTAATTTCAATTATATTGTAATCGTATTCCTTTCAATATTTACAAGATTTTATCCAACAGAAAATCTGTAAGAACGACCGAGCGCCCGCTCGCATATCACCAAGCGCCCGCCTGCATTGTTTTTCCAGGCGGCTTAACTTTCTGCCCAACTCAAGCGCCGCCTGGTACTCACCAGGCGCCCGCTCGCTCCTCCGCCAGGAATTTCGGGTTTTGCGTATTTTCCAATATTTTTTGGATTCCTCTCCATATTTGGACTCCTCTAGTATGTATTTAAATAGACAGGTTTTAAGAATCAGTTTCTTATGCTTCATTCTTGGGTTTCATTTTAGTTTTGAAGATTGTAATCAGGATTTGGAGACTTTCATCATCGTCAAGCGTAATATCCAGGTGTATGGTTTCTAATTATTTTCTTGTGATTATTGCTATGTCGATGAGTAGCTAGTTCTTTTGTGATTTGCCGATCGGTGGTAACAATACATGATCTTTATGATATAGTTATTTATTCATAATTTAATATCATTCTAGAGTGGTAAAATATTCGTAATTCTTTTTAGGGTTTCAGATTTATGTTAAGATACTTTTGGCCCTAGAATTTGTGGGTATCAATTGGGCCATTAACGTGGGTGATTGATACATTGACCATTATCTTACCTCTTAGACCCAATTGAGGACGTAACTGAAATCAAACGGGGCTAGGTTCATACATTCTTTGATTATTATGTAGGGACATTTTCTTAAAAGCTCTTCATTCTAACTTTTATTTCTAAAGAAGACACAATATTTTTCTAATTGCTCAAAAACCCAAGGGACACAAATAGCCAAGAATACCCCTAACTACCCCTTATAAGGGTGCTCCCCCTTTTCAGGCCATATTTTCAGGTCATATTTTCATCACGCTCTGAGATTCATGTCTCAGACTCTATAAACACTGAGAATCATGTCTCAAACCTATAAAAACACTAAAAGTCATATCATAAGCGTATAAAAACACTGAGAGACATGTCGCATGCCTATAAAAACATTGAAAGCCATGTCACATACCTATAAAAACACTTAGAACCATATCACATACCTATAAAAACACTTAGAACAATGTCACACACCAATAAAAACACTTAGAACCATATCACATACCTATAAAAACACTTGGAGCCATGTCACATGCCAATTAAAACCACGTCACATACCTATAAAAACACTGAAAGACATGTCACATACATATAAAAACACTTAGAAACATATCACATACCTCTAAAAACATTGAGAGCCATATCACAAACCTATAAAAACACTGAGAGTTATGCCGCAAACCTATAAAAACTTTGAGATACATGTCACAAACCTATAAAAACATTGAGAGTCATGTCTCCGACTTGTAAAAACACTAAGATACATGTCACATACATATAAAATCACTGAGAGCTATGTCACAGACGTATAAAAATACTGAGACAAGTGTCTCAGACCTATAAAAACACTGAGAGACATATCTCAAACCTATAAAACATTGAGAGACGTGTCTCAGACCTATAAAAACACTGAGAGACGTATCTCAGACCTATAAAAACACTGAGAGACATATCTCAGAACTATAGAAACACCGAGAGACGTGTCGCAAACCTATAAAAACACTGAGAGACATGTCACATACGTATAAAAAACACTTAGAACTATGTCGTAAACCTTTAAAACACTGAGAAACGTGTCGCATACCTATAACAATACTGACAGACATGTCACATACTTATGAAAACACTGGGAGACATGTCGCAGACCTATAAAAATAGTGAGAGACAAGTCACGTACCTATAAAACACTTAGAGCCATGTCGCATATCTATAAAAACACTAAGAGACATGTCGCAGACCTATAGCCATGTCTTACACCTGTTAAAACACTGAGAGCCATGTTGTAGACCAATAAAAACATTGATATTCATGTCTCAAACCTATAAAAACATTGAGAGTCATGTCTCCGACTTATAAAAACAATGAGATACATGTCACATACATATAAAAACACTGAGAGCTTTGTCACAAACCTATAAAAATACTGAGACAATTGTCTCAGACCTATAAAAACACTGAGAGACATATTTCAAACCTATAAAAACACTGAGAGACGTGTCTCTCACCTATCAAAACACTAAGAGACGTGTCTCATACCTATAAAAACACTGAGAGACATATCTCAGACCTATAGAAACACTAAGAGATGTGTCGCAGACCTATGAAAACACTGAGAGACATGTCACATACTTATAAAAACACTTAAAACTATGTCGCAAACCTATAAAAACATTGAGAAACGTGTCGCAGACCTATAACAATACTAAGAGACATGTCACATACCTATAAAAACATTGAGAGACATGTCGCAGACATATAAAAATAGTGAGAGACAAGTCACATACCTATAAAAACACTGAGAGCCATGTCACATATCTATAAAAACACTAAGATACATGTCACAGACCTATAGCCATGGCTTACACCTGTTAAAACACTGAGAGCCATATCGTAGACCAATAAAAACATTGATATCCATGTCTCAGACATATAAAAACATTGAGACACAAGTCACATACCTATAAAAACACTGAGACACAAGTCATATGCCTATTAAAAGACTGAGACGTGTCGCAGACCTTTAAAAAGACTGAGAGACGTGTCATAGACCTATAAAAAATACTGAGAGATATGTCACATGCCTATAAAAACACTGAGAATCATGTCAAAAACCTATAAAAACATTGAGACTTAACTCTCAAAGTAAAAATGCTACCGTCTCTTAAGAAAAAAAAATGAAGAAATTGAAGAAAATATTCAAGTCTTAGTTGAAAATAATAATCTGAGACACAAGTCTCAAATAGGAGTCGCCAATGGCACAAATCCAAACCAGTCAATCATATGCGCACCGTACTAAGTGTACTTGGTATACCATAAATTGGTATCCCGTAACAATTTTATAAATTTAATTGGTATATACTCCCTCTATCTTAAAATGATTTTCTGATTTGTTATATCTCATTAACTTAGAAAAACTTATAAAGTTCTTCCCATTTATTTATAATTAGAAATGTCACCACAAATTTTAAAGCATTTTTTTGTGACTATTAAGAAAAATAAGTTTTCATAACACAACTCTTTATTTAATTATTATCAACCCAAAAAATAAAATCGTGAAAAAATCCAACCATAGTTATAAATACCATCCCGGCTAGCGCACCGGTTTTGTCACTGGAACGGGACGTACCGGTACCGGAACGTACCGGCGTATCGTTCCGGTTTTACCGCAATTTTTTTTATATTTTTGTTATTCTTAACATATAACAGTAAAAAAAAAAAATACTATCTCTGTCCCAGTTTAAGGTTTTTAGTTTTTTTGCTGTTTGTCATAAAGATCTTTGAGCAATAATTAAAGGTTAATCTAATTATCCAAATGAAAATCTAAAACTTGTTATTGGTACACTATATACTATCAATAACAAGTTTTAAATTTTTATTAAAATAATTAGATTAGCATGTAATTATTGCTCAAAGTTCCTTCAAACAAACAACAAAAAAACTAAAAAACTTAAAGTGGGACGGAGGGAGTAGTGTTTTTTTATAAATAATGTGTCCCTTGTCTCACAATGTTAGCCTTATTTTCATTTAAAAAAAAAATCTAATTACATCATTGAAATGGCTTAATTGTAATTTATGTATGAGAACATGGATCTACTGCGAAATTCAACACTACTTGCATTACATGGCATCATTGTAATGCTATCTCATTACCCACCGTTGGATTGCCTTTCCTCTTTGATCTACATTGTTGATTTTGGTAGAGAAAAGTAAAACCTAAATACATTACTAACATCTTTCACTCTCAATCACGCCTCATTTCCATTTCACCCTTGCCGATCTATTTTAGATCTCCATTGATTCCGTCCTACTTTTCCAGTCCGGCCACCACACCTCCATCTCACACGGACTACACCTCCTTAGTAACTATTACTCTGGCACCATCGTAATTTCTAGCTCTATTTTGCTGGCCAAATTAAAGGTTTGTATATTCTTTAGTTCCCCAAAATTTTCTTGAATTGTCGGAGAAAATTACATTTCGATTCATTTGTCGACATTTCAGGAGAAACATCCCCAGATTGTCTTAACAATCTCAACTTTCTTGAATTGTCGGAGAATTGCAGATATGCAATTGGATATGGAGGTGTTAAATCAGAGTGGGGGAGGCTGAGAAGGAGAAAGATTTCAGAAATCTTCAACTCTCCGGCTAGATCTGCATTCGCCGACTGGATCTCGGCTATTCAGGTTGTTGAATTCGTCAGCTCTAGAGACGATAAGATGTGGTGGTGTAGCGGTGGTGTGCCGGCGCCGGAGAAGTTGTCGAGGGTTGGAGAGATAGAGAAGAGGTGTGGAGAGAGAGAGAGAGAGAATTCTTAGAGAGGGAGAAATGAAAATGGAGAAGCAGACTGTTTGGAGGGGAGGTTGGAGGATATACGCTTTTTAGGGTTGGGTGGGAGGGGTAATTTCGGGAATACAATATTTCATTAAAAAAACCAAGGACCTAACAGCAATAAATGTTTTATCTAGTGGACTCGAACAACATAAACTAAATTATCTGTCCTGTTTAAAAATTTGTTTTGTTTAGAGGACTTTTGAGAAATTTTTCCTATTATGTATACGTAACTGGTGTTGGGTTTCGATCAAACATGCGCAGCGGAATTTAGCATTTAAAATTTTGAAACCCAAAGCCATGGATCCGTTCATACGATTAAATCAAATACAACATAGGAATAAAGGAATAAACTAACCCTTGATGGCTATCAAATTCTCTTGGTCTTTGGTGGAGGTTCGAAGACTTGATCACGATCACAAAGCTTGAACACGAACTTTGAAGATGATGATTTTCACCCTCTAGCGGTATCCACACTTCGAACGAATATCAAAGGAGCTTCTTTGATCTTGGTTGCTAGACCAAATTGTGAAACACTTTTTCACAATCAAAAGAACTATATGGAATTTATTTTGTGTATTATTTTGTTCCTCAACCAAGAATGTCTTGGAACAAAATAAACCTTCTCTCAAACTCTTTGAGACTCACAAAATCATTCGCTTAGAGTGCTGGCCGAATTTGGTCTTTTATACACAAGCATGACCTATTCCAAATAGGAAACTTGTGTCAAAATCCGTCCAAAATTCGTTTCCTAATCAAATTAGGAATCTGCCACCCGACAGTACTGTGCGGCCGCCCAAAAACCTCTGTGCGGTCGCACAACTATCTGAAACAAAACTGGTACATTTCTGAGATAATTGTGCGGCCGCCCAGTCCATTATGTGCGGTCGCCCACTTCCCAGAAAGTCCAGAATTTCCAAAATTCCAATGTAGTCCTTTTAAAGATTCGTTCTATTGTGTGTGACCCTCTAGGATTATACTAAGTTGGCAATGGGCTCAAACATGATCCCATAAGATATGATTAGGTTCTAGCAAACCGTCATACCTACCCAAATAGTATAACTAGATACAAGATCGCATTCCTCTTAGAATATGTCATAATCCATTTGTCCACGATGTCATTGAACACAAGTCATGGTCAAACAGTCAACTTGTTTTGTTCAATACTTTCTCGATTCCGAATATGTTGATAATTCAAATGCTATTGATCCAATCAATCCACTTGAGTCCGGCCGAACATTTCATCAACATCATTCCTACGAGTGGCCCAAGCTTGACATCTCTCCGAGGAGGGACAAATTCATTTAGCTTATTATTCTTCCCTACGTGAATCCGATTATGCCAATCATACCCTTTATAACCACTCGGTTAAAAGTAGCGTTTGAATATGTCAAACATAATGTTCATCAAGTGGAAGACTATAATAACTTCATGTCTAAGGATTCAAATGACATAACTAATATGAGATATATGTATGACATAGACCATGACATAAATCTCATAGAGCGGGTCATGTCCAGTACCTTGTTCCAAACAAGTACCCATAAATCTAACATGATCATCCTATGATCATTTAGCCTTTATACTAGTGCTTAACAAGTACTAGGGACGGAGATTATTATAAGTAAACATGAACAACAATAATAATCAAAACATCTCTTTATTGATATGAAATAAATGATAACAATTACAACGTTTATTAAACGTGCCTAGGGCACCACTACCAACAATCTCCCACTTGCCCTAGGCCCAATCTCCCATGTATCTAATACCCATGGACCTAACATGACCATCATGTTTAGCTTGTGGAAGTCCCTTTGTTAGCGGGCCCGCAACATTGTCATCAGTAGGTACTCTGCATATATTTACGTCTCCCCTATCAACGATCTCTCGAATGATATGAAAACGCCTAAGTATGTGTTTGGATTTCTAATGTGCTCTTGGTTCCTTTGCTTGAGCAATAGCACCATTATTATCGCAATAAAGGTCTATTGGATTAGCAATACTAGGAACCACTTCAAGTTCAGTTATGAACTTCTTAATCCAAACAGCTTCCTTTGCAACATCCGATGCAGCAATATACTCAGCTTCTGTTGTAGAATCAGCGGTTGTACTTTGCTTGGAACTCTTCCAGCTTACAGCTCCACCATTTAACAACACAAAACCCGATTGCGATCGGCTATCATCTTTGTCGGTTTGGAAGCTTGCATCCGTGTAAGCATTTACAACGAGATCATCTTCCATTCCTCCATAGACCAAAAACGAGTCTTTAGTTCTTCTCAAGTACATAAGAATCGCTTTTACAGCTATCCAGTGATTTTCGCCAGGGTCGGATTGGTATCTACTTGTCATGCTCAAAGCATAAGATACATCCGGCCTAGTACAAATCATGGCATACATGATGGACCCAATTGCCGAAGCATATGGAACATCATTCATTTTCTCACGCTCATCTTTTGTCTTAGGACATTGAGTCTTGCTAAGAGAAATTCCATGTAACACGGGCAAAGTTCCTCTCTTAGAATTTTCCATACGGAATCTTCTAATGACCTTGTCAATGTATGTACTTTGGCTTAAACCAAGTAGCCTCCTTGATCTATCTCTATAGATCTTAATGCCAAGAATATATGCGGCTTCACCCATATCTTTCATCGCGAAGCACTTTCCTAACCAAGTCTTCACAGACTGAAGTGTAGGAATGTCGTTTCCAATGAGCAATATGTCATCCACGTATAAAATAAGGAATAGCACTATGCTCCCACTAATCTTCTTGTATACACAAGGCTCATCTTCGTTTTTGATGAAACCAAACTCTTTGACCGATTCATCAAAACGCAGATTCCAACTCCTTGAAGCTTGCTTCAATCCATAGATGGATCTTTGCAATTTGCATACCTTAGAATCTTGTTCAAAACCTTCTGGTTGTGTCATATACACATCCTCTTGGAGTTTTCCATTCAGGAAAGCGGTTTTGACGTCCATCTGCCATATTTCATAGTCATGATATGCGGCAATGGCAAGCAAAATTCTTATAGAATTGATCATTGCTACGGGTGAAAAGGTCTCATCATAGTCAATACCATGAACTTGCCTATAACCCTTCGCTACAAGTCTAGCTTTGTAAGTATGCACCTTCCCATCCATGTCAGTCTTCTTCTTGAAGACCCATTTGCACCCTATGGTTTTTACACCTTCGGGCGCATCAATCAAATTCCAAACTTGATTGTCTTGCATGGATTGCAATTCGGATTCCATGGCTCCAAGCCACTTGTCCGAATCAGGAGAAGACATCGCCTCTTGGTAGGATGACGGTTCATCATTCTCAATGATTTCTACCTCATTACTATCCGTAACGAGAAATCCATATCTCTCGGGCTCGGATCGTAACCTACTAGATCTGCGAGATGCTTGTGTATTTTGAACAGGTTCCACAACTCCTTGTGGTTCTTGTTCTTGTTCCACTATTGGTTCAATGTTATTTTCTGGGTCTCGAATTTCTTCAAGATTTATTTTACTCCCACTGATTTCTTTGGAGAGAAACTCTTTCTCTAGAAAGACACCAGTTCGGGCAACAAACACTTTGTTGTCCTCTCGGTTGTAAAAGTAATATCCTTTAGTTTCCTTAGGATATCCCACGAAAATACATTTATAAGATTTGTGTGCTAGTTTGTCAGAGATAAGTCTCTTGACATAAACTTCGCAACCCCAAATCCTTATGAAAGATAAACTAGGTTTCTTTCCACTCCACATCTCATATGGAGTCTTTGGAACCGATTTAGTTGGAACTTGATTTAGTGTGAAAGCAGCGGTTTCTAGGGCGTAACCCCAAAAGGATATTGGAAGATCAACTTGACTCATCATTGATCGAACCATGTCTAACAAAGTCCGATTTCTCCTCTCAGACACACCATTCCATTGTGGTGTTCCGGGCGGAGTCAATTGTGAAACTATTCCACAATTCTTTAGATGATCATCAAATTCTTGACTTAAGTATTCACCACCTCGATCTGATCGAAGTGCCTTTATACTTTTGCCAAGTTGTTTTTCTACTTCATTTTGAAATATTCTAAATATCTCAAATGCTTCACTTTTATGTTTCATTAGGTAAACATACCCAAATCTACTATAATCATCAGTGAAGGTTATGAAGTATTGAAATCCTCCCCTAGCATTGCTACTTAATGGTCCGCATACATCGGAATGTATCAACCCCAATAAGTCGCTTGCCCTTTCACCTAACTTGGTAAAAGGTGTCTTAGTCATTTTTCCAAGAAGACACGACTCACAAGTATCATATGACTCTAAGTCACATGAACCCAAAAGTCCGTCCCCATGGAGTTTTGAGATACGCTTCTCATTAATATGACCAAGACGGCAATGCCACAAATAAGTATGATTTACATCATTAGGTTTAGATTTCTTATTTACATGATAGACATTATTTTCATTCTTGACATCCAAGATATAAAGGCCATTAAATGAATTAGCAATACCATAAAGCACATCATTTAAATAAATAGAAAATTTCTTATTCTCAATAAGAAACTTAAAACCTTCATTATCCAAACAAGAAATTGAAATAATATTTCTGCTTAAATCCGGAACATAATAACAATTGTTCAAAACAAGAATTAATCCGGAAGGTAAAGTGACTTCATAAGTCCCTACGGCTAATGCAGCAACTCTTGCTCCATTCCCCACGCGTAGATCTACTTCACCTTCTTTAAGCAGTCTCCTATTCTTTAGTCCCTGCACATTTAGACAAATGTGAGAACCACATCCGGTATCCAATACCCAAGAATCAGTGGTAGAAAGGAGAATATCTATCATATAGATACCTGAAGTCGACGCAGCCTTGCTGCTCTTCTTCTTCTTTTGCTCTTCCAAGAAAGCCTTGCAATTACGTTTCCAATGACCAATTTCTTGACAATGGAAATAGATTGCATCCTTTTGTGAATCAGGTTTTGCCTCAGAAGCCTTGGCAACCTTTGCCTTGCTTATTTTGGGTTTGACAACTTTTGCCTTACCCTTTCCTTTGGCACCAGCCTTCTTCCCATCATGAACCAAGAGCAAGGGAGAACCTTTCTCCACAATTTTTATCTCTGCAGTCTTGAGCATCCCATGCAACTCAGAGAGATTCTTATCCATTCCATGCATGTTATAATTCATCACAAACTGATTATAACTTTTAGGCAATGAATTAAGAATGAGATCCGTGGCTAGCTCCAATGGGATTGGATAGCCAAGTTTCTCAAGGTGCTCTACATAACCTTTCATTTTAAGAAAGTGAGGACTCACTTGTTGCCCTTCATTCATTTTACTAGTAGTGAATGCAACAATGGTCTTGTACCTCTCTTGCCTAGCTTGCTCTTGAAACATGGTTCTCAACTCCACGCCTATCTCATAGGCTTCCAAATGTTCCAAACTTTGTTGGAGTTTTGAACACATAGCAGCAAGCATGAGACAACTTACATCTCTAGAATAATTACGATGTTTCTTGTAATTGTCTCTTTCTACCCTAGGGGCAGTAGGCGGTGGTTCAGCAGGGAGAGGCCCATCGAGAATGTACAACTTATCTTCTTGCCTAAGAACAATTCTTATGCTACGGATCCAATCCATAAAGTTAGTACCATTCTCTTCGAGCTTATCCTTCTCAAGGATCGATCGCAACGACATTGATTGAGTGTTATTAGTCATTATCTACAAATATGCAAAATTTCCAAAATTTAATAAGTACCGATCTTCATTAAAGAGATAAATAATGTATTTTTCAAACAAAATACTCCCACTAAATTATATAACCTTCATATAAATCCAATGTATAATATAATTTAAATGGGTTAAGATCCAACTTTAATTTAATTTCAAGTCCGCTAAGGCGGATTACACAAAATCAAATTAATTAGGTAGACAACTCTTGTCAATCATATCTCATATGACTCTTAGTTCATTTTATGAGATTCTTTAAGAAATCCAATTTCAAAAAGCATGTTAAACCTCATCTTTTGCCTAGGCCCAAAACTGTTTTGACGCCCAATTAAGTCTAACCATTTTAAACGCATAGTTAATGTGTCCCGCTAGGGCGTGCCCACATTATCTATCTTGCTCATACATAAATAAATTTAATGCACCTCGCTAGGGCGAATCTACATTAAAATCACTCATGTACTAACAAGTGTTTTAATCATGGCATGGCAATAAAAGACTTAAAACTTTCTTTGAAGGTTCATCACATGTAGCATATAACATATTTATGAGCACATAATATAAACATGTTACACATCAAGTTTAGTCACTAAATTAATCTCATTAATTTAAGTATGATATTTATGTGTCATTAGTTTCTCTATAATTATGAGGATGAGACTATTTCAACTTCGGTTATTATTTCCGAATCAAGACAACAAGAAGTGCGGTCGAACTAAGCCATTAGGCAACCACAATCCCGCACTAATTCAAGAAACCAAGAAAGTAGTCCATGTGGCCGAAACTAAGCAATAGATGGTCTCGATGAACGTAGGCCAATTGCATTCACAATTCCACATGGATCTCCAAACTTTGAATCAAGAACTTTGTTTCTCAATTTTAGCAATTATGAACTCTTCATAATTCTAACTTCGTTTTATCTTTGAAACTTTGATTGCGATCAATTTTGGGAAACACAATCTCGATGAACGCAGATTAGCCATCCAAAACTTGAACCAATCTTAGAATCACAAGACTAAAACAAATAGGAAAATCAAACCCCAAGATCCTCACATAAACCAACTACCCAAAACCCATTCCAGATCAGCAAGTCTGGACTGGTTCTGTTACTGGTTTTGTTGGATCTCTCGAAAATTCCAAATTCTGATTTCAACCAAAAATCAGACAATCTGATCCTCATGTGCGGCCGCCCAAAACTCACTTTGCGGTCGCCCAAACATGTGCGGTCGCCCACGTGATTTTGTGCGGTCGCACAAACTGATCAGAATGTACAGAATTTTGAAGTTCGAAAATTTTGTCTCAAAATCGTTTTTCCCCGATTATTAAAACTTTGATCCAATCAAAAATTAATAACCAACAATTCTGAATCCACCATAATTTATTTATTGCGATTGAATCGTGCGATTAAAGTTGTAAAACAATAAATCACATAAAATCACATAACACATATATATTCCAATATTCAAATCATGCAAGGCACATAAACAATTTATATACACATAACATGATCCAAGTATTGAATTAATCAACATGAACGGGGCTCTGATACCACTGTTGGGTTTCGATCAAACATGCGCAGCGGAATTTAGCATTTAAAATTTTGAAACCCAAAGCCATGGATCCGTTCATACGATTAAATCAAATACAACATAGGAATAAAGGAATAAACTAACCCTTGATGGCTATCAAATTCTCTTGGTCTTTGGTGGAGGTTTGAAGACTTGATCACGATCACAAAGCTTGAACACGAACTTTGAAGATGATGATTTTCACCCTCTAGCGGTATCCACACTTCGAACGAATATCAAAGGAGCTTCTTTGATCTTGGTTGCTAGACCAAATTGTGAAACACTTTTTCACAATCAAAAGAACTATATGGAATTTATTTTGTGTATTATTTTGTTCCTCAACCAAGAATGTCTTGGAACAAAATAAACCTTCTCTCAAACTCTTTGAGACTCACAAAATCATTCGCTTAGAGTGCTGGCCGAATTTGGTCTTTTATACACAAGCATGACCTATTCCAAATAGGAAACTTGTGTCAAAATCCGTCCAAAATTCGTTTCCTAATCAAATTAGGAATCTGCCACCCGACAGTACTGTGCGGCCGCCCAAAAACCTCTGTGCGGTCGCACAACTATCTGAAACAAAACTGGTACATTTCTGAGATAATTGTGTGGCCGCCCAGTCCATTATGTGCGGTCGCCCACTTCCCAGAAAGTCCAGAATTTCCAAAATTCCAACGTAGTCCTTTTAAAGATTCGTTCTATTGTGTGTGACCCTCTAGGATTATACTAAGTTGGCAATGGGCTCAAACATGATCCCATAAGATATGATTATGTTCTAGCAAACCGTCATACCTACCTAAATAGTATAACTAGATACAAGATCGCATTCCTCTTAGAATATGTCATAATCCCTTTGTCCACGATGTCATTGAACACAAGTCATGGTCAAACAGTCAACTTGTTTTGTTCAATACTTTCTCGATTCCGAATATGTTGATAATTCAAATGCTATTGATCCAATCAATCCACTTGAGTCCGGCCGAACATTTCATCAACATCATTCCTACGAGTGGCCCAAGCTTGACATCTCTCCGAGGAGGGACAAATTCATTTAGCTTATTATTCTTCCCTACGTGAATCCGATTATGCCAATCATACCCTTTATAACCACTCGGTTAAAAGTAGCGTTTAAATATGTCAAACATAATGTTCATCAAGTGGAAGACTATAATAACTTCATGTCTAAGGATTCAAATGACATAACTAATATGAGATATATGTATGACATAGACCATGACATAAATCTCATAGAGCGGGTCATGTCCAGTACCTTGTTCCAAACAAGTACCCATAAATCTAACATGATCATCCTATGATCATTTAGCCTTTATACTAGTACTTAACAAGTACTAGGGACGGAGATTATTATTAGTAAACATGAACAACAATAATAATCAAAACATCTCTTTATTGATATGAAATAAATGATAACAATTACAACGTTTATTAAACGTGCCTAGGGCACCACTACCAACAACTGGAAGTGTAATAAAAGAAGAATAGTTGAGTTGCAAATCGCACACCAAACCGTCCCAACTCTTGATTTTGTGAATGAACCCTAGAATGATATTGATGTCTTTATTAGTAAAATAGCATAGAGTGATGTATTGTGAAACCCAATCCGTGAATCTCGTTGTCAAATCTTGAATTCAATCGTTGCTTTAATTTGGTATCTTAAATCATTAGTTTACCTTTATTGCTTAGTAGTTAATTTAGTTTAAACAATCAAAAACAAAAACCCCCCGATTACTTTTACACTAATTAAATACACTTGTTAATCGTCCAAGTCTCTGTGGTTCGACCCTTACAAACGTACATTGCTACTTGGGTACTTGTATACTTGCAAAGTTTTTATTACACGTGAGATTTTTCTCCATCAAGCACCTACCAACAACTTTTCTAGCAAATGGCACGAGATGCAAAATATCTTTTTTTTTTTTTTCAAATTTTGGATTAGCTATTGCAGGAGCTATGCTCCAACACTCCTACCGGAGCTTAAGATGCAAACACATACCCTCCGGTTTGGGGGAATGTCTTGGATCTCTTTAATTTTTGTGGGACTTACTTTTGTCAAAATAATATCAACCATCGATTAAGGAATCGAAAAAAAGTGAGAAAATTGTCGCTTTATGTTGGAGCGCTGCCGGAAAAATTTGGTGGAGTGGTTCTGAATTCCTTTATCTGTGTGTATTCACAAACAATTACTCATATACTACTGTATATTTGTTTTTTAACAATTTTTTAATCATTTACTTTTAGAAAAACATTTGGTTTTAGATAATTACTATGGGAATTGCAAGTTGGAAATGAAGTTTAGCAAAATGGTGGATCAAATCCCCAATATCTTTGATGGATGTTACTCAGAAACTACCTGCTATACAATTTCTCCTCTTTAACACAATCAACTGAGTCAGGGGTTTGTCAACCCGACTTTGCGTTTTCAAGAAATCGAACTCGCCCCTGAAATCAATTCAGATCTGGTTGATATTTTCTTCATCCCATGCATTCTATTTCATTTCGCTTAATTGATGTTCTTGTCGAATGTTTGCTCACACGATTTTTATTGTTTCACAGATTGAAGGTTTTCCCGATCCGTTCTTCTTTATCGATTTTAGATCGGCCTCGCCTCTTATCGGTACGACCTTAAATCAATTCTGTCTTTCACTGGTCATGGGTTTTATTTTATGTTTGACTCCGGAGTGGTTAGATAGGATGGAGAGGAAGAGGGGTGAAAGTTAAAACCTGAAGGCATGCCAGAGTTGAGATGTTAGGCAGAATTAACATATTTATAAAGTGAATTATAAGAGTAATGGACTTGACTATGAAATTGCATGTTTTTTTAGCAAGTTGTACTCTTGGACTAAGGGAAATTTCTTCCCTTGAGAAGTTAGGCATCTCCTTTTTCTTCTTTTGTCACCTTTCATCCTTTTCTGATCCTTCCACTAATTAGGTTCAGAAAGTTGTACAATTTACTCTTTCTAGTCTGTCGGTTGATGTGTGGAATGACTCAAATCTACGATGCTCGAACTCGGGTACTAGTGTCTGACACGGATACGGCTGAATGTCGGATCCTCTAAAATTTTAAGATTTACACCAAATATAGTGTAAAATAGCCACACCAATACCCAAACCCACACCCATGTCGTGCCGTGTCGACACAGGTACGGCGAGGTAAATTGGAGAGTCCGAGCATCACAAAGTCAAACCAGCATCTAATTCTCCTCTTCAACCTTCTGTGATGTTCTCATATGAAAGATCCACTTTCCCTTTCACTTCGTCTTCTTAACCACCTTCCTGAAGGTGTTCGTGAGATAACTAAGAAAAAATTAGCATTCTTGTTATAGATATTTGCTAGAAAACCGGAAACACAATGATTTAGTGTCTCCTTAAATTTCTTTAGTTTTGAGTGTGGTTCCTGTTGTTATCAATTGATATTTCAAGAATACGAACGCATGATCATATGCCGTTGGGAGTTTATTGCAAAACTGGTATGCGTATTTTCATTTATTTTCAATTTGACTTGCAAACTTTGGAAACATCAAATGTAGTTTGCGTACTTTCATTTTCAAAATTTTGAGACGACTTTTTTAACACCCGTTAAAATACATAACGGGGCACTCCATATAAGGGGTAAAGTGTAAAGCATCAAAATTATAGGCCTAAAACAAATTAACTCTTGAAATAAAGTTACATAAATAATTCTAGTAGAATATAGGGTTTAAATAATAAAAAATTTATATCTTAATATTCATCCGACAACCTCGCCGTCACCCACCATCTTCCTCTGCTCCGGCCAGTCGACGATTATCCCCACCCCATCATCGCATCTTGCCTTAATCATTCAGAATTACACAAAAAATTGAAGACCCAAATCCAAAAGAATCAACTATGAGTTAGTCAAATTCTCAACAAAGAATTGCATCTCATTAATTTCTGTAGACTTCTAAACTCAATTTTTTCTAACCTTCCAGCCACTATACGATCTTCTACCTCTTCCACCCAACAACGTCTTCCCGCCTGAAATGAACGTCTCGACCCCGTGGCGAATGGGTCTGGGGTTATTATCTGGTTGATTGAGTCGGAGACGGAGTAGGCCTTTGAGGTCGACAGATGGGCGGGGGAAGGGGAGTCGTATTTGATGATGGTGAACAATTGTTTTCCCAAGTAAGAAGAAGATGACGATGTTCACGGAGGACATATTGGAAAAGTCAGTGAAAGCTTGTGAGAGCTCTAGAAAGTCTTCGGAAGTAGCCGGCGATCCTGCCGATTTGGAGGTCTGGGAAGCAAGCTCGCCGATTGGGAAGTCCAGGACGGAGTCGGTGAGGTTGAGCAAATTGGAGATTAGGTTAGGAGGGGGGATATTTAGTACTTATGAAAATTAAGAAATAAATATCTTATTATTTAAACCTAATATTCTAATGGAATTATTTGAGTAACTTTATTTCAAAATTTCTAAAAAGAAAGAGTTATGTATTGTTTTAGGACTTTGTGTTTTATTTCTTACACTTTACCCCTTATATGGAGTACCCCGTTATGTATTTTAACAGGTGTTAAAAAAGTCGTCTCAAAATTTTGAAAATGAAAGTACGCAAACCACATTTGATGTTTCCAAAGTTTGCAAGTCAAATTGAAAATAAATGAAAGTACGCATGTCAGTTTTGCAATAAACTCAAGAATTTTTCCAAGTGTCAGTGAACTAAATTTTGATTTTGAAAAACGGAGTCAAATATGCATTCAGGGAATATTGCTGTGGAATCTTTGTGAGTGCAAAAACATGATGTGTTTTGCGGTATTTAACATGTGACTTGATTGAAAACTGCAATTCAAGTTATTTGTGCTTTCCAATAAACGACATATACCCATAAATTCTTTACTTATAAGAGTTACAGAGGCGTGGCATGGCAACTTGGTGAGTAACAACCTTGAGCCTTTTTTTTTTTTGGGTTGGGGGGGGGGGGAGGGGGGAAGGAGTTATATGCGATTTAAGTGCATTTAGATGAAATACTTTTATTTTATGATCAATATTTCTCTTGTGATTTCTTCCCTAACGTCACAGTAGTTGGTTTACACCCTCCTAAGCTTTAATTTGTCGTTCATGTGCTTTGTAAAGCTTGTTCAAGTATGGGCAAGAGGAAATCAAGCGCGAAACCAGCTCCGAGGAAGCGGATGGACAAACTTGACACTGTTTTTAGCTGTCCCTTCTGTAACCATGGCACTAGTGTTGAATGCCGGATGTAAGAACTTGTTCAATCACTACCATTTATTTAACAATTTCCCTAATAAGGCTCCTCCGTTTTTGCCTGTCAATCTCCAATTTACTGGTGTAAATTATTCTAACATCTTAAGGCCGTGGGTTTTGAGCTCACATTTAATGCTAGTCTATTTTCAGTGATATGAAGAACTTGATTGGCGAGGCCACTTGCAGGATCTGCCAAGAGAGCTTCAGCACTACTGTCACAGCTTTGACCGAGCCTATAGACATGTAAGTGCATTCAAATGAAAATCTTTCTGTACTTGCCCATTTATTATATGGATTATCCTTTCAAAATACTTTTCTATTCTCATATATGCACAAATTGGTAAAATGCAGATATAGCGAATGGATAGATGAATGTGAAAGAGTCAACACACATGAAGATGATGGAGTTGCTGTTGAAGATGATGACGATGCTTAATTTAGGCCGTCATTATGCCCGGAGAAAACTGTTTGACCTCCGGATGAAGCTTCTAGAAAGGCATGAAGCTTTCATAAGCTTGTCTCTGAACAATAGCTTTACTTATATTATGTGTCAGTATTCAGTGGAAAATCTGAATATATGCATGAAAGTCAGTCACCTTGTATTGGAAACTCATCATGATGGAATGTTTTCAAGATCTAAGAATAATGGTGTTTGTATATATTATGTTTGTTATTATTAAGTACAAGTGATGGACTTGTCTTCTTGCAAATTATATAGGATAGCTTGGGTATATAACTGGGTAATAGTCTCTCCCTCTGTCTCAAAAAAGGTCTCATTTAACCTTTTTTTATTTTTATTTTTAGCAGCACAAAGCTCGTTTGTCACGGCTGATTATTTATAACTTATGACTTGTAGCTGATGGCTGGTTCGTTGTTGTTCTTATTTAACTTTTATGATATATACTGATTACTTATGACTTGATTGACTTACAACTAATGAGCTTCTTATTTAACTTTTATTGTATACATCAGTGTTCTAGGATATTATAGTTATTTCTGAATTCTCTGCCCCGCCTAAGCGCCTAGCGACCGCCTAGCGTTTTTTAGAACCTTGCACAAGTGAACTTTAACCAAATATTTAAGTCAATCTAACCGTTTTTTTTTTTTTTTTTTTTTATTAAGAAATTCCAAAAATAATGAAATAAAAAAATTATTAATGATAAAATTATTTAATAAATTTTTGATAACAATTGTAAAACTTTATTGGAAGGATCAGGATGCCCAAATGCACTCCAAGTTCAATAAGAATGATACTAATAATAAAAAAAAAATGTAACACACCACATCGCTGGATACAGAATAAACCATGATGTCAAGAGGAAAAACAATTAAGATCAAGACTCCAAGTCCAAGTTTAGTTATAAAAGAAAAAGACCATTTACACATTCTTAAGCAATATTTCAGATTAAAGCAATTTATATACCCCCAGAAATAACATTGTTTTGCTAAATCCCTACCATATACCTAATCATGGAAACCATTCAGACGACAGTGTTCACCAAAATCAAAAGCGAAAAACAAAAGAGAAGCAGCCTTGCCTTTTGTATACCAACTTCCAACAGTTAGAATGTGCTCTCGCAAAAAAATCAAGCACTGCAGTGAACTATTGACAATATCCCTCAAGAGTAATGCCACGAGACTAAAGACCAAAGGACGGGAAGCAGAAACTACTTCTTCTCCTACATGCCTCAATTTCATCAACTATGTTATGTTGTAGTACCCACCGTTATCCTGACCAAGATAGTTAAGTGGACCATTTGCTCCAAAATCAAACCCATCACTGACTGGTACCGTTTGGTTTGAAGCAGCGTATAAATTCGTACCACTTTCATCTTTCAAATTTCCTTTTCCTTTCCCTTTAACCGATCGTTTATTGTTCATCTTCTCCAATTGGGACTCGGCAGTAAGTCTCCTCATTTGTTTTTGAAGATCAGCAACTGGGTCATTGACATTCTTACCCTTGGGAGACTTCTTCCCATCAACAAGCTTGAGTTCCAGCCTATACAATGTACATGGGGTGGACTTACTAATCTCATACTCAAAGAGGTGCCATTCTAGATTTTTCATGGGTTGTGGGTCCATATAGTAGGATCTCTTCAGCCATCCAGATTCGTTAACCACTTGCTTCCTTGACTCATGCCAACCCCTTCCGTTGTAATCTGGCAGTGACCTCTGCTTTCTGTTTCCACTCTCAAACGCCCTTCGAGGCTTATCGAAAAATAACCACTCCCGAATTGTTTCTCCCTCGAAAACTGAAAGATCAAAGAGGTCTGCAACAGAAAGGGAAGAGCAACAGTCAAACAAACTCCCAACATACATGCTCCCTCCGTCCCATAACAAAGTTCCCATTTCTTTTTAGGGACGGAAATTAAGGAAAAGTGTTAATGGTAGTAGAGCAAGTGTTGTGAGTATGAAAAGTGAGGTAATAGTTGTTGTTTGGCAAGTCGTTCCCATTAATAAAGTAGTATTATAAAATTCTTTTTCGGAAAACAGGACTTTCTAATGGTATAAGCAAAATCGCAAAATGGGAACTTTGAGACGGAGGGAGTATCTATAAACCTACACAATAAGAAACAAAAAAGAAGACTCACCTGGAGCATTCCAAGGGGATTTTGCAGTGGCAGCCCCCTCACATTCAGGAACACCAACATCTTTTCCATTAGTTTTAGCAGTAAGTGCAGCAAAAAGCAGATTATCCTTCAATTCAATACCCTTGGGCCTAATAACTGGAGTCATTCCGGGTCGTCCTTCATTCTGAGCAATTGCAGCATGCAAGCTGCTGCAATAGTCTGGGCACCAACCTTGAACAGGCCTCTCAAAACACCAACCTTGAGCAGGTCTTGGACAATCCCAAAGGGCACACTTTGGCCCTAAGAAAGCAGAAGGCGGTGGACAAATATTTGGCAGAAAACTAGACATCTGAGGTAGAGCATTTTCCCCTACATAGAGACCATCCGTCCCATCGAGCCCACTGTAGAATATCTGCTCCAACTCTTGATACTCAGATGACTCATAGTCTAACTGAGTTGCAACACCTATGTTCTGAACTCCCATATTGTTAACTCCTGAAGGAGAACCTTTGCATTGACCAGCCAACTGGAAGCCTTGTTGTTGTTCACCCACTTGTGTTGGGCTAAAATTCTGGAACACAGATATTGAACATTTTGTAAGTCACAATAAGTTCATAACCTTTTCAAACACACACACATGTATGAACATTAAGTTTATTTGTGATGGGAGTCGGGAAGAAAGAAAAATCTTACTTGAATGATCTTCTAATTTGTCATTTTTCATTGTCCCAAAAAGTTCTTCCCATTTCTACAATTTAGGCTTAAAAGTGCATGAACAAAACATGACTAGTGAAGCAAATGTGCATATCCTTATAAAGTTTGAATAGTCAAATGAGAAGATCATTTTGGGACGGACGGAGTAATAGATAAAAACAATAGGAGGGAGCATAACAAAATCATTTGAGCAGATGCAATGAAATGATCACAAATAAGATCCCAAGATAACTAAAACCTTCAGCAATGGCCTAGAAGCTAAATTGCTATAACTAGAAGCAATGCTAATGACAAGTGCAATCTTCACGAGTCAAGAAGACGAAAAACATTGAACGTAATTAACTTCCCATTTTGAAAATCACATAAGAACATATGAAGGTAAAAAGGAGAATGATGAGGATAATTGATTGGAAAGACATACCTAGATAAAATACTAAGCGGGACCTGTAATAAGCTAAGAAGGCCTATGGGTTTAAAAGTAGCCAAGACAAGTCATGCTTGATAGATGAGAATATAGTCTAGTGTGATCTGCCTATGCTCAGTGAATGCTCATGCAGATCTCAAGTTTCTCTAATAAAACAATTCTGGTGAATTCCTCAAGCAGTGGTGAGGAATGAGGTCAGTAAATCGTGTCTGTGGAATTTGGAAATAGTTGTCTGGCCAAGGCGGCATATAAGATACCCATCCTGAACCCTGTTAAGACACGTACATGGAAGGCCTAATTGAAAAGATGACATAGTTTAATCTGCAGTAATAATGTGACAAACTTGTTGGTTAATACCAAGGAAGTAGAGAGAGTCTTTGAACAAAGAAAACCATCTTTCCTCTAAAGAGACAAAGGCAGAGAATATAGGTTGTATGGAAGGAAACATAAAAGTATTAAACCCAAAAGACATACTTGTCAACAACAAAAAATTAAACCCAAAAGACACAGATAGCAATAAAAGAATGTTACATCCTAAAATTGAGTAAAGCCTATATACAACAGCAAAGATATCTGGTTCGGCGAGAGGGCAAATAATTTGAACACTACCTACAATAGGAGAGAAAAAAATACAGTACAAACTGTGCATGCTAGTATAATGACGAGCTCAAGTGAGAATTGAAGCGCCGCTGCAGGGACACCAAAACGTATCAGCTGAAATATCTCCAACTAAAGGAGGAATCAGAAAGGCCTTGATTAAGGAACACAATGGAAAAGACAAAGCTATCGGGTGGCTCTCCGATTATCGCATAGATCAAATGAACGACATATCACAAATGAGACAGAATCGTAAAACTCATGAATGTGTACCACCCATGTGACTTGGGAGCAGCATGTTGAAGTTCAATACGGAGGGGGGAAACCCAACAATAAAAAATCCAGATCAAGTAAATGCAGTTCTCATATAACGTAAATACCTTTAGATCTCACTGTTAAAAAAGTAATTTCAAGAATTAAAACACAGATTATGAATTATCATTGGAGAACAACCGATAACTCATAAGTTGGTTAAGTAAAACACCATCTATGCCTTGTGAAACTTGTTCTTGCACAAGCTGGCGAATATACAAATCAAGCTGAAGCATAGTCAATCATTAACATGTATTAAGAAATTACATCCTCCCACAGTGTGATTCAGCAATCAATAATACTGCAACGGAAAACTACAAACACCATGTTTGAAAGGACTTCCATAAAATAACTGCCTTTCTCTTCATGGGTTTATATTCACGTTGCATTCTTCTAATAGTAATCCACCCTAACAAACAATAAACAATCTCAAGATAGGGATGGCGGTAACAAAATATTCACCTCAACTGAAACAGCATTATCTACAACTTTTTGCTCATCTAGCTCTGGCTCTGGTTTTGGGGGAGTTAATGCACTTGTAGCGTCATCTTCCTCTAGTTGACATAATCGACGAATGTCTGATGAAAAAGACCCATAACTCCCATCCTACAGAGCCATCATCAACATCATCATCCACAATTGAACAAAAACAATAAAACAAAGCATGCTCACCTGCAATCTAAATCACAATGTCAATAGAACTGTAGGTATCAAAAATTTGGTTAAATTTGTTTATCATTTAGATGTACCCGTACAAGTATGGGAGTGAAGTCCAAATAAAAAAATTGATCAACCCATATATATTAACAAAATGGACACATTTAGTAATCACAGGCCCAACAAGGCCCATCTAGAGGCCCGTCTTTTGATGATAAAAATACAATTTATAATCATATTATTCACTGATCATAACTACTGAATATATTTTTTAATTAAAATGTATCAACAACCATGCCATAAGTGGGGGCAATCAAATATTCAATTAAGGTATTTCCAAGATCACTCTGTTGCTAGCCTATTAATAGAGGTTGTTGCAGAGTGTTGAGGGGATAACAAAATCTCATCAAGTAGAGGTAATGCTCCAGCCAGACATCATGCCAAGGCTTCAACACGAAGAACAACAACCCACCGTGCCATGCTCGGTCAACATCTTACATCCACTTCATTTGAGATCAAGCTTCCACGGCCCTCACAGAAGCCGTGAAAAGGCTTTTCAAACTTGTTCGTAATAAAGTCCTCCTGCCCTCATCCAAGATTATATTCCAATTCCTACCACTCGAACCCGAGATCAAGCCCATTTAGCCTCTTTGTTCAAACTGAAAAGGAGATCGAATATGAGGATTGTTACCTTGTAATTGGTAAATAACATAGTTGTAACCGATTTTGTATGATTTAAATAAAATTCGATTTTATTTTTGCATTTATTTCATGTCTTTGTGACCTAGTGTAATCAAGAACCATCATCATTCTACACATTCAAACACCAACTCCCACAATAACCAACATCCATCATCATTCAGTATGCATTTTGACACAGAAACATACACACAAGCAAAATACATCTGGAACTGGTTTAATAGCGAACCTGTTGCAAAGAAGAAGCTGGGGACGGCTCATTAAGTTCATTCTTCCACTCGCGGAGCATCTGCTGAACTTGCTCTTCAAGAACAGCCGCATCAACTGAACGGCTCTCTTTCCTTGCAGACTGCAGATCAGAAAGCATACCCTGGAGATCATCAACCAGGTTCTTGGCCCTGTCTTTAAAGATTTGGTGGGACCCAGGTTTGCACCCACCACCAATTTTGGTACCTTTCCCCATATCAGCCAAGTAAAAACCCTAACTCCTAACCCCACTCAATGACCGCCTACATGATCAACACTCAAAAATTCACAAACCCAAACAGAAAAATTGCACGATCTCGAAGTAAAATCACAAACCCCAGTAACAAAATCACAAAATCAGCCGAAACGTCTACTGAAACGATTCACAACAACTGGGTACTCTTTAAAGAGAATAAATAAAGTAAAATCGGAGGGAAACAAGAACAATAATAGGAGTAATCTTAAAAAATTGATAGGGAAACGAATTTATAAGTACCTGATTGATATCGTGAGTGACAATGGAGGGATTGAGGGAGAGGGATTGTTGCGCTTTATCGTGTGAACGGGGATTCTCTTTTGTAGAAGAGAGTGGAATTATAGAGACCCAGGAATGGAGGGCAGTGGGCACGTATGTACGCGGCAAAAGAATGGGTGGAGAGAGAATAATAGCAAGACGGTTTTTTAGGTTTGCCAAATTGGAGTGTAATTTAGACAAAAAGTTATACGAGAACGCCTTGACCCGTTTTATATTAGAGTAGTTCAGATCTGTGCCCCTCTGCCCTCCCTGTGTCTCTAATCTCAACCGTTTATTTGGATAATATCAACATAAACGGTTGAGATTAGAGGGGCACAAGAAGGGCACATGGAAGGGCACAGAAGATCTGGACTCATATTAGACCAGTCATTTTTGACCCATGGCCAACAGGCAATTTTTTTTTTTTTAGTTTTTTTTTTTTGGTTTGTCAAAAGTAATAGTTACTATAACTAAATGTAACAAATGAGTTACTTATATGTAACAGTGTTTATACATAATTGTAACACATGTATAGAAAAGTAATAATTCAACAATTTACACTTTAGACTAAAAACACTTGTGTTAGTAACATTGTAAAAATAAGAAAGTAACAATTTTTATAAACGAATGTTACATTATACTTTTATAATAACATTGTAAAACAGTTACGTTTACTTGTATAATAGTATATCTACATGTTTTCAAATAATAAGTTACAATGGGTTCAATTTACCATGATACATGTAAAAGTATTACATTATCTATAAAAATCTGTTACAATTTCATCTACTAAAGTGTTACATTTACTTGTACAAATAATTACATTCATGTATATAAGTTGTTATTTTTCAAATGTTACTTTCTTTTAAAAAATAAATTCAAAATACTAAAGAATAAAAAATATTCTGAAAAAACACTATTACATTTCAGTATAACGATAATTACATTTAGTTATTGTTAGTGTTACACGTATTTATAGTTAGTATTACAGTTGAAAGATGATTTTTTTTTTTTTTTTTTTTTTTTTTTTTTTTTGTAAAACTGGTGTTACGTTTACTTATAAACAATGTTATTTTATAAGTAACACAGTTGTTACATTTAGTTGTACTGAGTATTACTTTTGGCAAACGAAAAAACAGTCAAAAAAATTATAAAAACTAAAAAAAAGGGGGGGGGGAATGCAGATTTTGAGTGGAGCATGGGTTGGGATCCTACGCTTCGCGAAGAATGTTGTACACGAGTCATGGGTCGACCCCTCTCTTCTATGAGACGGATATAGGTGTTCTCACAAGAGACCACCTCTTTATTTCAAATCATCCACATCTCTATCTCTAAGTGTATGTCTATTTCAAGTTTTTTTTTTTTAAAAAAAATATATTCCTCAAACTCTTTTTACCAATTTTTTTCATTAGTCTTTTTATATTTGCAAAACTAAATGTTTGGAAAAATAATTAATTCAACTGTCTCAAAATGGTCTTCATATTTAATTATTCTAATTTTTTAGATATATAAACACTTGTTTCACTAATCAGTTTGTGTTTATGCATATTTAAGCTTAAATTGTATAAATGAGAAGAACATGCTGGGACAATGAAAAATGGCAAAGGAGAAGATTATTACAAGATAAAGAGTGTACGATAATACATGCTCTATCTGTCTCATAACTATGTGCACAACTTTCCTTTTTTGGGTATCCCATTGATAAGTCACACTTTCTAAAAATGGCAAAAAATCTTTACTATTCCTCTCACTCATCATTTTTCATACTTTACTTTTATACTCACAACATCAATCAACCTATTATTTTCTACCCCGCTTTCTCTCTCATACTTCACTTTTCATACTCACAACAACTATCCACTACTATTAATCCATTAATTCAGTGAAAAACTCATTTTGTGCACATATTTATAGGACGGAGGGAGTATGAATTTTTGCGACAAAACTGTATAAAAAAACGGATTTTTAAAATGTCGCTTAAAATGAAATTTGTATAATTATTTATAGATAGAGGGAGTATTAAAATTTAATTTAAGTTATTATTCAAAACAGATAAATAATGCAGTTGCGCCTAAATAAAAGACAAAAACTTGTAGAGACGGGTCATGTTTGATGTGATATCCCACCATGTGGGATATCAAAAAAAAATAGTGGTACTTAAGGTACAACGAATTACCAATGAATACCAATACGTCAAAGGATTTTTGGGTGGGCCTGTGGTAAGCCAAGTGGACCCAAGATACTTGTATTCATTGAGCCAGTGCGTGGTGCTCGTGTAACGGACCTGGTCTTCGGGTTCGGGTCATTACACATGGTAACAAAGCGGGTCCCAGCCGGAAGTGTGGAGCAAAGTGCTATGCGGAACAAAGTGCACACCGCGGAGTCGGTGGGAGTCACCTCTTGAATCCGTATGAGCCCCTATTGAATCCACACTGCCCGGGGTTCTGATCCAAGTGGGTCTTGCCGGGGACGGCAAGGATCCAAGGTGGGGAGATTGTGATATCCCACATCGGTGGGATATTAAAATCTTTAGTGGTACTTAAGGTACAACGAATTACCAATGAATACCGATACGTCCAAGGATTTTTGGGTGGGCCTGTGGTAAGCCAAGTGGACCCAAGATATTTGTATTCATTGGGCCAGTGCGTGGTGCTTGTGTAACGGACCTGGTCTTCGGGTTCGGGTCGTTACATTTGACCCATGACCCACATGCAATTTTTTTTTTTTATTATTTATTTTTTTGGTTTTTTTTTTTTTCCGGTTGGTCAAAAGTAATAGCTACTATAACAAAATATAACAAACGTGTTACTTATATGTAACAGTTTGCATATATAAAAGTAATACATATATACAGAAAAGTAACAACGTTTTTTTTTTTTTATGTTTTCTTCGTTTGCCAAATGTAATACTTATTACAACTAAAATGCAACGAACGTGTTACTTATATGTAACAATGTTTATACATAATTGTAACACATATGTATAGAAAAGTAATAATTCAACCATTTACACTTTAGAACTAAAAATACTTGTGTTAGTAACATTGTAAAAATAAGAAAGTAACAATTTTTATAAACGAATGTTACATTATACTTTTATAATAACATTGTAAAACAGTTACGTTTACTTGTATAATAGTATATCTATATGTTTTCAAATAATAAGTTACAATGGATTCAATTTATCATGATAGATGTAAAAGTATTACATTATCTATAGAAATTTGTTACAATTTTATCTACCAAAGTGTTACATTTACTTGTACAAATAATTACATTCATGTATATAAGTTGTTATTTTTCAAATGTTAATTTCTTTTAAAAAATAAAATCAAAATACTCAAAAATAAAAAATATTCTGGAAAAACACTATTACATTTCAGTATAACGATAATTACATTTAGTTATTGTTAGTGTTACACGTATTTATAGTTAGTATTACAGTTGAAAGATGAGTCAAATGAGATATATTTTTTTTTTTGTAAAACTGGTGTTACGTTTGCTTATAAACAATGTTACTTTATAAGTAACACAGTTGTTACATTTAGTTCTACTAAGTATTACTTTTGGCAAACGAAAAAAACAGTCAAAAAAATATATAAAAACTAAAAAAGCGGGGGAAAAAAAGATTTTTTTTATGGGAAAAAATAAAATAAAAATTGGGCCAATGGGTCGCTGTCACGTGGCAGATTTTGAGTAGAGCATGGGTTGGGATCCTACGCTTCGCGGAGAACGTGTATACGGGTCATGGGTCGACCCGCCTTTTCTATGAGACGGATCTAGGTGTTCTCACAAGACACCAGCTTTGTAATTTATAGGGGTGGCAAATCGTACTCGTTCGTATCAACCAACTCGTATACCAACTGCACCAATTATTCGGTATACTGAACTTTTTGATAGATAGTACCGTACCATTTTTGTCTAATTGGTTGGTACACGGTATACAATATCGACTTTGGTTGGTATACCATGTACCAACATTATATATATATATATATATATATATATAAATAAACAAACACAAGCACACACGCACACACATACAATACTCCGTCTAATTGTCTAGGTACTTGCAATATTTAAAAGGTAGTTTGGTCTATTTGATATTTATTGATTTTTTTTTTAATACGTGTTCTAAAACTACAAGTATTTTGAGGCAAATGGAATATCAAAAATTAATTTCCTTTTTCTAACCTTTAAGCTACTTTATTACGATTTAGGAAATTCAAACTGCCTTATTGTAATCTTTTAGTTTTGGAGTCGTGGTGAATATTATTTAGAATCACTGTATTGTTTAGTTTGCAAGACTTCAATTGTTCAACTTTTCTTTAGTTTCAAGACTTTATAATTTATAATTAAGATCTATTTTTATGTTATAATGTGTTTTTTTTTTTTTTTTTTTTTTTTGCACTAGACAAGAAAGTTAACAAAAAAAAAGTGCTATATTTTTTGCCTTCATTTACATTTGGTATATAACGAGTACCAACCGTACCAATAAACTTGGTATACCGACTTTTGTGGTTGGTACTGGTACATATTTTTTTGTACCAAATCATACTTGGTTAGTACACGGTACAAGCATGTAGGAACCGCGACCACCACCACCACTTTCCCACATTAGTATGATACTGTCGGCTTTGGGCTTAGCCTGCACGGATTTGTTTTTGGGAACTTCCCAAAAGGCCTCATACTAATGAAGTGGGTGGGTGCTATTATATACCTTGCAATTGTTTTCTCAATTGCCGATGTGGGACTTTGGGTTGCACCCCAACAATCCTCCCCTCAAACCAAGGACCATATCCAGCGAAAGCTTGTACCAACCGGCCCGCGGAACACCACCGCCTTCGATTGCAAGACTCCATTCGCAATGTCACACAAGGGGAACCCCACCAATATAAAGCACACACGCGGTCCACCCGGTCAGGAACATCTGAACCATGGCTCTGATACCACTTGTAGGGACCGCGACCACCACCACCACTTTCCCACATTAGTATGATATTGTCCGCTTTGGGCTTAGCCCGCACGGATTTGTTTTTGGGAACTTCCCAAAAGGCCTCATACTAATAAAGTGGGTGGGTGCTATTATATACCTTGCAATTGTTTTCTCAATTGCCGATGTGGGACTTTGGGTTGCACCCCAACAAAGCAAAATACACCCGGTATACCTACCAATCCACCTCTATTAATTTATTGCCCTTCTCAAAAAAAAGTTTGGGCAAATAGTAAGTTTTGTTTCGCTTAAAACAACTTCCCGAAAATGTTTTCCTATTTTTGGGTGTTTGTTAGGTACTTGAAAATGGGAAAATATTTTCCGAAAAATGGTTTTCCCATTTTTCTAAGTAAAATGACTTACGGATTTCTACGCCGTAAGTCATTTTTCGGAAAATGTTAACTCCCTCACTCACACACCCACTCTTCATACAACCACACACGCTACCCACTCCACCTCCACACCACACACTCCATCCATCCTATCCCCCCCCCCCCCCCCCAAAAAAAAAAAATATATATATATATATATTTTCACTCATAATAAAATTATTTTTGAACACCTCCCCACCACCACCACCCCCCTAAAAAAAGAAAAAAAACAAGAAAAAAAAACTTTTTTCATTCATATTAAAATTATTTTGAACATTTCCCCACCCCCATCAACCCCCACCAAGAAAAAAAAATATCCCCTACCCCCCCCCCCCCCCCCCCCCACACACACACCACCTATCCCACCCATTCAAATTTTTTCTCATTCTGTTTTTTTTTCTCATATTAAATTATTTTTTTCATATATGAAAATATTTTCTAGAAAACATTTTCCTCAGATTTACCAAACAATCAAAACATGTTTATGTCATTTTTCGGAAAATTATTTTACGCGAAACAAACGGAACCTAATCCCTTGAGTTTGGAAAATAGGCGGGGAGGCCGAATATATTGAATTACCATAATTTAGTAGTTATGTGAAGGAGAAAATTGTCATTTCAATTTCAATGATCGTCAAATTGAGGAAAGACAAATGGAATGTGTACCTAATATTTATTTACTAATTTCGAAAGGTACTTAATTCAACAAGATTTCTAATTTTACTGGTATAAGCATACCAAATGTTTTTCGTGTGTGCCACTGTAACGGGGATTCCTACAATCCGTTAGGCGTAATTGAGTCCATTTATTGGAGTAATTTCTTGTCAATTTTTGGTGGACTTAAAATGGGATTGGAGACGGCTGCAGTAGCGATCGATTTTGATACACCCTCATCTTTCCTCATTTGCGGTCAAGATTAATTCGGTATATGTGGGGTCTACCAAACACCAAAATCATGTTGATATTTTTCACGTGAGTGGATCAAAATCGCCAGTTCGCTACATCGAATTTGTTATTGGAGAGCAGTTCCAAATTCCCTTGAAATGCAACAGTCTTGAAGCACCAACTTTTACTACAACCTCTTTACTCTTTAGAGCATAAAACTATTCAAGAGAACAATGATCAATCTCAGAAAAGTGAACGACAAGGGCAAAAATAACGCTAAAACATCTTTACGGACGTAGTGAAAGTTGAATGTAGAATTTCACAACTACATTATTATTGCATGAGGGGAAACATAACTGAAAATGTTGTTGAATCTCTTTTATCAAAATCTCAATATGTACCATTACAAATCCACCTGCCTATCTCAATCTTGGCCACCAAAAATTGGAAAAATATCTACTTATTCTAAAACTGCTTGCGACATGAAATTACTTAGGTAGAAGTAATGCAGGAACATTTGGAACTGGCAGTCGACAAGAACATGTCAACCCGAATAGTAGGAAAAATGAGGGCTCTCTTCACAGCCGTAGCAATAGGTCAATACCAAGAATCTGCACTAGAAATCTTCAGGTGCATTATTGGAAGAAAGGAAAAACATCAAGAAACAGGTTTTGCTGACTTGGCATCTTCTGTTGTATTAGGAGGCTGTTTGAAGGTGAAAACGCCAGCTAGACCTCTACCCTTGGCCAGATGTTCAAGCTCCTGAACTTTTTCTCTCAGAAGTTCCACTTGGCTTGCTAATTCTTCGTCTCGTTGCCTTAACGACTAAACATCATAAACAGAAATAATTAAATGTTGGACTTTGTGAAAAACGAGGGACATCTTCAGAATCACCAAAAAACAAGAAGTCATTTCTAACATAAGCAGCATTTAATATTGAAGAATCAGAAAATGTCAAAAAAGAATAAAATGGATAAAAAAAAAAAAAGAGGACTAGATATGAGGTGTCTGATTCCACGGAAGTTTGTGTGGTATTTCTTGGAATAGTCCAGCTGCCCCAGCAAGTTTTCATCTTGAATTGCTCAATCCTCGATGAAAGGGGGGGGGGGGGAGTAAACGGTTCCTGCGCCTAACTGGAACTTAAAAAAGCTACACATAATCCATGATGCATATAATATACTCCCTCTGTCCCGGAAAGATAGTCCCTCTTTTTCCATCGTTATTACGAATGAACTTTGAGCAATAATTAAAGTTACTTTTAATTATCTTAATGAGAATCTAAAAATTGATATTGATAGTATTTATATTAGTGTATCAATAACAATTTTTAAATTTTCATTAGGATGATTAAAAGTAGCTTTAATTATTGCTCAAAGTTCCTTCGTAGTAATGACAAAAAAAGAGGGATTTCCGGGACAGAGGGAGTAATACGTACTCTTCTCACATGTCAACTAATGCAGAAATAGAGGGAAATTGAGTAGGAGACAGGAATAAAACATTCTTATTTACTCTTGCATAAAAGTTTTGCTCTGCTCGAGGAAAACACAACAAGTACTCACCTATCTGTGTTACTCCTGAAATATGCTGTGTTATCCTCGAGCACAGATAGGTGCAATCAAATATCAGAACTTGCTTCAAGTAATGTCAATGAAGTACCAAAATTTCAGAAACATTCTTATTTACTCTCTTCTTCTTTTCTTCCATCTCAAGAAAATACATGTTTTTCAGGACTAACTTTCAAAATTCATGCAACCAGCAAATACAATGATCAAGTAAAAGAAAACTGGAAAGTGTCTAGGATCTTACATATAACTTAGCTCCAGGGAAATGTAACTGAATCATTAAAATGTGTAGGTAGTAAAACGACTAGTAGACAACAAAGTGATACTAAGCAATCGCCTAAAAATCAAGATTCTCGAGCTAGACAATAGAATTTGGCGAGCCCCAAACATATGCAGGCTCGGATTAACCTGCGGAAAGTAACCCCTCTACCGTCAACTCCAATTAGAATCTTAATATAAACGTTCTACTAGGCGTTGACAATAGAGGGTTGCTTAGAATGCTGCTTGCTTTTGCTTCTTTCAGTTAGAATAGCAACACTGCAAGAGTAGCACAGCCTTCAATTTTTTTCTTATATCTAATTTTTCATTATCAAATTACAAGAGTGACGGAGGTTGAACAAAACCAAAACTAAAATATCCGACAATATACCTTGCTCTTTTGTTGGACAGAACACACTGGTGAAAAGGGATTCAATTACCCCAACTCCAAGTGTGACAATGGCTTAGCTACGTCGAGAATGAGCAACTTATATCGTTGATTAATGTAACACTGATTTAATATCTGATACATTTGTAATCAAGATAAGAATAATGACAATAGTAGTTATGAAATGATAATCACCTGGTCCATATAAAGACTGGATATTAATCAAAGGAGTACTCTATAATAGCTGAAAGCTAGTTCCAAATTTTCTTGTTTTTCATTCTAAATGGAAGATTGTCTTAAGATTCAATAGTATCATAACATGTCTTGCATTGGGGGGAAACTGGAGAGATAGGATAAGAACTGAAGAATTCGCCTATCAAGTCTGAGAATATGAATGAAAAAGGACTAAAACTCAGAGACCAGAGTGGTTCAGTTAGACAACGGTAGATAGATGAGAGCTTGTCATGGGAACATTTCAATGGGATGAATTGGTAATCTTTTGCTTCCATGCTTAAGTGAATGGTAGATGTCATAAAAATGTGCAACCTGTGTTATGAAAGATGGCTAGTTGTGTTGTGTTTTCCCAAGGGCTTCCCGTTGCTTCTCATGGAAGAACAATCTGTCACATATAGTGGCATCTATCAGACATTATCAGAATGACTGCATGGAATGAGAACCATACTCAACCCCCATGTTACCCAAGACACACCAACTTGCCACCTGGGACTTGCAAGGGAACTCCCCCCCCCCCCTCCTCCCTTCCATGGGAAAGGAGGTACCCTAACGAAATGTGCACAAGGCACTTGACTAGAGCATGATAGCATACCGTCCTGATTGGACAAAGGGTCACCTCCCCGGGCACCCCCAATGTCCCTGCCACCAGGGAACCTAGTGAATTCTACACCATGCTAAGAACCAATGGTTACACAAAGAAAGACTTCTTGGGGAGAAATAGCACTCTAGGAGGGTACCAACTTGGAATCCACTGGATTTCTACATTGGTGGTTGAGACCAGGAGTATGATATCATGATCCATTCTTCAGGACATTTTGCTTAAGAAAGCGAGTTTAAAGAGACCCCCATTTGGAGCGTGTGTAATGAGGTAATACGTGTCTGATAATCTTTGCCATCGGATGGGGAAAAACCATCACTATATCTAATGGATATATAGTGATGGGTCCAAGTCATAAGCTATTCACCTGCCATCATTGATTGACATGTGCAGAATATCTCCCACCATTTGCCCTCACACTCACACTTAGTTTCCGAGTCGATTTTGTTGACTAATAGAGTGTCAAGCCAACCATAATGAGGAATGCCTCACAGGTACCCTTCAGAGTACCCTGGGCGGCCTCAGGAACTATGCAAGACACTTCCGTCCTATAAATTGAAGTTAACATACAAAGGCCAGCTATTTTTCTCACAGAGATTACAAGACAATAAGTGGCAACATAACACAGTATTCATTAAAAAATAATGTATATATTACCTCAACTTCTTGTCGTCGAACTTCCTCCTTTTTAGCTTCAGATCTAGCACTCCTTTGCACTTCAAAGATAAGGGCAACTCCTGCAACCTACTTTTCATTTAAAAACATAAGTAATAGCTAAGCAATTGAACACTCAGCACTGGATTTTTTTTATATAGTTTCTAAACTATTTGGACATAGAAAAGACAAACATAACTAAGATATAGGGTGTACCGAGAAGACAAAGAGTTCCCCAATAAGGTCCACAGCTGCTTGAACAGCTTTCTCCTCATTTAAAGGACGGATTTCAACATCTGTTGCATGTCCATAGATGCGCCTTTGCAGTGTTGTAGTGAGCCGATGGTTGGCCTGTTGCATCACACAGAGAAGAGAAGAATACAAAGTGAAATTTGAAACTGATTAATGTACTGACGCATTACAAGTAAAGCAGGTAGGGGAAGTGGTTTTGAAACTATAATATTAAAGCTTTTACACCTAAGAATTGTACGAATGAAGATACATTTACTAAAGAACGTAAACTTGAAGTAGGAGTAAAATGGAAATTTGAAATGCAACTTTAGTAGCAGGAGGATTACAAGAGATAAAGTAATACTCCCTCCATCCCAAATGATCTTCACGCTTTTTTCGACATTACTACAAAGGAACTTTGAGCAGTGATTTTAGGTTGATTTAATTATCATAATGAAAATCTAAAAGTTGTTATTGATAGTATTGTTGATGGTTTGTCATTAACAAATTTAAGATTTTCGTTAGTACAATTGAGTCAACCAAAAATCATTGCTCAAAGTTCCTTCGTAGTAATGTCGTAAAAAGTATGAAGATCATTTTGGGACGGAGGGAGTATAAGATGGCTGAGAGATACGGTAAAGGGCACATTTCAACACTTAGGATCAATAGTGATCAATACGGGGAGGTAGGATGTGAAATTAGTCGTAGAACAAAATAAGTTCTACTGAAGTCAAAGCGTGCATCTATAGTTTTATGTGATAAATGCTTACAAGGGAAGTTTTGTAGGATAAGTATATTAGACCTGCGCTACTATAAGGAACAAAATTGGACACTATGAAGGAGTGTATTAACAATTCAGTGCAGCTGAAATTAAAATGTTAAGATGGATGTGATAAACAAGGAAAGATAAAATATGTAACCAATCTGTGAGATGGGAAATGTTTCCCAATAGTAGATAAAACAAGAGAAAATCGCTTAAGATGG
The DNA here is from genome assembly GCA_026119855.1 of Campanula takesimana. Taxonomy (NCBI): domain Eukaryota; kingdom Viridiplantae; phylum Streptophyta; class Magnoliopsida; order Asterales; family Campanulaceae; genus Campanula; species Campanula takesimana. The sequence goes on from JAOWBW010000443.1 coordinate 684,381, forward strand.
TTTAGACATGCATTAGAAAATGTAATAGTATCAATATAGTAAAGCATATAAAGATAGCCAAGGTGATTTTTAACATTTCATCACAGAGATTCGAATAGCAGGATAGCTAATCAAATTTTGGGGGTAAAAACAAAAATAAAAAATTGTGCCAGTAGTTTGATCCAATTTCCACCATCTCAAAGCACAAAATTATTCAACGAAAAAAACTAATCTAATTCAAAACCCCAAATACTGAATAATGAAATCAACTTATCATTTCCACATACTATATAACAGCAAATCATGAATTTGCACACTCAAAACACACAGACAAGAAAAAATGTACGGGGAAACGGGAATACCTGAGCGATGCTGATAATTGACTCTCGGAATTTGGGGTGCGTTCCGGCGTGCGTCTTGAGGCGACTAGCGATGGGTTTGCTTAGTGTTTTCAGTGCGAGGGTTCCAAGCTTCAACAATGGCAGGACCATTCCTCTTCTTCGATCTAATTAATTTATTGATTGAATGATTTCTCAAATCTCGAAAATGTTCAGACAAAAAAATAACTGAAATTTGAGAAGAGTTTATCCGAATTTGGTGGGGTTGGATTGGAACATTTTGTTTGACTGAGTTAATATTCTTGAAAAGGAAGGCAGAAATACGTGCGAAGGGGAAGCAAGGAAGCTCTGGGAGAAAATAGAAATCAAAGAATGTTTGAATAATGTTAAAGTGGTTTTTCACGGGGACGTCGATCTGTTTCTATCGGGAGATTGGTTGACTATCGCAAGGTTTGAACGATATTTTATTGGCCACATCGATTGATAGTCGACTCGATACACTCTAATTACAAATATCAATACAATTATGACACTTTATTTTGTAAACCACGTTTTGTAAACATCTTTTGTTGGGTTGGATTTAAGTAGTGCGGAGGTTTGAAAATACTTTTAGTGCTTAAATTCATTTTCGTTGATGTTTGAATGCCAACTTTAACTGAAATGTTGTTCCACGATTTCCTTTGTGATTTAGGTTTTTAGGGCTTCTAAAGGACACATATACTGTATTATAAAGTATAAACTAATATTTCACCCTAAAACTGAATTAAATTCGATTAGTGCAATGCAATATCTCTGACGCATTTAATTATATTGATGAACTGGTTAACTTTGTTTAATCTTTTCTCATTATTGTCGCTCTTAACTGATTGTATTTGCACATTATCATCTTTACATCATGTGATTTGCAGATATTTGACGTTATATTATTGATAAAAAAAATATTAGAGCTTGTTAGAGATATGGCTTTAACAATAAATCAGAATTTGAGTAGATGGAAAAATGGTGCGGTAGCACCTACTCGAGCGAGCAGGTGTATATTCTCGGCCGAGCATGGAGCATTAGAGAGCATGATTTCTGTAGGAGTTCTGCACGGACAAGCTGGCTTGGTGACTCGTCTGAGTAGGCTGTTGGGCCTGGTGGGCTTGTCGCAAGAGCTTGGCAGACACGCATGGAAGTTTACGAGTCCTTTAAGAACTTGTATTATTCACTCTTTCTTTCTTCAAGGTAATGACTCTAACAATATAAAAACTAATGATAATTAGTAGCCTCCACAACAGAGAGGGAGAGAGAGAGGGAGAGAGAGAGAGAGAGAAAAGTAAGAGAGATCAATAATTCTACATCTAAGGTTTGCATAGTTAGGAATTTTAATTAAAATTCGTGTAAAGTAGATTAGTGTGATCTTTTGTTATTGATTCTTCGGCCATATTAATAATATTTGTTCTCCCTTTGTATGTAGACATAGCCAATAGGTTGTTGGTGAACCACGTTAAATTTGTGTTCTTGTTTGTCGATTGCATTCATTATTTTCTGTCATCTCATACTGTCTGATTTACTAACAAGTGGCACCAGAGTCTGATTAGTTGAGAAAGATCAGGGTATTCTACTGTGCAGAAGAGGTGGATTCCGGGATGAACCAGAAGATCGACAAGTTCAATGAGAAGAACAGTTTTAGTTTATGGCAGATTAAGATGAGGGCCATGTTGCAAAGACAAAACTTATGGGCTCCATTGGCTACTACAATCAGGGATCAGGAAGATTCAAAAGGTAAGGCTGAAGCGGCACCCACATATGAATATTCAGAGAAGAAAAAACATGTAGATATGATAGTTTTGGATGAGAATGGTAATTCTCGGATCATCATGTGTCTTGGTGTTGAAATCCCAGCGGATCAGAAAGGTCAACCTTTGAACTTGTAAATAGAGCAACTTATCAAGTAACACAATAAGAAACTAACAAAAAAAATTGTTTGGTTTTCGTATGAAACTAAACCAAGTAAAAGCAACAAGTATATTAACTGGTGAATCAAGTGTTGGCAAAATTTATTTACCATTCTTTTTTTTTTTTTGATGATTATATACATAGTATCAGTTATATATAAGATTCATTCATTAAAGTGGAGATTAGAATCATCTTTATGTCAAATAACTGCTTTACTCCCTCAGGTTTTATATAAACCATAACCTTTTAAGCTTCAAAGAATAAAGCCCTAAATCGCTATCTTAACTCGAGCAAGGCCTAATAGAATCCATCTACATACAAGATGGCAAATCATGCAATGAACAACTACCAAATTAGTTTCTATGCAAATATCATCCTTGGAGTTGACATAGGAGAAATGTTTTGGAGTTTTTTACGAACGGCAAATGGTAATTTGATAACTTGAGTTTTACACAATATTTCAAATGGTTCCCATATTCGCTTTTTGACCATTTGGTTTACTTGTATTGATAATTTGTTGCAAAGTGGTACACGTGAAGATAGCGATTTATAATAGTAGCACAAAAATGGTAATTTGATAACTTGAGTTTTATAAAATTAAAATTATCACGTGACACGCACATGATAATTTTAATGGGTATTCTTGTTATTTTCCAAGGAAAATTGGAGTGGAAAAAAAATAATCTCTAACCCAGGTTGTCCATACCGGCTCCCACTTCTCCTCCCTCTCCGTCCCCAACCTCACTTTTTTCCTCTACTCCACCACCTTGAATCCCCTCCCCCCAACAGTCCTACGACCTAAATAGAGTTTGGGTATTAGTATAATAGTAGCACAAAAAGCTCTTCTATCTCCATTTAATCAAGTTTTTTTTTTCATTGTTTGTTTTTAACCTAAAACAAATTCACATAAAAATCCATCATATCATTTATTGGTCTCTCAAATAGATTTTAGACCTCAGCCAGCTCGATTTTCTTGTACATATATTGAGTGATTTTTGGCGCCATTGAAACTTGCCTTCTTCGCATTTGAGATCAATTTAGTTTTGTTTTTTTGTTGCATTTCACTTGTGCTTTCTCCGTTTGTATCCATGTTTGATTTGATCTTAAGTTGTATATTATGAACATGAATTATTTATAACGATTGCTTGGTTGATGGGTGTTGGTGGTGGAGAGTGGCGACAGTAGTGTTGCGGTGTAAATGGAGGCTGTGTTGGTACCGGTCGTGATAATGGCAAAAAATACATATGATATGTTTTTCGTTAAAAAATTAACGAGAAAAGGGAATATAGGGAGTACATTGCAGAAATTGAATGTGGGTGAGGACAAAGGGAATTACTAACTTCTTTCACTACAAGTCCAGCTCATCGATCCACCAACATCCTCTGCAGCGAAAACCAAAACCGTTGATACCAAAACAATCAACAAGATCTACGGCTGTAGCCACACAGAACACCAATATTAAACCCTCAAAAGATATACCACGTCATCGATCCGCGTCAAATCTAGACCCCATCCTCCCGCTCCAAATTTCAAAATCCCGCCTATAAATCCATCCCCAACAACGCTTCTCACCATAAATTACACACACAGTCACAGGCAAACACACCAGTCTCACACACACACACACACACACACACACAAACACAATGGCTCGTACCAAGCAAACAGCCAGAAAATCCACCGGCGGCAAAGCTCCGAGGAAGCAGCTAGCAACCAAGGCCGCCCGCAAGTCCGCCCCAGCCACCGGCGGAGTGAAGAAGCCCCACCGTTTCCGTCCAGGAACAGTCGCTCTCCGTGAGATCCGCAAGTACCAGAAATCCACTGAGCTTCTCATCCGCAAGCTTCCCTTCCAGCGCCTAGTTCGTGAAATCGCTCAAGATTTCAAGACGGATCTCCGATTCCAGAGCTCTGCCGTCGCCGCTCTCCAGGAAGCTGCTGAAGCATATCTCGTTGGGCTGTTTGAGGATACCAACTTGTGCGCTATCCACGCCAAGCGAGTTACCATCATGCCCAAGGACATTCAGTTGGCCAGGAGGATTAGGGGTGAGCGTGCTTGAAGCTGAGTGTTTGGAGGTTATTAGTGTATATGTGGGTTAGGGTATGTAGTCTCTGAATTGGTAATCTGGTTGTCAAAAGTTGTCAAGTTTCCAATGAAATGAAATTTTTATGATTTTGTCTTACATTTTGCTTTGTTTTTTAATCTTTTCAATGAAAAATTAACAGGATTTTCTATGATTGTTTCCTTTATGCTCTTTATTGACCCATACGTGATTTAGGACTGGATACCTGCTCGTGTGCTGGTTTGATTCAGAGGTTCTCTTTGCCTTTTAATTGACCTGTATGAATGTTTCCCTATATGAACATGTTGAAGTGTTTGTAAACGATATGTACCATCATTTTGAATGAATGACTGGGAAGGTGTAGGTGTGGTTTGTTACCATGTTTCGGATATGTTGTTACACACGTATTAATTTGATCCATTTAGAGCTCGGCCCTTTAAATTTGACATTGAAGATAGTAGTCTAATTTTTGTTTCTTTGTCGATGTAATTTGTAAGATCCGTGATCATGCAAGGAAATGACAGGAGAGGCTGATCCGATGGACAAGAGCTTTCTTCGGGTAAGCACTGTCAACCTTTCGATTTAATATTGAATAGATCATACTGTATATGTTTCCTTATTGATCACTTTTATTAGTTTCTTTTGTATATACCTATCTTTCTGGGCGTTTCTGATATAATCTTTATCTTAGTTTTATGAATGCTTTTCTTGCATCTACTTATTCTTTAAGAACCATAGGTAGAACAATCCATTTTTTCTTATAGGATTTACTTTGTGGACACAGAATTTTTTGAACATACTAAATTTAGAAAGTAGTTGGCAAAACTTCTCTCCTGAATTTGTGGTATGAAATCTGTCTGAAAAGGTCAAATTGTGAAGAACCTCAAGCGTCCCATCTTATATATATTGCACGCATTTTTCTCACAACCATTGTCATCTTGTGGTGAACAAAAGCCAAAGTAGTCTCGTTCCCTTTATGACCTAAAAACCATTTTTTTGTTTTGTTTTGTTTTGTTTTTCCTTAATTTCATTGTATAATTGTTTTTCTCTTGTAAACTTCATACCCAAATGAGATCTAGTTCAGTATTCTGAATCGAAGCAAATCTTTGTGTAGCTGTTGATGTTGTTGTAAGCTGAGGATGGCAGGGACGGTGTACTTGAAAACCAACAAATTTGAGGTTAAACTTGAAGGCATTACTTTCAAAGCAAGAGATTTTGAGTCCTTGTGCATGATGGATTTCCTCTTTCCCGAGGGAAAGGTATGGATTCAGCCACCAGTGGTTGGCCTAGATGTTATGCGCCACCCTCGTGACCCAGCCATTGTCTTGCTCCTCTTCTGCTTTGGGGTTGGTTGCGTGATCCTCAGGTTCCGTGCAGGGGAGGCATTGCCCAAACCGATCATGACTTTCCTTACAGATCGAAGAATCCGGTTCGTCGGTTTCGGGATCCCCGAGAAGAAAGATTTGTTTCCGTTTGAAGAATTGGGATTGACAAAGAGTAAAGTGGACATAGGTTATGTAGCTGCCAAGATTCTAGACAACCCCAAGTACAAAAGTTCAGAGCTTGCAGATTTGGCCCGAAGAGTCCTTGGTGTCAACAAAATGGTGGGCATGACAGCAGCTTCCTCCTTTGAGCGACACGAGCAGATCAAGTGCGCGATTTGCCAGCTCTTTGTATCAACCGTGATCGCAATGACCCTTCTCCATGGAGGGGATCGAAAGAAGAAGGTCCCCGATGAAGGTAATAATAAGAAAGGCTCGTTATTCAAGACTTTGAACACCTTGCCTTTGTTGAATGAAAGATGGTTCAAATCGCCTAAAGCCAAGAAAGACAATAAAAGCTCCCCTGCTGTCGAAAAGGGCTACAATCAGGCAACGTTTCAAGAGGCTTCCTTTTGGGACTACTTTGATCATTTCAAATGGAAGAAGGGTTCTTCGGGTGATGAATCTGCTCATACGAAGAGCAAGGAGGATGATTCCATAGGTCATAGCTCAGGCAGGGGAGGGTCAGATCCTTCACCCAAAAAACCATTGAAAGGAATCTTGAAGTGTCCATCTTCAGGTCTTGAAGGCTGTTATCTATCTCCTTCTCCTACACAGCCCGACTCACCTGCATCCGGATCAAAGGAACAAAGTGCTGATAGAAGCGCGTATCTGAAAAGAGCCAACTCAAAAGGGTGTAATGTATCTTTCAAACACTGACACAGATCAAAACCGAGTCCACTGCATTTAACATAATATAGAAGGCATGTTGAAGTTCTTTTTTTCTTCTTTTCTTTTCCAGGAAGTATTTAAAAGATCATGGATATTGCATTGCTTGATTCTTTTTTTAGTTGTTATTGTCATGTCGTGTGGGATACTGGGGTCGGATTGTACATAAAAGAGATATGCGTAGAAACTTTCGATAAGATGATGATGACGACCTGAAGATCCTCAAATGTACTCCTAGGATTGGATTTGAGTCTGTTGGTTTAGGTACTGATTTGTGTCTTTAACATCTGTTTTGTTTCTTCCCCTTTTCTATTGTCCATATTTGGAAGCTACCATGAAATATATCGTCATGTTGTTATTTGTAAGAGTTGTTCTTTGCAGTACTTTTGTGTATCTCTCTCTCTCTCATGTTTCTTCCTGGAAGTGGAACATAGTTTTCACTTGTTGGAAACCTTTATGTAGTATGTTTTGGGACGGAGGGAGTATATGGTTCTGAAAAATAACCATGAATCAAATATAGAACCAATTATTCCCCCCCCCCCCCTTTTTTTTTTTTTTTCTGGGCAGCATTATCATGTTTGGCCAACTAGGAACCCTTCTATCAGAACAGTTTTTTTTTTTTGAACACTTGAGTAGTCGTTTAGCTACTTTGGTAGCTTATAGTCTTATACAGTACCCTGTTGAAATTGCATTAATATACTCCTTCCGTCCCACCTCACTTATACCAATCTGGTGGACACAATAACTAAGAAAAAGTAGACGAGAGAATTAGTGGAAGGAAGTGTTGTGATTAGAAAAGGTAAAATAGGAAAGAAAATTAGTGGAGAGAATAGTAATTTGGTTGGTGTTGTGAGTATAAAAGTTTTTCATTCTGAGAAATATCAAAGGAAGTGGGACGGAAAAAAATGGAAATTGGTATCAAAATGAGTTGGGACTGAGTGAGGGAGTATCTTTATATTCCAGAAATCGGGACACTTTTCTAAAACAAAACAAAAAAGAAAGTGAGATAATATTCTCGAGGCCTTTTTTTTATTTTTTTATTTTTTTTTCTGAATGGAACAACTATATGAATACTTTGTAATAATTTTTCAGAAATGGGTCAATAGAAAACAAGTTGTACCACACGATGGCTCCAACCTTTTGATCTTCCCAGTTATAGACTACTATTATTTACTATTTTCTTTCTTTTGTGGATCCTGGATCTTCCTTTTATTTTTCACATTCAATCATCTGAGAAAAATAATTTTATACTAATTTTTGAATTTTTATTAAAATAATTAAAAATATTACTTAAAGTTCATTCATAGTAATATTAAAAAAAGAAAAAGTTACTTCCTAAAAGGGAGTATTTACTATTTAGAACTAAAACTCCATTGAAACCTAACATCAAACCTAACATGCTTCAAGAAAAAAAAACATCAAATCTAACACCATCCCATCTTCATGTAATCTCACAAGTGATGCCGACCATTATCACAAAAGTACATGGCTATAAATAGATGATAAAAACATGAATAATTAGATTAGAGCAACTGACTCTTAAACTACTTGTATTCAAAATAGGCATAGCTTGAATCTTTAAAGGTAAAACACTCTACTTTTATGATTAGAAACAACAAGCTCGAATTATTGTACTCCTTTCGTCTCATAACAAAATATACTATGCAATGTAAAATCTCACTATAAAATGTAAAGTATTTGTATTGAATGTAACGAAAAAAATACTCACTCTGTCCCAGAAAAATAGTCTCATTTTGACTTTTTATGGTCAACAAAAATGATCTTTGACCAACTATTGGTGACTATCTAATCATTCTACTGAAATTTTAAAATTTGTAATTGATAAATCATTAACTGATTTATCAATAACAATTTTTAAAATTTTATTGTAATCATTAATTTGACACTAATGTTTGGTCAAAGTTTATTTTTATTGACGATAAAAAGTCAAAATGAGACTATCTTTCTGGGACAAAGGGAGTATGGGATTTGGGGTATGAGCTCCCAGAAAAATTGAGGGGAAAGAGGGTTGATTTCTGGGTTTGAAAAAGTTGTTCTTGAAATCAATTATAAGAGACCTAACACCAAAATTAACATCACCTGAAATTATATTCTCGAAAAAAAAATTCACCTGAAATCATATTCTCGAGAATAAAAAAAAAACATCACATGAAATTATATTGGGCCAAAACGAAAGTTTGGCCAAACAAAAAAAACCGGGTTAATTGCAATTTGGTTCCTGATTTTTTTCGAAAATTTGCAATGTTGATTGATGGATGTGTTTTTACCCATCCAAATCACATACTTCTATGACTTATTAGATGCTCAACCTCTGGTGTTTTGATGGTTTTTTGAGTGTTTATGAGTATAGGGAAGGAGCGAAAGAATGTATGGATTCAGGTACGTTAAAGCGCGAAAAGGAAGGATAAAAAACTGACCAGAATATAAAGATAAATAGATGTGACTTTTGAGAAATCAATGCCATTGGATAGTACTCGAAAAGAGCTTTCCAACTATAGTTTACACGTCCAAATCGGAGTTCGTATGAAGAAGTTATGGCCTACGGAAGATTGCGTGATATTCAGCGAAGCACCAAGCGTCCGCCTGATCCATACCAGGCGCCCACTTGGTTTTTGGACAGAAAAAACAGCAGTTTATGACCATAGTAAGCGCCCACTTGGTCCCTAGCAAGCGCCCACTCGCCCAGGGACCTTAGGGGAATTTTCCAATGACTTTTTTGGAATTATCCAAACTTTGAGGGTCTTTTCAGGAATTTCCAAATTTCCAGGGGCTTTTCTGGAATTTCTGGAGTACCTTTGGGGACTTTTTGGAGGACTTTTCTGGAAACTCAAAAATACCAAGGTCTCCTGGGGAAATCCGGCCACCAGCACTTTATTTATCCTTTTTCAACAAGGAATCCTAGGGTTTTTCATATTTTTACACCCCTTAGCCCTAGTATAAATATAACACTCCATCCAATTTATTTGATTCATACTTTAACATATGTTTTATTAAAGATTCAAGGATTGTAATCAAGGATTCATCAATTTAATCCAGGTTTTGATGTTCTTTAATATATTCTTTGTTCTTGATTTTATGAGTAGCTAATTTCTTAGATTCATGGATTGGTAGTAACAAATACTAGATCTCTATGCTATAGATTTAATTCTTCCATTCGATTTAATTCTTGTTCATTAAAATATTCTTCATGATAAATTCTTTAGTTTCAATTATATGTTAAGATATAAATTGAGTTTAGAATTATTGGGTATATATTACTACACTAGCGTGGGTGATTATACGTTGACCACTATTTTGATGATTAAATTCAATTGAGGACCTAGCGGAAATCAAAAGGATTTAGGTTTATGTGTTCTTGAGTGCTTCATGAATTTCTTGCATGTTGTATAGAACTAGCGGAAAGTATAATATAAAAGAAATAAAAGGATTGCAATCCGGCGACCGGACCGTCCCAATTCTTACTAACGTGAACGAACCCAAGAAAGAGATTGATCTTATTATATTGAAGCATATCATAGAGTGAAAGTATTTGTGAACCCAATTCGTGAATCTATTCGTGAATCTTGCTTTTATTTGTTTCTTAGTTTAATTTTAATTATTGTTTTAGTAGTTAAATTAATCAAAAACCAAAATTCCACTATTTACTTTTCTGTTTTACTTGCATTCTTGTTAATCCTTCAAGTCTCTGTGGATTCGAGCCTTGCTTGTGCATACTACTACATCGGTAACTAGTACACTTGCTAGGTATTTTAATTAGAGGAAGATTTTCTCCATCATTGATGCTGTGTTTTCAATTTCGCCAATTGGTATACTCACTTTGTCATTTTGTTGCAATACGACTATAAAAGTAACTGGGTGTTAGTTTTTTAACAGATTTTATGTCATATGACTAGCACATGACGATTTAAGATGTTTGTGAAGCTACACATATCCGATTGGTATAATTATTTTTTTAAACAAAAGCTAATATTTAAATCTACAACACATAATTTTTGACAATTTTTTTTGGTGAACTAATTATATTATATTATTTTTTAGTTTAAATAAATGAAAATATTTAAAAAATAGAGGACATGGGCAAAATAATCTGAAAAAAATTACTACTTTCCACCATGATATACCATATGACTAGCACATGACGATTTAAGATGTTTGTGAAGCTACACATATCCGATTGGTATGATTCTTTTTTTTAAACAAAAGCTAATATTTAAATCTACAACACATAATTTTTGACAATTTTTTTTGGTGAACTAATTATATTATATTATTTTTTAATTTAAATAAATGAAAATATTTAAAAAATAGAGGACATGGGCAAAATAATCTGAAAAAAAAATTACTACTTTCCACCATGATATACCTTATTTCCTAACGTTTGCTTTCCTCTACCCCTCCGCTATGTCCCCGCATCAGCCCTTCCACATACACTCTTCCCCCGATTCATCATTTTCTTCCTCTCCCTTTTTTTCCTATCAAATATTTTTATGAAATGATAATCGACATATAACATTTATTTCACATGAAACATATTTGGGGCTAACACAATTTTTTAGATTATTATTGTCACGACCCGAAAACCCGCCTCTATTTTCGTAGTAATAAATATTTAATTATTTATTTATTTCTTATTTATTTATTTCTTATTTATTTATTTAAATTATTTATTTATTTAAATAATTATGTGTGCATTTTGTGTTTCATAATATTTTATGCCTAGCATTTAATTGGTTATTTATGCTAGTGTAGAGTGTTGGGTCTTAGTTGTTAGAGGGGAGTATAAGAGAATTGTGTTGTTAATGGAGGAGGTGTCCTAAGTGTAACATTTTTAAAAATATCACCTTCTTCCTCCCTTCCTTCTCCCTCACTCTCTCATTCCCAGCATTCTCTCTCTCTCTCCTTGGTTGAAAAGGTAAAATTTCTCTCTTCCTTCTCTCTACATTCTAGCTATCTTCCCCTCATTATTTCTCATTTCTCATAACATGATAAATGTTTAGATCGTCGATAGGATCGTAAGGATCAAAGAAATTTCGAGTTCCGTCACCGTTGATAAAATCCGGGTAAGTTGCTTTTCCCCCATTTATGCTAAAAATGGTCATCTTTAAGTCTATTAATGTTCTAGTTAATTTATATGGCTTCTTTGGTTGATTTGGAACCTATTTGTAAATTCTTCATATTATTGTGAAATTTGGGTGTTTGAATCATTCCTTGGTTAGGGTTGTCCAAATGTTGCTAGATGAGTTATTTTAGGCTTAGAAGTTGTTTTGGCACTTGGGTAAACTAGTTGGGAGTGTTGGTGTTGATTGGGGTTGAAGTGGTGAATTTTGGGGTTGAAATTCGGGTAGAAGAACCCAGGAAGAATTCTGGGTTTGCTGATTTTGGTTGGAGGCGTGCGCATCTTATTGGGGTGAGGCGCGCGCACCCCTCCATCTCACCTTGTGCGTTTTTCTTCTGTTTATAGGAGGCGCGCGCACCCTATGTGTGGGAGGCGTGCGCACCCTTTGTATCCCTGTTGGTGCCTTTCTTTCTGATTAAGGGAGGCGCGCGCACCCTGTTGGTGGGAGGCGCGCGCACCCCATTCCTTTCTGTGAAAATTATTCGCTTCTTGTCCAATCTTTCGAAGGCCATAACTTCTTCGTCCGAACTCCGTTTTGGACGTGTAAACTATCGTTGGAAAGATCTTTTCGAGTACTATGTAATGTTTCTATTGGCCGTATGGTTCCAAATAAGAATAGTTGTCTTTTCGTTGAGGTTTAAGATCAAGGTGTAGTCTCGGTCTAGGTTTCGTAGTACTATTCTAGTTGACTTAGTTGTGCACCGTGGAACACTTTAGTAATTGAAATTAGTTACTTTGTGAACAATGGTGTTATGTAATTTGATTAAGTATTGTTCGGGAATGTTTGGGCATCTTATGATGTATTCGTGATTGTTCCAATCGAATTGATTTTCGAGTAAGACTTGGTCTAGGTTTTAGGCGATGTCCTATAGTACCTAGAGGGTTGTTATTAAGCACCAAGGTTTAGGGTTTAGTCCGGTCGTGATCTTGTTCTAATAAGTATAACATTTTGAATTCGTTTGGGGTGTTTAGAATTGGTTCGTTATGAACGGAGGTAAAGCGTGAATTGGAAATTGGGTACCACGGTTTGATTAACCTTAAGGTGTATTCATTCTGATTTCCTACTTTGGAATTCTAGGTGTGATGAGATGGTTGAGTTCATAGTCCTAGTACATTTTTATGAGTAAACGTTTAGGATAATTTTGGGTTATAGTCGTTGTACTAATTGAGAGTGACCATTTGGGTTGTGCTCTTAATGAGTAACTCATGGGTATCATCTTTAGGATGTGTTTGGTATGGAACCTTGTCTTGGAATCATTTGTTTTAATGATCAATGTTGTTGGGCTCCTTATGAGCAATTCTGTTTATCGTGGTTGAACTCTTTTATGAAAGACTTCCCGTTGTCGTTGTTGTTGACTCTTCTTGAGTAATAATTGCATCCTTATGGTAATTATTGGGTATGTTTCCTTTGTGAACAAGCGTGTTATGGTATTTGACTAAGTATGGTTTGCGAATGTTGGGTTGGGTCCGTTTGTGACCATGTTTGCAATGTATGAATGTGGATAACCGTTTAACTCTTTTTGAGTAGCTTCATGTGTTGATGTTGTTGTTGACGTTGTCGTTGTTGTTGACTCTTCTTGAGTAATAATTGCATCCTTATGGTAATTATTGGGTATGGTTCATTTGTGAACAAGCGTGTTATGGTATTTGACTAAGTATGGTTTGAGAATGTTGGGTTGGGTCCGTTTGTGACCATGTTTGCAATGTATGAATGTGGATAACCGTTTAACTCTTTTTGAGTAGCTTCATGTGTTGATGTTGTTGTTGATCTCTTTATGAGAAATGGTTTGCATCCTTTGTGATGATTTTGGCTTGGTTCCCTACTTTGGAATCATTGCCCCGTTGTTGTTTCAAGCGAGTATTTATTACTGTGTGCTTGTATGGAGTCCAGCTGGCATTGTTGTATTTGTTTTGGGCAGTGATGTATATTATAATGGCACGAGCCAAGTCCAGTATAATGTACTTCACTGGTAACCCAGTTTCCCCATGTTCAGTGGCCTTGAGTGGGATGCCCCTTCCCGTGATCGTGGTTGGGATGAGCTAGCTCATATGGTGAGTATTCTAGCTATTGGCTTGGGGGTATGACTTTGTGTTATTTCCCCCATTACTGGTTATTGTTGTTACTTAGTTCTGGAACCGGCTTCAGCTCTTTCGTGCTGCTCAACGGACTCTTCTCGAGGGATTGTGCTCCGTTTCTAGAACCTTGGCTCAGTATCCACTTATGAGTGTTTATTTCCGCATTTTGTGTTATATGATGAGTGGACCACACATTTCATGTTATATGAATTGTGAATGCTTTTTGATATTGTTCCTTTGTGATTATCATGATAGCATGACACCTAGTTGCATTTAGTAACTTACTGAGATTTTTCTCACCCCGTTTTCTTGTTTCAAATTGTTTTTCTCAAACCCCCCCCCAGGAAAGCATGTGGTAGCGTTTTGAGGTTAATTGTAGCGGGAAACTTCTGAGCAGGTTGATCCTCTTTGGACTAGTTGCTCTCCGGCGCCTTTTTGTATTTTTGAGAGGTAGTGGTTGCTTAGTGTTTTGCAAAGACTGTGGTCTTTTGAGTAAATGTATAATTAGTTAAGTCTTGCTTCCGCAATTTGTATTTAATCCCCGAGTTATCTCCTCGTTGAGGAGTTGTTTGTGGATATTGGTGTTATGGTTGAAAGGTCGTGGTCGTCCAGGGTTATGTTTTTACTGTGGTCCTTTGGGAATTTATATTATTAACAGTTGTTCTTGCTTCCGCGTTTGTTTCTAGTCTCCGAGTTATAATCTCGTTGAGGTATTGTTTGTTGGTATTGGTTTATAGTAGAATTCACGCGCCCGGTTTGGTATTTAACGTTTCGGAGATGTGTAGTATGTGAATTTTACATTTATGGATTTTTGGAATTTCCGGGGCGTGACAATTATTTCACGTGTTTTATTTTTGTAATATTTAAAATTAAAATTTAATATAATATAATCCAATCACCCGAAAAATTGCTCAAAATATATATGTTGTAAATTTAAATATTAATTTAAATTAAAAAAAAGAATCATATCAATCGGATATGTGTAGCTCCAAAAATATATTAAAACGTCCCTTAAAACGTCATTTGCTAGTCACATGACATAAAATCTGTTAGAAAACTAACAATTAGTTACTTTTGCAATTGGATTGCAACAAAATGACAAAGTGAGTATACCAATTGGCGAAATTGAAAAGACAGCATCAACATTACAAATTTTGGACAAAGTCAGGAATCAAATTGCAATTAACCACAAAAAAAACCTAACAAGAAACCTTTCATCACCACCAAGTCCCTATCTACATGTAATATCGCGAGCGATGTCGACTTTTATCAAAAAACTGCGTGGCTATATATTGTTCATAACACATTAGTTTATTCACACATGTGCAACGCACGTGACCTTTTAAAGGTAGAACAGTGAACCCTTAGAGGGGTTTTTGATTTAATGCAATATCTCCCCCCACCCCACCAAAAAAAGAAGAAGATAATTTTGATAGTCAACGCTCGGTAAATATTTGATCAAATATTAAGGGATAATTGCAGATTGGTAACCTGAGTTTGTCGAATGTTTACAATCCCCAACCTAAAAGTCCAATTTTGCAAATTGGTTACCTAGGTTTGTCAATTTTTTGCAATGTGGTGAAAAAAACTAACTTTCCGTTGACAAACATAAACACACGTGCAATGCACATGACTTTTTAAAAGGGCAATCCAATCAATTTTTGGACCTAAACACATTTAAAATGTGGTGATTGAGGTGCACACCTCTGAAAATTGACATAATTGCCCTTCTAAAAAGTCATGTGCGTTGCACATGTGTTTAGGTCTGTTAAAAAATTAACGAAAAGTTAGTTTATTCATCACATTGCAAAAAATTGACAAACTTAGGTAACCAATTCGCAAAATTGAACTTTTAGATTGGGGATTACAAACTTTAGACAAATTCAGGTTACAAATATTTTGTAAATTACCCAAATATTAATGTCCATCTAAATCTAATCATTTTAGTGAAATTCTAAAAATTAATCACTTTGTCCCAAAATGAATGACCATTTAAGGAAAATTTTATCCTAAAATGAATGACATTTTCGCAAAAAACTTTACCCTAATTATTATTTTTTGTATTTTTTTTTCTATTTATTATATAGATTTGCAAAATTAGAAGTTTTTAAAGTAGATAGCAAAGATTTTCATACCAGTTTGTTACGAAAATCTACAAAAGTTAAGGATAAATTTCTTAATATTTTTTTTAAAAAATGACAATCCATTTTGAGACGGAGGAAGCATTATTGATAGATTATCAAGTAATTTATCAATAAAAAATTTTAAAATTTTCAGTGAGATGATTATGTTGACATTAAATGTTTAATCGAAGTCATTTATGTTGACCAGAAAATTTTCTGCCTCTATGTAAATTATAAAGATGACATTATGTTATACTCTTTTTGTTTTTGCTGAGTGATTAGTCGTCTCTATAGATTTGCATTATTTATTGCCTTCTTCTTGCTGTTTCATACTTATATTATCTCTCATGTTTAGAAAAACTAGTGTTACTCCTGTGAGATGCACGGGTTGTCATTTGCTCAGTCTGAAAAAATTTAGATAAGTTGAATATGAATACATAATTGAGGAATACATCATAAACGAGAAATGTTTTCACACATTACGAGAATAACATCACACATTGTGGAAAACCTATTTGAAGGCAACAATGGAAGTGATAATATCAGATTGACAGGGATTGCTGTCGCGACATATCAATATCTTAAGGGGAGCAAGATCTCCAATGCAGAACTAATATTGAAATAAATGATCAATACCATAAAACGACAAAAAATGTCTCCAAAAATCTTAAAACAAAGTATAACGTTCTGCAACCCTAACGAACTAAACCCTAACCCTAATTAAGGGGAAAAATATTAAAAAATCCAAAAACTGGTAAAAAATTTAAACGCCCATTTGAGGCCCTAAATAACCTTTCTTGGGACTTTTAAACCCTGCCTCAAAGATCTATGCCCCATGACTTTTGTTCGTCTCGCTCCGGCGTTCGATTTGATATGCTGTGCGTTTGTTGGTTCATCCAGGGTCAAAAGTTACGATCGTTTTCGCGCACGCGCTCAAATGACTCAATAGACAAATGCCTTGTTGTCCGCACAATTAGTAATTTTGCATTATATATTAATCACATTTCAATTTGACACTAAATAAAAATAAAAATAAAAGTATCATATAAAAATCAATTTACATGCAAAGTTGACTATCTGTACCAAATTACAAATAATGACATATTCGACCTTATTTACCCACTTTCCTATTTTGGAGGTGCATATGGGCGTCATTCTAAAAATGGTAAGACTTTTTTGTTATTATATTACTATAGATACTCCCTCTGGTCCAAAATAACTTTCATTTTTGATCAAACAGATATAAGTTTGACCAATAAATTTAAACAAAAATAATGATCCAAATAAAAATCTAAAAATTATTATTAAAAGTATTATTAATTATAATACAATGGCAAATTTTAGATTTTTATTAGTATCATTATTTTTTATTTAAATTATTGGTCAAAGACTCAAAGTTACATCTTATTGACCAAAAGGGCGAATTCTATTTGCAAGGCACCATTGTGTATAAGGCACATGAATGCCTAAAATACCTTACCCGGATACGCGCGTTTCGTGTAAACGTGGACAGAATAATGGGTTTATTTCGCACACTTTTACATGAAATATGGCAAAGGTAGAAGTTGTTAGTTTCGCCTGATTTTACACGAAATAATGCGTTGAGTTTCACCCAAGTTTACACGAAACATAACACATGTATTTCACCAACTTTTACACGAAATAACACGATGCATTTCACCTAATTTGACACGAAATAAACAGTTTTTAACAAGGTTGCTGCATAACTCCTACATCCAAACATCCAAACATCCAAACAAACAAACAAACAAATTTCATACAAACTGGATAATTCAAAAACCAATACATGATACACACATACTATGGCCTATTTCTTGCAATTCTTGCTGCGTTCGCCGTATTTGAGAGTCAATTGAATGTGTCTATCCGAGCTCTGTATGGCATGACCAGGTTACTTGCGCTTGGTTCACGTTTATTCTCCCAATATATCGCTGGTGATGGTATTGGGTAATCATTATCTGACATGTGCAGCTGCAAAAGTAATAGAATAGTTAAATATAACGAATTTAAATAAGATAGTTAAATATAACGAATTTAAATAAGATAGTTAAATATAACGAATTAAAGTATCATACCAATATAAAATTGTTTCCCACATGTCCCAACACAAGTGTGTCTGTGGGTGGTCCTACTCCTTGTGGTACAATCATTGGAAGGCATGTGAAGCCACTGGTTTGCGTGTACGAGATGAACACCACATTATACCTCGTGGCAATGATGTGCCCTAGCTCTGGGAGTCTCATATAATAATATTCAGAAGCCGGGGAGGTATACCAAGCAATGCGATCGTAGAGCTCATCTACAGGTCTCCAAGATATAACTCTCTGATAAAGCTCGCGGCGACTATGCAGCTCAATGCAACAATCTGAGCGTACTTGATGCCACATGTCCCCATTTTCGTATATTTGCGCTGCTACGGCTCTATAGCCACAATTTCCATCACCTCTCACATCTGTTATGCCTTCAATAAATGGGACAATGAAAGGCATAAACGACAAAGTATACCCAGAAGTATGTAGATTAGTGACTTTGAGTTGTCCATTTCCCTTTCCACGACCCCGACCCCGTCCTCGTCATCTCCCACGACTTGAAGCAGCTAGTGGTGGAAGAGACGTAGGAGTAGTAGGGCTAGATGGTGTACTGTTTGAAGCTGATTTCGGATTGGGCGTGGACTTCAAAGAGTTTGACTCCCACGACATCAAACTCGATTGGGTTAATGCAATGAATGAAGATCTAGACCTGCTGCTAGTGGAGGGTGGTGTAATGGGGACTCCAAAATATCTGTCAGTATGCTCCCAATCTGACAGTATTCTGGAACAAATGGTCTGGGGTTTATTTGAATTTGAAATATGATCTGGCTCAGAAGCATCTCTGGTTTATGGATGTAGCCCTTCATTTATCGTTTGGAATAACTTTCTCTTTATTGGTTCAGGTGCGTTCTGTAGTTCATTCCACATAGCTTCAAAAGAATTTTTATTGATTGAAGGCTCAGTTGGACAGTAGTCTAGTTCAATGTCCAACTTCTTCCAAAAGCATGAATCGAGGACAACTCAATCCGTCCCCCAGAGTTTTGTATGCATGAAATCTCGTGACTACATGGAAGTCCATGTGTTCGCCTGAAGTAACACCCACAGTCTGAGGGATCCATGACATTATCCCCAATACGAGTCCGCTCTTCTTTGATGATGTCCAAGGCTACCTTTGACACTCGCCCCAATATGTCGTGATACAGATTACAGGTCTTCATATCATTTGGAATTCTGCTATTTGATTTCTCCATACTAGCTTTGATTTTTGTTATTTGGATTTCCATAATCTCATGAGCCTTTTTGAAGATTGTGTCAATAGTAGAAGAAGTACTTCCCAAGGCCTTCTTCAACCTGCTATGCTCACTCCCAGACCTGTTCGTGGTGTGGGTTCCGAAGTGTAGTAACTTATCCGTGTGCATGGACAGAATATTCGGAGAGTATGGAGTAATCCATGTATCGCGGATGTAGCTCAATAAATCAGGATAAGCGCTGAAACGTTCACAAAACCATTGCCAACGGGTGTTCCATTCTTCGCAAGTAGCAGCTGATATTGCTTCATTGAATTTCCTCATGAATGATTTTGCGAATTTCGGGCTACCAGTGAAAGCCAACGCTCTCTTTCTAACATTGACTTCGATATGCCTTCGACACAAATGGTGTGCGGTCTCGGGAAATACTATTTGGACAATATTAATGAAATCCAAGTCACGATCAGTGAAGAAAACTATTGGCATATGGGGAGGTTGAAAAAGACTGTGCAAATTCCTGAGTGCCCATGTGTAATTATCAATCTTCTCATTTTGGAGGAACGCATACGCAATTGTGAAATTCTTCCCTGTGGAAGTAAATCCTAAAATCTGAAGGAATGCCAGTCCATAGCAGTTGGTGTTGTAAGTGCAGTCACCTTGTATCATTTAAAGAGAAATAAAGTTAGAAATGAATAAAATTGCAATTAAAAAAAAAATGCAGTAGCCATTTCGTGTAAGTTCATACGAGTTGGTACCATACCACTCGTGTAAGTTCATATGAGTTGGTACCATACTACTCGTGTAAATTCATATGAATTGGTACCATACCACTCGTGTATTTATACACGAAATCCAGTCAGGACAGATTGTAAAAATAGAGTAAAAAACAGATTCAAAAAAGTCAAAAAAATTACCTTGTACTACATATGGAAAACAGTTTAGCATATTCGATGCTAGTGGGTGAGAGAAGAATATGTCGCCGATGATGTCACTCTCATTGGCTTTCCTCATGAAGACGATATATCGATGATCGTCGAGTAATTTTATAAATTGTTGTAGAGGGGATCTCCCTTGTCGTTCTTGTGCTCTAAATTTTATGAGGGCATTGTGGACGTGTGTCTGAGTACTCACGTTCTTCTTATCCTTCGTCTTTAACATCATGAGAATGTTATTTGGACGCATTGAATATTGACTTGCGGTACACACCTCCTCATATTCATCATTTGTCAATTTTCCGAGCGGATGACCTTCTGGATACGTTGGAAAGTCATGATTATGAGAACCATGCTTGACAACGTAACCCCATAACCCATCACCACTTTCTTTGGCCCGAAGTTCAAAATTGCACCCAATCTTCTTGCTGCTACTCAACCTCTGATTCTTAGATTTGCCAGGCCTATACTTGCCACCAAAATGACATACTATCTTTGCGTAGCCTAGGATATTACCACTTGACTTCCTCGAATCTTGTATAGAAAGGATTATATTTTGACGGGCCGCAATATCCCGTACGTGTTTAAGAAGCTCATCCCTATTTGAAAATAATAGTGATGTTATGAATTGATCACTGACATCCGGATATTGACCCTTCAAATTATATTAGCATCAATTTAGTTTCAAGATTGGATTTTTATTCTGATGTGTATTTCAAGATTGGATTTTTATTCTGATGTGTATTTCCTCACGAAATTACTCAGCTCACTCGTGTATTTTCATATGAGATACCGGATCAAGGTGTTCTTCGATGATTTGCCACACGATGTTAATGATACGCATATACTATGTTAAATTATTGAATTATGGTGTTAATTTGAGCAATATATTGTACATTTAGACATGACAACTAACAAACGTCATATTGGATCATAATCAAGTAATTGAACATGTTATATAACGAGATAAGTTGTACATGAGAGGAATACCGCTTAATCAAGATTATATATTTCTAATCATCATATTTCTTAATCAAGATTATATATTTCTAATCAAGATTATATATAACGAGGTAATTAAACATGTTATATAACGAGATAAGTTGTACATGAGATGAATACCACTTAATCAAGATTATATATTTCTAATCATCATATTTCTTAATCAAGATTATATATTTCTTGTTATAATAAGTTGGACAAACAAACATGATTACATATATGAATGAACCAACATCATACAATATCATATAACCTATCACATTTATTTATAATCAAATTTCATGTTTTAATAAGTTGTTTCGTACACGAGCTTCAGTGCTACAACTCGTGTATTTCCACACGAAATCCTCTGTTTGCTGGTTTAATTGGTCTCGTATACGAGCTGATACGCTTCACTTCATGTATTTCCTCACGAAATTACACAGCTCACTCGTGTATTTTTATACGGAGCACACTATGCACCTCGTGTATTGGCATACGAAATCCTCTGTGTACTGGTATAAGTTGTTTCGTACACGAGCATATAAACTACAGCTCGTGTATTGCCACACGAAATGCTCTGTTTACTGGGTAAAAAAGAACAAAATCATTAAGGAATCCATACATCATTCATTCATTAAGTAATCCATAATCACTTACATAAACCTAACCCAGAATTTCAATGTATCCCAAAAGAATACCAATCAATACATCATTAAGTAGTTAACAAAATTTGAACATTCATTCATACACAGAATTTCAATGTATCACATAAACCTAACCAAGAATTTCAATGTATCCCAAAAGAAGTAGTTCCATACATCATTAAGTGATCCCAAAATAATGCCAATCAAACCAACGAGCAAAACGTACACGAAAGGGACCCCACCACGGCTTCTCCTGTCTTTCTACCTATCTGTCACATTAAACCTAACCAAGAATTTCAATGTATCCCAAAAGAAGTAGTTCCATACATCATTAAGTGATCCTAAAATAATGCCAATCAAACCAACGAGCAAAACGTACACGAAAGGGACCCCACCACGGCTTCTCCTGTCTTTCTACCTATCTGTCACATTAAAGGAAAGGCCTGAGTTTGATGTATAAGAAGCTAAAAATGGGACTATCATTTAATATACTCCCTCCGTCCCATAAATGATAGTACTAACTTTAATATACTCCCTCCGTCCCAAAACTGAAAACTGAAAATGTGCAGATAAGATTTAATATACTCCCTCCGTCCCAAAATGATAGTCTCGTTTGACTTTTCAAAGAAAAATGGAAATGAGACTATCATTTTGGGATGGAGGGAGAATATAAAGGAATATAAAAATGGTACTAACTTTCTGGGACAAGAGAAAAATGGAAATGGAAATAATAGTACCTAAAGGTGATATCCTAACATCTCGTGCACCCGTGTAATAGTAGCTATGACGTCCTCAGGTATCCTTTCATCCGTGAGCAAGGGAAGTAGCATATCTCTGATGCCGGGTAGTGCCTCTGCAAGCCCAAGCTGAGGTGGAATGTCAACTATGGGCTCATGTATCGGGTTACTAATCCGAACATGACTCCTAGCCCAAAACCATTCCATATAGTCTGGAGTCATAGGAGAAGATGTAGTCACTAATGGCCCCAAACGACGAAGTGAATCGTACGCATCCATGTTGTAGTCCATCCACTCTACCCAAATATCATCACGATCACCATATGCCTTCTTGTACCCCTTCTGACCAGCCATCAAAGTGCACGTCAAGAAAGGCAAGGGCGTCATTCTGGGGATCCTCTGCTGGATCGCGAACTGCCTGGTAACCCGGTCAGGCATATACGCTTCAGTGATGTCTAAGAAGCGTATAATCCCTCTAAAGTATGATACCGGCAGAAGCGCGTCTACTCCGGTACCATAAGGAGTCCAACAAACCTATAACTCACTTTGTTAGGCAACGTCAACAGAGTACTCCCTCCGTCCCAGTGAAAGTGGCACTAGTGCCACTTTCATTGGGACGGAGGGAGTATAACAATTTATAACAATTTAAATATAAATAACTCACCCTCTCAACAGGCATCGTGTCTAGGGTGCGGCGATACATCAGTAGATGCTCCATCTCCCTTCCAGCTCTATCACTATGTGACCATTTAAGAGCCCTCGGCTTCCCCTCCTGCCATTGCGGGTTCAAAAGTCGCCGGAAGTCCGGGAAGTACTCGTATATCCAGACCTGAAATATATGTAAATAAATTAGTAAATAATGTTACAAAAATAAAATACTCCCTCCGTCCCAAAATATATGTTGTTTTAGAGGTTTGCACACATATTAACAAATGTAATTATTACTTGTAAAAAAGACTCAATCACCCCTATAAAAGTTCAACTACCAATTAAATTAAATGTTAGGACAGAGGGAGTATTAAAGAAATATTAAATATTACCTCTAGCAGAGTCGGACAGCCACCCATCTGAGCGCATCCGGATCTGGACGCCTTCCCCAACTCGCGGTACAAGTACGCCAAAGCAGCTGATCCCCAGGCGAGACGCCACACTCTCGGAAGATCCATGCACAGTGAAAGATAGGCTGCAGGCATCTTATCCTGACTCTTGTCCACGAACAACGTGCAACCTAAGAGGAACATGATATAAGTAAAAGCACGCTGGTCATCTCTCATGGCTGAACGGGCCTGAAAGGCAAGCTGGAGGTCATGTAATGTGTAGGACGTGCCCCTCAGACAGCCGATGAGGTGTCTCTGGATCTCGTCTAGGTCAGGCTCTGGATCCGCCTTTCTAACAGGAATACCTAGACAGCTGATACCTATAAATTGAAAATGAAAAAAATTAATAAAATTGATAAAATTTATGAAATTGATAAAAGTATATAACAACAATATACCTAGAATATGAGTGACGTCATGCACCGTGATCGTCATCTCCCCCACGGCATGTGGAACGTGTTAGTCTCAGGAGACCACCGTTCCACAAATGCCGTTAGCAGCGCCGAGCTAGTCTGGCGAATGGTGGTATCATGCAGGTAATGGATACCCGATGCATCAACTGCAGTCAACCAAGCTCTATCATCCTCCGCCAGATTAGCACGCGAGAACCTGTTGATTCCAAACAAAACATTATAATTAATACTCCCTCCGTTCCAGAAAAACAGTCCCATTTTGATTTTTTGTGGTGAACAAAAATGAACTTTGACCAAACATTGGTGTCAATTTAATGATCACAATGAAATTATAGAAATTGTTATTGATAAATCACTTAAAGATTTATCAATTACAATTTTTAGAATTTCACAATAATGATTAGATTAACACCAATGTTTCGTCAAAGTTTATTTTTGTTCACCACAAAAAGTCAAAATGAGACTGTTTTTCTAGAACGGAGGGAGTAACACACTAAAAACAAATAATAAAACTATTTATAAACAAATAGCTTACCTATCCAGATGCTGCTGTCTGGTATGGAACTTCACCACTGACTGAAAAGTGGGGTTGCCCCAAATCTCTCGGGCTCGGTGATGATCGAACCCGTATAACAGCTCACACACCTCTGGGCCGCCACCTGGGTCGCTCTCAATTTGCCATGGTGTAACAGGCTTCTTCCCCCCCCTGCGACCCATGCCTCCCCTCTAGCCACCTGCGGACCTTGCCTCCCGCGAAGCCTCAAAGCTGCATCATCCTCCTCCTCCTCACCGTCATCAGATGCTCGTGCCTCCGCATCTGCCTCAGGTCCGTCTGATGCCGTCTCATCAAAATCAGAAGATGACGACTCTGCATCTGCCTCGGGAACATAAGAGGCCATCTCATCATCTGTACGCTCCTCATGTCCTACATCCTCAGGCTGTACATCCTTAGTCTGATGAAGCAAGACATTCTTGTCATGCTTCTTTTTGGTGCGCAAAGCTCCCTCCTCGGCATTCCTCTTTCTATAAGACGCATTCGAACGTTCACGACCCTACAAAAAATTTAAATAAGAGACAATAAATAAACGACAATTCTAGTTGAATATTTAACAACAGTAAATTTGGACAATTCAACAAACAAACAGTGCTACAAACAATCTACAATTTTTGTGTTTTTTCAGTGACAGTTTACATTTCGTGTGCTTACACACGAAATGTTGAGAACCATTTCGTATGCCTATACACGAAATGTTGAGAACCATCTCGTGTAAAGTTCATACGAGTTACATGGAACCATCTTGTGTAAAGGCATATGAAACCCACAAGAACAACTCGTGTAAAACCACACGAAATCAACGCCGACAGTTTCAGGTTTTTTAACCACCAATTCGTACACAATTCGAATAATAAACCCCAAATAAAGCAATCAAACACAATTACAACAATGTAGGATCAAATTTAAACTACAATTAAGCATTATAGGATCGAATTTTAGGCATAAAATTCAAGTTAGGAATTGAAATTGAAAGTTAGGGTTATAAATTGGGGGTTACCTGTGTAGCGGCGGTAGAGGAGGCGACGCCGGACTTGCCACCGACGGGGGGGGGGGAGCTTCTTTTTCATTGTTTGTGGTGGTGTGTTGTGGTGGTGGTAGTGAGGTGGAGTATTCGTTTGTTGATGGAGGGAGTGAGAGATGGATGGTTTTTTTAAAATGAATGAATTTGGGTAGTTTGGAGGTATATATATGAGGGTATTATAGTAAATAACTTATGCCTTACACAACCGATGCCTTACAAATAAGTGAACCCGACCAAAAGCCACAATTATTTTGGACGGAGTAACAAATTGTTGATCAAATATATGTTTAGGACATAGAATTGCTTAATCCCAATCATAGCTATCACTTAGGATCCTTGAATTTTATTAGAACCCTTATAAGGTACTCTTAGGATTCTTGGTGATCAGCACAGGTGTATTCCAACTCTTCAAACAAGGCAAACCAACAATAGGAAGCAAATCAGCAGACCAGTAAACTAGTTGCCGATCAACTCGATAAACAAGTTGCCGATCAACTTCATTCTCAACTTGCCGATAAAGAAAGACAGTCTGTACTGTCAGTCAGGTTACATCGTTTCACCTTAAAGTCAACCTTGCTGATTGTCCCTGTCCTTTCTTACTGTTTTATCTAAAAGTAGTTTACCTGCTCTGTAATGATTGCTGCGCCGTCTGACACATAGCTACTTTTAGCTATACTCTGTCTCTACTTGCTTTTTGTAGGTAACCGGTTGAGACAAAGGGGTCCTTACCCATCAGACTTTTACGAGCATGCGTGTACCACATATCTTCGCCATTAATGCTAAAGATACCGCATTTAATGCTCCTCAACTACCCAGCTGGATATTCAAATTGCAAGCCTTCTTCTACAAGACTCAAGACATTTACTCCTCTTATAAATAGTGGACTTGGAGCATTGAAGAAGGTTGGTGAAAATAGAGCATTGAAGAGAGTTGAATGTTTTTGAGTATTCATTAAAGACTCAAACATTCTGTGTCCATATAATCATTAGATCATTTAATAGGACATACACTTGTGCACCAACTCAAACAACATTGTTAGTATTCCCGAACTAGATTATATAAGGAATACGTTGTTCAAGTTATTCACACACCCACCTGAGTGTGATAAGTTCTCTTGAACTTGCCGCTCAAATACACTTGGTCAGAATTGTTTTACGATCCATTAGAAATTTCTAGAACTTAGTCTTTGTATACCGGCAAAGCCGTGCTTGTAATAGACTAGAAAAATCTAATAGTACTCTTAACCCAAATCCAAGTTCTGACCAAACTTGGTAGAGGACGTAGCAATATTTACACTGTGAACCTCTCCAAATCCCTGTGTCTCTGTTGCTTGCCTTATCATTGCCGGTTGGAATTCTATCACCGGCAGATTGCATATGCTTATACTGATTCATTGTAATTTCCATTGACCAATCTCTTGAAACTGCATTGAACTTTTAGAAACAACTTTGTGTTTAAACTAAGCTCTGAAAATCTTTTATACACTGATTTTGTGTGAGTTAAAACTAAGTCATATTTTACCCGCTGCGCTTACTGATAATAGTTTGCAAACTGATGAGTGACTTTGCATTTAAAAGTGTTTCTTTGTAAAAGTTTTAAATAGGCTATTCACCCCCCCTCTAGCCTATTTTCCTACCAATTGGGCCTAACACAAATTATCGACATGGTTGAGAAATGCACATCTATTCTATTACTACTATATTTAAAACGTGTGGTTGGGAAAATCCCGCTCAAACTCCCAAGGGTAATTTGGGAAATTTGCACAAAAACCACGGCAACCAGAACCCTCTCGATCTCTCCCCCCTTCTCACTTTTTGCCAGCCCTCTCTCTCTCTCTCTAAAAACCACACCCACAATATCTCTCTCTCTCTCTCACTCCGCGTAATTCCCGATGACCCACAATCTCTCTCTCTCTCTCACTCCGCGTAATTTGCGACAACCTTCTCACTTCCATCGGTTCACTGCCATTCTCGACGTCTTTCTCCGACAACAACTCTCCTTCGCCCCTTCATTCTCTCATACTCGCCATCCCCAACTTCATTCTCGCCACTCTTCATTGCCATCGCCATAAGCAGCCGAAGCAACCCCAACTAGCATCATAGCCATCGCCATAGACAGCAGCAGCAATCCCGGCCAGCACCATCCCACATATGCGAGCTTCTTTCTTGCGAAGGTTGTAGATAAAGGCTTTTAAACCTTTGAGTAATTTCAATCTCATAAGCTTTCCCCAAATTAAATCATTTCAAAATTAGTGCTTCAAAGTACTTCAATTTCAGTTCATAAATTTTAATCCGAAGCCCTAAATTTGACATTTCTGCTATGAAATTAAACCCCTAAATTGAAGCTTAAATTTGAATTTGGGGATTTGGTTGAGAATTTGCGGACAAGTATACTACAGTTTTTAAAAAATTTGTTGGGAATTTGGCAGTGAGAAAAGAACTAAAAGAATTAAAATACAAAACATAACTATTCTTCATCTACGTTTTATTTTTCAATTAATTGGTTTATGAAATTTTTTAGTTTTGATTTTTTTTTGTTGTTGTTGTGCAGAATGGTGAAATTGGATAGTTTGACACGGAAATAAATGAGTACTCAGAAAAGTAACGAGGACTCACTCAGAGGAAACTCAAAAACCATGATAATTGCTAATGTCAACCCTTTGATCTGGTACAAACCTATGAGATAAAATCCCCTATACCACAATTTGTGTACCACTTTGTACCACAAGCAATCCAATGGCTATTAATAAGTCAGACTAAAATGATTTTAATATCACAAGTAATGCATAGCCGTCAGATCACTTGTGGTACACAAATTGTGGTACAGGTGATTTCATCTCCAAACCTATACCTTTACTTGCTTTAATTTTTTTTCTAATATGCTCAAATCCCTAAATTACTACTCCCTTCGTCCCAGTTTAAGGTTCTTAGTTTGACTTTACACGCTTATTAAGAAACCAAGGCAAATATGAGTCAACAATAGTAATGTGTGAAGGATGTAATTGTCCATTCATAAAGCAAGTGGGTGAAAAGTAGATGGGTAAGCGATGGTTTTTTTTGTAATATATGAACTTTATGTGGACATGATTGTCCAAAACGCTATTCAACCTTCGCCATTTAAGGAATAAATCAACTAAGAACCTTAAACTGGGACATATCAAAAAGGAAAGTAAGAACCTTAAACTGGGACGGAGGGAGTATTTTTCTTTCACTTTTTCCAATTGTTCTGCTGAAACCTTGAACACCCTAAAGTTTGCACATCGTGCAAACTCATTCGAAAATCAAAATAATGTGAGCCTGCTTCTGATCTCAATTAAGCATAATCTATTGAAATTTATAGCACTAAATTTTTGTCCATGACTATCTTATTTGTCTATTCTCCTTAATTATGATCAAGGCTATCGTAAATGAAGATTCGTCGGGATGTGTTATGGCACTACAACACTAGATACGACTTTTAAAGGTACTCCTCAGCTTTCATTGAAGTGTTGTATAAATTTTCAATTCTCACATAGCACTAACAACCGTTGTTCAAATAAGAGAACTTTCGCCCCTCAAATTAACGCCACAATATACCGAGGTCTTTAACATTTGGTCAACCAATTCTCAATAATGCAAGTCAAAGCGATGATAATGATTGCAAAGGCCCTTGAATATGATCAGTAGAGACTTGGTAATACGTTTGGCTGTGAGTGCAAAGGCAATTTGAGATTGTCTTCAAAACATGTTAATTAAGTCGTGATTTTTTTGACCTGCTGATTATAAGGCTATTAGGGCAATATATTATGTAGTTTTATTTCAGATTATTAGGGTGAAATAAATGGCTCTATCAATATACATATCTACACTCTTTTAAGTCATCTTGGATGAAAAAGTTAGATGACTGACACTTTCACTTCGACAACTGTATGTGTTTTCTGTTGACCATTGAACACATGCATCATAAAAATGATGATAAGCTATAATGGGTGTTATTTTCGTCGAATGCAGCCATAGATATTGTGGTTAGAGCTCCACCCAAAGACTTGATGTTGATCAAGAGAATGGGTTGTTGTTTGTATTTAAATGCTTCCTGCAATTTTTTTGAAAAAAAACAATATTACATGCAGTTTGAAATTAGGAAGTTTTGCTTATATTCAACGCTATTCCCCCCCCCCCCCCCCTTCTTATAAATGTGGCCAGAGGGAGTATAAAAAGTAGGATATATTATTGCGTGTGTAAAGGGTGGTTAGGTGAGAGAACATGGAGTAACAAATAGTTAATGGATAGTTGTTGCGAGTATGATGGGTAGCCCATTGAATATAGAAGTATTAGAAACTTTTTTCTATTTTTTTTTATTTGATTTGAAGCACAAAATGGGACTCTCAGAAGGGAAAATTTTAAGCATAAAATGGGACGGAGGAAGTATGGTCATAGACATATTTCTCACTAGAACATAAATAATACTACCTCTGTCTCAGAATAAATGTCGCCCTTTTTTTACGTTTGTATGACGGTAGTTTGAGCAATAATTTTAAGTTAATATAATCATTCTAATAAAAATAAAAAATTGTTATTGATAGTATTTATATTGGTGTATCAATAACAAGTTTTACAATATTAGGATAATTTAATCAACCTAAATTTATTGTTTAAAGTTCCTTCGTACTAACTTCTAAAAAACGGTGACATTTACTCCGGGACAGAGGGAGTACTTTATTTGTTTTGTAGTTTTATGGTGCTAAGAGTTCTTACATTGTTATGTTGGAGTATTTGATAGTTTCTGATTTCCCTTTTGATCTACGTAGTTTTCTAAGCTCACACTTTTGCATCCATGTGTAGAAAGATTCAACAGCTAAAAACTTCTTAACTGTTGTGGTGATATTAAGTATTTTGGTAATATGCAGTGATATGCATTGAGGTTCGTTAATATTTTCTTTTAAATTTCAAAAAATTTGACTAATTTCGTTTGTTTGTTGGATTCTCAGATAACCTCCCTCAGTGATATGCACAAGTCCTCACTCACTTTTGTCACTTCAAAAAATTCAATTTGCGCTGTTTGTTTTATCCTGAATTTTGTTGTGGGTATACAATACTATTTCATTAAACACACAAGTATCGTTAACTAATTGTGTGTCAAAGAGAGCAAGAGAGAAGAAATTGTAGTAAGTGTTCAAGAAATATGTGACAGTAGTAGATTACGGCTTCATGAATTATTTCCACTGAAATTAGGTTTTGTTTATGGTCGAGCCGTAAAAATGATGATAAGCTATAATGGGTGTTATTTTCGTCGAATGCAGCCATAGATATTGTGGTTAGAGCTCCACCCAAAGACTTGATGTTAATCTAGAGAATGGGTTGTTGTTTGTATTTAAATGCTTCCTGCAATTTTTTGAAAAAACCAATATTACATGCAGTTTGAAATTAGGAAGTTTTGCTTATATTCAACGCCATTCCCCCCACCCCTCTTATAAATGTGGCCAGAGGGAGTATAAAAAGTAGGATATAGTATTGCGTGTGTAAAGGGTGGTTAGGTAACAAGTAGTTAATGGATAGTTGTTGTGAGTATGACGGGGTAGCCCGTTGAATATAGAAGTATTAGAAACTTTTTTCTATTTTTTATATTTGATTTGAAGCACAAAATGGGACTCTCAGAAGGGAAAATTTTAAGCATAATAGTTCATTTCTTTTACTTTATGTTTTTTTTTTATTTCCAAAAATTTAATTAGGGTTTATGAATCTAGGGTTTTTAAAAACATTTATGATTTCACTGCAGGCATCGCTTGTGATTGGGACGGGAACGTTTGGATGTGGTACTGTAATTGTTGAGGGGGAGGATTTTATTGCTGAAAACATTATTTTCGAGAATAATGCTCCTGAGGTGAATTTCACTTCTCATCTTTAAATCTCAAATCCCGCCGAATTTCATTAAGTCAGTCAAGCCACTGTTAGTCTTGACTCAATTTCGCACTGCTAATTAGCTGTATAATTTGCAATCTTTTGATTTTGTTGGGCTATGTTGATTTGGTTTTGATTTTTAGTTGACTTGGTTTTGATTTTTGGCACTGCTAATTATATTTGGAACGTTAGTGAGATTCCATACTGGGCCAAAGGTTACTCTTATTTGGGCAATTCTTTTCTCTGAGTTTGACTCACTACTATGATGAAACAACCTAATTTAGGTGTTTTTTGTTTTTTTTGATTATTCACAACTTACCTGCAGAAAGCTATCCTGCGATTCTCGATTCTCGATTCTCTGAACATCAGTAAGGTTTGATTTTATAATATTTGTAAAAATGTGAAATTTACCTCCTCTAAGCTATTTCCTCTCATAATGATTTATTTTCTTCAGTTTTTGTTGGATTCGTTTCAATTTTTACTCGGGACTCCTTTTTGTTTCCTCATTGACAGCATGTGAAAGTTACGTCGATAATGATACATAAGGGATTACTTGGCCTGAAAGACAATGTATGTAGTAGGGCAGTTGATTGGTGAAGACGTCTGTATTGTTGAAGTGCCTGAACAGATGTGATAGTTGGGGGTGTCTAGCAACCGAGAACTGTCGCCATCTCTTCTCCCCGAATTTGTCACAACTACCATCTCTCAAAACAGTAAGTACATAATTACAATTTCATCTTCCAACTCTTTCCGGTACTATATTTATTTGTTAGATTAATTTCGTATATATCATAGATTGGGACCGTTTGGACTTATTGCAAAGTGGAGACAGTTGTTCGCAATCGGCCGTGGTATTTTGTCGCATGTGCACAGTGTAATGGGAAAATGATCTATGTTACTGAAGCATTGTTTTGTAGTAATTGTGATGCCTTCACACCTACAAAGTTCAAGTGAGTAACATTTAAGCTAATTTTACCAATTAATGTTTACTAATATTAGAGTTATAATTTTTTTTACCACAGTCGAATACATTATTTTTCCATAACTTAATTGGCAGGTATAATGTCATAATCAAAGTTAATGATGGTATGTCAACTGCGTATTTTTCGTTGTGGGAAAACGAATGCTTAACTTTTTTTGGGAAAAGCGTGGAAGACATTTTACAGATTCAAATAATTCGGTACGGTTATATTCTCCTATTTATTGTAGTACTCTTCATGTCGATTTCATACTCATTTAATTTATTTTATCAATTAGGTATTCCCATGTCAGTTTGATACTACTGTTGGCTTTGAAGCGTTTTTCAAATTGAGGCTATATCATGGAATTGACATTGGAGCGTACGCTGTTCTTAAAATTATGCGACGTCGTACTACGGCAAACAAAAAAGTCAACGACCCCAAAAAGTGGTTTGGATTATCCTCCCACAGTTCCACCCTTGCATTTACGGTGCAGGTTTGTAATTTAGTACTCCAACTCCCATGTCATTCATTTGAAAATTTAAACTCGTTATATAGCTGCCAATTTCAGAACAATTTTTGTTAAGCTAACTTTGTCATTTACTAAAAAATTTTTTGACAGGATTGTGAGTCGGACAAGGAAAACAATAAAAACGAAGGAAATGCGTTTGGGAAACATCGACCACCAACAAATATGTTAGGAATTTGAAAATGTCGTAACATATGTACTCAAACCCCGTTCGTTATATGGAATCAATCGTATTCCTGAGGAAATCAATCGTATTTGATTTCCTCATTTATTTTTTCCCCGTTTTCTTTCTTTTCTATCCTTTACTTCCACTTAAATGCATTGCCAATTCGACATTCCAGTATAAAATAGTAGCAGTTCATTCTACAAGCATATAACTATTTGAAATTGCTGCTAAAACAAAGAAATCTATACCCGTGCAGCGCATGGGTGGAACCCTAGTTAATGGAATAACAGTATGTATGAATACTTTGTAATAATTTTTCAGAAAGGGTCAATAGAAAACAAGTTGTACCACACAATGGATTTAACTTTTAGATCTTGCCAATTATAGAATACCATTTCTTTCTTTTTGTGGATCCTGGATCTTCTTTTTATTTTTTTTCATTCAATCATTTAAGAAAAATAATTTTATATGTAGCAATCAACATGGTTGCTTAATTAATATCCTATTCGTGTGGGGGCCCTCTGCAACCAATCGTCGTACTGTTTTAAGGACTCCATATCTCCTAATCTCATGTACCACTTTTGTGTGCCACTCCATGTATCACTTGTAATCCAACCGTTCACGTGCTTGCAAAATATTACTCCCTTTGTCCCTGAATGAGTGTCAATTTTCAAGAATTTTTTGTCCCAAAATGAGTGTCTTTTTTTAACATAACTTTGTCCCTAAATGTTTTTTTTTTCGAATTTTTTTAACCGGTTTCTTTACACGTGCAAAACTAAATGTTTGGAAATGAGATTACAAGATTATATATGAATCTTTGCTAGCAAATTGTACATAAAGTTGAGATTTTCAGTGTCCCTTAAAATGAAATTTGGACACTCATTTTGGGACAGAGGTAGTACAATAATACCAATCTCAATAACTGTGAACCATTAGATCACTTGTGGCACATAAAATGGTACATAAAGTGGCACAGAGGATTTGGACTTTGTTTTAAGATTAATCCTAAGACACTGGATACTATGTTTGCTTGAAAACAAATGGATCCCCTCCGTCCACAAATAAATGTTTAAATTCCATTTTAAGGAACATTTAAAAATCGCTACTTATTAGAGAAATTAGTGACAAAAATTCATTCAAAATCTTGTAATCCTCTTTCCAAACATGTAATTTTGCATGTACAGCGAGATCAGTGAATTTTTTTTGGTAAAAGAACACATAGGAACGAAGTTTTTTTTTTTCCCAAAAATGATGTTAAATTTGGGAATTTTTTTTTTTTTATTAAAAATAGACATTAATTCATTTAGGGAAAGAGGGGGGAGTATGTGTTTATAGCCACCCTATTGCTCACCAAAGCTAGCTTCATTTGCTCAAATCCCCACCGATAACAAACTGCTCAACGATCAAAAACTAATCAACCTTCTCAACTTTTCTATGCATTTTTTACGGCTCTATAAGGTAATAGAGAAACATGCATTTATTCGGGGACGGAGGGAGTAATAGACAAAAATCGTTTCGCAAATATGTGCGAGAAAGCATTGTTTGTGTCCCAATCAACATGATCTTTGAGTGAATATCCTACTCTTCAGCCACTCGCGTATTCTCTCCATGTTTCATAATAAATGTCACACTTTTTTTTTTGCAAGTCTCAAAATAAATGTCGCATTTCCACACAAGAAAATAGTATTCGTTTATCTTTTAAAACTGTACAAGTAATGCGGAAACAAACAAGGCACATGGGTCTCTACCCATCCTATCAAGAAAATAGTATTCACATTTACTAAAGATGTTTATAAAGCTTCATTTGTAAGCTTGCCTGAAGATATTTACAAAATTTCCCTATTAAGCTTCGTGAAAGCTTATCTTGCAAAACTTCTCTTATAAGCTTCTGGTACAAAGGACACCCACACAATATTATTTTAAAACAGTCACTCCTATTTTAGGGCAACTCCAATGGTGGGTATCAAAACCTAATTTTGATACCCACCTCAAAGTCCTAGCATCTCCAATGGTGAAAATGACGGGTACTAAATTTTGAGTTAGTCGTAGTGAAAGTAGCATTTTTAGGACTTTGCTTGGGACCAATCTTTGGCGCGTGGTGTGATGGACAAAACACAGAGACCAAGGCACATAGGTCTCTACCCATCCTATCTATCCCATGTCAGTGCTTTAACCCCCCACCCACTCAAATAAATCAACTCCCAACCGCGTGTCATCACACTTTGTTGAATGCTTTATTTATTTTTTCTTTCTTTTTGGCTACTTTTAATTTTTATTTTTTTTGCTACTTTTTAGTCTCTTTTTCTACTCCTTCAATTTGTATTTAATTAAACATGTACATGAGACTTTCTATATACTCTCTCCGTCCCATTTGAAGCTTCACCTTTTACCTAAATGGGTGTCCCGTTGAAAGCTTCATCCTTTCCTAAAATGGTAAATAATGTAGGCCCCACTTGTCATACCCACTCACTTCTTCCTCTCACATACTTAAATTATGGGGCCCACTAACTTTCCCCTCTCACATATTTAAATTGTAGGCCCCACTTGCCGTACCCACTAACTTCTTCCCTCTTACAACCCTTCTTACACTCATCATTTTTCTTAATTTGTGTGTCATCACCAAAATGGTGAAGCTTCAAATGGGACGGAGGGAGTATCTGTTTATGGTGAACTTCATCTTTTCCAAACACACTGCTTCATTTTCTTTCTCTACTTCTTCTACTTGTATTTTCTAAAAAAAAAAAAAAAAAAACTCAAGCAATCTTTAACAAATGGCACCAAAAAGAGCGGAGGGTTGGAAAGTATGTGAAAGATGAATTACTTTGTCAAGCTAGATTGATATTTGGAAGTGATTCTGAATTTTCTATAAGATTGTGCCATGTGGAAAATAGATAAAAAAAAAATGTCTTATTAAATAATGCGGGGCCACGAGAATTATTGGTGATATATTAAATTTTTGCAGGAGGTAGACATTTTATTTGTTATATAATTATTTATAAAATTTTAATTTTACTAAAAAAATTATTTAATTAATTATCATTTTTTGAAAATATTTATCATATTAAAAAGTATGATTTGTTACCAAATTTTGATACCCATTGTTGGAGATGACTTTTTGATACCCATGCAAATAGTGTCAATGTGTATCAAAATTCCATAGGACTAGTATTACCATTGGAGTTGCCCTTATACTCGTACTACATTTTATGCCTATATAAAGATGACATTATGTTATACTCTTAACAAACTTAGAATTGAAGGGGAAATTACTAGGTAGCTTGAAAAAAGATGGATCCCCTTCATGAACAAGTTTCTGCAAGTGAATTATTTCAAGCTCAAGCTCATGTCTATAAACACATCTTCAACTTCATAAATTCCATGTCCCTTGCTTGTGCACTTGAATTAGGCATACCCGACGTAATTCACAACCATAACCGCCCCATAACTCTTCCACAGCTAGTTTCACTACTTGATCTTTCAACTGAGAAAAAAGATCATCTTCAAAGGCTTATGAGCTTATTAGTTCACTCTAAATTCTTTTCGATAACCAAATTTGTTGATCACGGGGAAGAAAAAGAAGGGTATATTTCTACTCTTTCGTCTAAGCTCCTCCTAAAAAATGAGGTCCCTAGCTTATATCCCTTTGTTCAAGCAATGACTCATTCGGTCTTTCTGACTCCGTGGCAATTCTTGGGAAAATGGTTTAGGGAAAGTGAGTGCTCAACACCCTTTGAAGTTGCTCATGGGTTTCCGGAGTGGGAATTCATGAACAAAAATTTGGACTTTAGCAAGTTGTTTGATGAGGCAATGGCTAGTGATTCTCAAATGTTGACCTCAAATGTCAATGGTGCTAGGGACATCTTTGAAGGGGTGGGGTCACTAGTTGATGTAGGCGGTGGGACCGGAAACTTTGTTAAGGTCATACTCGAGGCTTTTCCTCGTATGAAATGCACCGTGTTTGATCTTCCGCATGTCGTAGCTGATTTGCCAGAGAGCCGAAATCTGAAATTTGTTGGAGGTGATATGTTTCAGGCAATACCATATGCAGATGCCATTTTATTTAAGGTATTATTTATTTAGTTCAATCCGATCAACTTCTTTGGTTATTATATACTCTCCCTCCGTCCCAAAAGGATCTTCCCAATTGACTATTCAAACTTTTTAAGGATATGAACACTTGTTTCACTAGTCATGTTTTGTTTATGCACTTTTAAGCTTATATTCTAGAAATGAGAAATAACTTTTTGAGACAATGAAAAATGACAAGATCATTTTGATATAACTACTAAATATGTACTCCCTCTGTCCCGCCCGACTTAGGATTCTTGGTCAAGCAATTTATACTTTGACCAACAATTTGAACAAAAATAATTATCTTAATGAAAATCTAAAAATAGTTATTTAGTTTATTATTAATCGTGATACAATAACAAGTTTTAAATTTTTATTAGCATCATTATATTTCTTCAAATATTTGGTCAAAGTATAAATTGTTTGACCAAGAATCATAAGTCGGGTGGGACGGAGGGAGTATAACTTTCTGTAAACATAATGTGATTTGCAGTGGGTTTTGCATGACTGGTGCGATGAAGACAGCGTGAAGATACTGAAGATATGCAGAGAATCCATTCCAATGAAAGATGGAAAGGTTATAATCATAGACATGGTTATAGATGGAAAAAAAGATGTTGACCCCATAACTGAAACTAAGCTTATGTTTGACATGTTGATGATGGTTAATACTGGTGGAAAAGAGAGAAATGAGAAAGAATGGGAGAAGCTATTCATGGAAGCTGGTTTTAGTCATTACAAGATTACCCATGTCTTGGGTTTCAAGTCCTTCATTGAAGTCTTTCCTTAGAGATTTTTTTTGTAATACTCCCTCCGTCCCAAAATGATCTTCATACTTTTTTCTACGTTACCATGAAGGAACTTGAGCAATGATTTTAGGTTGATTTAATTATCCTTATAAAAATCTAAAACTGGTTATTGATAGAGTCGTTGGTGGTATGTCAATATCAAGTTATGGATTTTTATTAGTACAATTGAGTCTAACTTAAAATTATTGCTCAAAGACAAAGATAGTAACGGCGAAAAAACTTTGAAGAACATTTTGGGACGGAAGGAGTAAGTAAGGTTTTAGCCCCTCATAGTTATGCTTTTTAAGAAGGTATGAAAGACCAATTGAATATAAATTGGCTTAAAGAATCTTGTGTATTTCTTTCTGGGAATATGTCTGTATAATACGAGTATATCCTTAGACTATTATGTTGTTTATGTGTATAATATTTCATTTGACTAAGTAGTAAATAAAAGTCAAACTAAGGTGACATATTCTCTTTTTGGGGCTATCTAATTTGAAGTTTATGCTCTTTTATTAAAGTAGAAAATGTCAAAAATATTGCCATTCTTGTTCAGATCTATATCTGCTACCTCTCAAGATCAGAAGGAATAAAACTTAAAGCTAAGCTTGAATACAAATGGATCCCCTTCAAGAACAAGCTTCTGCAAGTGAGTTATTTCAAGCTCAATCTCATGTCTATAAACACATCTTCAACTTCGCGAATTCCATGTCCCTTGCTTGTGCACTTGAATTAGGCATACCCGACGTAATCGACAATCATAATCAACCTATTACTCTTAAAGAGCTACTTTCATCTCTTAATCTTCCAACCGAGAAAAAAGATCATCTTAGAAGGCTTATGAGCCTATTAGTCCACTCCAAATTCTTTTCTGTAACCAAATTTGTTGATCAAGGCGAAGAGAAAGAAGAGTATATTCTTACGCCCGCTTCTAAGCTACTTCTCAAAAATGAATCCCCAAGCTTACTTCCATTTGTTCAAGCTATGGTTACTCCAGATATGTTAACTCCATGGCAATTCTTGGGGAGGTGGTTTAGAGGAAACGAGTCAACTGTGTTTGAAACTGCTCATGGGATTCCTATGTGGGAATATGCGGATAGGAATCCTGAATTTAACAGAGTTTTTAACGGAGCTATGGCTAGTGATTCGCAGATGATAAAATTAGTTGTGAATGATGCTAAGGAGATTTTTGAAGGGGTGGGGACATTAGTTGATATTGGGGGTGGGACCGGAAATGTTGCGAAGATCATATTGGAGGCGTTTCCTTGGATGGTGTGCACAGTTTTTGATCTTCCGCACGTTGTGGCTGACTTGGTAGAGAGTGGGAATCTCAAATTTGTTGGAGGTGATATGTTTCAGTCCATACCTTCTGCGGATGCCATTTTGTTTAAGGTAAGTTCTTTCTACCACAAATATATGTAGCTTAATAGTTGCAAATTTTCTTTGCAATCTTCAATTTTATTTTCCTAAACACGAAATTATTAGAAAAAATAAAGATTAGATAGACATGAAGTCGCAGTGCCTAGTTCTTGATACAAATTTGATGATTTTGCAGCATGTTATGCATAATTGGAGCGATGAGAATTGCGTGAAGGTACTGAAGAGATGCAGAGAAGCTATTCAAAGTAAAGATGGAAAAGTTATAATCATAGACATGGTGGTCGATCACAAAAACGATGAACATGACATAACGGAGACAAAGCTCGTGTTTGACATTTTGATGATGGTGTTGGTTACGGGAAGGGAGAGAAATGAGAAAGAATGGGAGAAATTGTTCTTGGAAGCTGGTTTTAGTCGCTACAAGATTACTCACAAAGTTGGCTTGAGGTCCCTCATCGAGGTGTTCCCATAAGATTGTTAAAATATACTACTTTTTTACCGTTTCCTGTAAAACATTATCTATCATATTTTACCGTCTCTCCACTTTTTCATTGTTTTCTACCTCTTATTGATGAGTCCATACGATGTTTTATGTTAGCAGAACCTAAATCATTTTGAGACTAAAGCATTTTTGTTGTTGTTGTTGTTGTTGTATTCCCCCTTGTATGATTGTTAAAATGAAATATATTGGCATGACTAATAATGGTTCATTACTTAACTCGTTTTAAGTTCTAGCTTCACACTCAACAAAAATGGTTTTTGCGAAGACCAACGAATAGTCAATGGTTGTGTAGCTTTGTTAATTATAACACTCATTTACACAACTATAATTGAAATATCAAGTTGACTACTGGTAGTCAAAGTGAGACTATCTTTCCGGGATAGAGGGAATATGCACTATTATATCCACAGTTTATGCCACTTGACGATTAGAAAAGGATTAACTCCCAAGGGCTTAATTGCCTCCAACGCGGATTAAAAATACAGTCATACTCTGATATGGATTGAAATATTTAATTTTCATTGAAACCTTCATTAATTTACGTAACTTAATTTGTTATTACACTCTCTGTCACAAAGTCCACGTTCAAGATCAAAACTTAAATCGTCCAGTTGTATTTGTGTCACATCTACGAAAACTCAGAAAGTCAGCCTGCGAAATTCCAAGCAATTCTGATCATGAGATTATATATAAATCTGGGCAACTCTGCTAATGTGAGTGTATATGAAAATGGTGTTCCGGGAGGAAAATCTTGATCTGGTTTTGGTCCCGAGCGGGTTGGTGATCATGTTCGCGTACCATCTATGGCTGCTCTACAGACGCCTTTATCAACCTCATACAACAGTTCTTGGCTTTGAAATCAATGACAAGAAAGCTTGGGTCGACAAAATTATGCAGGCAAGCTCATTCTTTTAGCATGGTTATGATAATTACTGGGGAAAAAAAATAAAATCTTGCTTGGTGAAGGGATGAATATGAATTTTTGTTAGTGATTTTTTATGATGTCTATTTAAAAACGCTTTTAAAAGTCAACTTTATTAAATTTCTTAGGTAGTAGGAAAAAAATGGACACTCTAGACTATTCATTGCGACCTTGTTTATTGGCAATCTCCACCAAAATCACACAAATTGGACCCCAAAAAAAAAGGTTAATTGCAATTTGATTCCTGACTTTGTCCAAAATTTGCAATGTTGATGCTGTCTTTTCAATTTCGCTAATTAGTAT
This sequence comes from Campanula takesimana, assembly GCA_026119855.1. Classification (NCBI taxonomy): domain Eukaryota; kingdom Viridiplantae; phylum Streptophyta; class Magnoliopsida; order Asterales; family Campanulaceae; genus Campanula; species Campanula takesimana. The sequence continues at coordinate 725,423 of JAOWBW010000443.1, forward strand.
ACTCACTTTGTCATTTTGTTGCAACCCAATTACAAAAGTAACCAAGTGTTAGTTTTCTAACAGATTTTATGTCATGTGACTAGCACATGACGTTTTAAGAGACGTTTTAATATATTTTTGGAGCTACACATATCCGATTGGTATGATTCTTTTTTTAAATTGAAACTAATATTTAAATTTACAACATACTCCCTCCGTCCCACCTCACTTGACGCCCAAGAGGTGGGCACAATAACTAAGAAAAAAGAATAAAATAAGGAAAATGTGTGGTAGAAAATGAAGAGAGAATGAGTAGGGTAAAAAGTAGTGTTGGTTGAATAAATTGAGTGGTGGAAAATGAAGAGAGAGAATGAGTGGTGGGGTAGAGTGAATATAAAATTATAAAAAGTAGGCTATTTTGGGAAGTGTCAAGTGAGCTGGGACGGACCAAACTGGAAATAAGTGTCAAGTGAGCTGGGACGGAGGGAGTATATTTTTTGGGCAATTTTTCGGGAGATTGGATTATTTTATATTAAATCTTAATTTTAAATATATAAAAAAATAAAACACGTGAAATAATAATCTAAAAAAATGTTTAAGCCCCAAATGTTTCATATGAAGTAAATGTTATATGTAGATTATCAGATCATAAAAATATTTGATAGGAAAAAAGGGAGAGGAAGAAAACGATGAATCGGGGGAAGAGTGTATGTGGAATGGGTGATGCGGGAACATGGCGGAGGGGTAGAGGAAAGCAAACGTTAGGAAAGAAGGTATATCATGGTGATAAGTAGTAATTTTTTCAGATTATTTTTCCCATGTCCTCTATTTTTCAAATATTTTCATTTAATTAAATTACAAAATAATATAATATAATTAGTTCACCAAAAAAAATTATCAAAAAATATATGTTGTATATTTAAATATTAGCTTTTGAATAAAAAATCATACCAATCGGATATGTGTAGCTTCACAAACATCTTAAATCGTCATGTGCTAGTCATATGACATAAAATCTGTTAAAAAACTAACACTCAGTTACTTTTGTAGTCGGATTGCAACAAAATGACAAAGTGAGTATACCTATTGGCGAAATTGAAAACACAGCATCAACATTGCAGATTTTTGAAAAAGCCAGGAACCAAATTGCAATTAACCCCAAAAAAAAAACCCATAGAGATGATCCGTCCGTCTGTCTACCGAACTCCATTAATTGTATTTAACTTTAAGTAATACTCCTTCTGTCCCGCTTTAAAGTTCTTCCTTTTCTTTTTAGTATGTCCCGATGTAAGGTTTTTACTTTACTTTACTACCTAAAATGAAAAGTGAGACCCACTTGTCATTCTCACAACAAAAACTCCATACCCACTTTCTCTTTCATACTTTACTTTTCACACTCACAATGTATACATTTCTTAATCTTCGTGCAAAGTCAAACTAAAAACTTTAAATTAAGATGGAGAGAGTACAAAAATAAATAAAAAACCATATTTTTTTCATTCTCTATAAAAATAAATAGATCTAATATTGATATAGTTAGTACACAATCAAAAGCACTCTTTTTTCCTCTATCAACATATCATTCTATCTATCTTTTTATTTACCTAATTGAGGTTGAAAATATTTGTAATAAGAGAAATAAAAAAAAAATGAGTGATAATTTAGGTTGGGTTGGATTGGTTTGGATTGTGAATAAAGGATGAAAAAGAAAGAAAGTTGGTTGGGGTTTGTAATAGATTGTATATGTGGAGAAATATTATTTGTAGGTTGAGCTGAGTGAGTTTGATTGTTGATAAAGAATGTCTGACATGTTATGCAGATGGACAAGAGCAACATTGGGCCCGCTCTAAACGTGATCTCCGCCAGCATAACAACAGCAACATTCTTAGCAACCGTCTCTCTAACTCTATGCGCATTAATCGGGGCATGGATGTCAGACAACTCCATCTTCCAAACAAACTTAATCTACGGCAACAAAAGTGAATCAACAATGTGCATCAAATACATAAGCCTCCTCGTCTGTTTTCTCCTCGCTTTCTCTTGTTTCGTTCAATCCATGAGATCATTTCTCCACGCCACCTATCTCGTGAGCTTACCCGACAGTGAAGATGTCGCGAATATTACGAAATATGTGGAAATGACTGTCATTAAGGGAGATGATTATTGGTGCCTTGGACATAGAGCACTTTATTTTGCATTGTGTTTGTTACTATGGTTCTTTGGGCCTATTCCCATGTTTGCTACTTCAGTTGTTATGGTGTTCCATCTTCATTTCTTAGATACTAACACAAAACCAATGCTTAAACATCATCGCAAGGCCATCCATGGAGGAGCTGTAGAAGTTGACTAATTTGGTTGTGGTAAAATTATTGGCACCCTTTAAGATGTAGTAATCCAGATTAGTATTCTTGTAACTTTATTTTAAATTTAGATAATGAATAAAGTAATTTATTTCCTTATTCGTATTTTATTTTTATTTCTCTTTTTGGCTGTTTCTGATGAGCCAACTAAATTCTCAATGGGCTGTCCTCTGTTCCCTGGAAGATGTGGTTGGAATGTTGGATATAGAGACATTGTTTTGGGCGTTATATGAGTAAACATTGTAAAGAAGTAAAATCCCAAACCTAGCAAATCGTTAAAAAAATACTCCGTCCCTCCAATCTCACTTGACACTTATTTCTATTTTGATCCGTCCTAGCTCACTTGACACTTCCCAAAATAACATACTTTTTATTATTCTATATTCACTCTACCCCAGTACTCATTCTCTTTTCATTTTCTACCACACATTTTCCTTAATTTATTTATTTTTCTTGGTTATTGTGCACACCTCTTGAGTGTCAAGTGAGGTGAGACGGGGGAGTACTCCGTATAACAGAAGTTTATAGTACTTTCATATTACCAAATTTAAACGTAAAATCGTCAGAACGGTATAAAGCGAATCATGCTATGGGCCGGATAATGTGAAGACTAGGCCCAACAGAACTTGAGAAATGGGCCCTTTAAACCTTGGACTCATAAAAAAGACTTTGAAGACCTGGGACATGGGCCAAGCCCACTCAATAAATTATCTTCGGCATTCCTACATGCCGACCAAGCAAGAATGATCACGTACCTTCCTCGGTCTAACCAAGACCGATCACAGGGAAGCGTTGTTACCAGTCAAGCACCACAATGGGAATCCAAGTCCCAAATGCCATTGCTACCCTCCTCGTCTTTGCCTATACCGATCAATACAAGGCGTAGACCGACCAAGGTCACTTACGTGACTTGGTCAACATTCCAAGCCATACAGAACCCTAATCAAATAAGGAATACGCATGCAATCAAAAATCTCTACTAATACATATTTACCTCCGATTTAGGAGGGCCTCTCAAATACATAAACTTCATAATACCAATCTAATTGAGATTACACTTTCCTATTTTAGTCCTACACCAAAACTGACTCTCATACTTCCTTTCCACGGAAGGACATTATTACTTGTACCATTATATATACAAGCCATAATTCACGTGTAACTGGTAACGAATCTCTTGACTCTGAACTCTGGTCAATTGATTTCTCTTTTCACCATCCATATTCTTACTCTCACGCCGGAAGGTCTTCGCCGGAGAAGCCCCGACTTAGTTTGCGTTTGTTCATTGTTTTTCAGGCTATTCAAGGACTCGCTGGAATTATCTGAACTGCTAGATTGGGCTGATCCGAACGTGTTACTTATATGTAACAGTGTTTATACATAATTGTAAAACTGGTGTTACGTTTACTTATAAACAATGTTACTTTATAAGTAACACAGTTGTTACATTTAGTTGTACTAAGTATTACTTTTGGCAAACGAAAAAAAAATCTAAAAAAAATAATATAAAAACTAAAAAAAAAAGGTAAAAAATGATTTTTTTTCTGGGGAAAAAAAATTTGGGTCAATGGGTCGCTGCCACGTGGCAGATTTTGAGTGGAACATTGGTTGGGATCCTACGCTTCGCAGAGAATGTTGTACACGGGTCATGAGTCGACCCGTCTCTTTTATAAAACGGATCTAGGTGTTCTCGCAAGAAACCACCTCTAATAAATTTAACCTCGGGATATTTAGACCCACCTGGGGAAAATATTTACGTGATTGAAAGAGAAGCCTGTAGTTGCTTTAACCTTTACAGCTCAACCAGTCGTCTTAACATTATTTATGGGTAGTGCTAAAAAAAACATTATTTATAGGTAAAAGAAAAGTAGTGCCTTTTTTCTTTTTAACCTAGACAAACATCAAATCCCCTTTTTTCTCTACAGAAGTTTTCCATTTAAGTTCTTTTACATGAATTGGCTCAGTGCCTGGATAACTACCCTTCTCTTTTAAACATGTAGTAAAATGTAACTATAGTACTGTACTACACATTTGAATTGTCCATACTACTTGCTACTTCCTCTTGTCTTGTGGATTAAAGAGTGCTTTGAGATTTTTATATTTTGATTATCCCAAGAAATGCGATTTGAATAGCTCGTAATGCTGTGTCTCTTCCGTGACTTGGACCTATCTGTAAAGAATACATCATCGACCGCATGTCCGACATCGACCGCATCATCGACCGCATGTCCGACCACAACACCGACCGCACCATCGACCGCAACATCGACCGCACCATCACCACCCGAAACATCCGGATCACATGATCCGGACCCACAGGATCATTCCATATCATAGTTTGTTATATTTAGTAAATATCTTCTTTTCAAATGTAAAGATTGATATTATCTATTGTATAGATTAGGAGATTGTGCATATCCTCTGTTAAGAAACCCTAGGATCACTTGTATATATATTGTGTAACTCCATCAATGAAAAGTGAGAGGAAATGCTTGTGATGAAGGAGGTGAGAAAAGTGGCGGAGGGACCAGTGATGATAATGTCGTCAACATAAACAAGAAGAAGAAGGGAGTGGGAGTTTTTGTTGTAAATAAATAGAGACGGATCAGCAATAGAGGAGGTGAAGCCAAAAGAGAGAAGAAAGGATTTAAGAGCAGTGTACCAGGCCCTAGGGGCTTGTTTGAGGCCATAGATAGCTTTTGAGAGGCGGCAAACGTGAGATGGGTGGGTGGTACTTTCAAACCCGGGGGTTGAGACATGTAGACTGTTTCAGAGAGATGACCTTGGAGAAAAGCATTATTGATGTCTAGTTGACGGAGTGGCCAACCGTGGGTGATGGCAAGAGAGAGGATAAGACGGATGGTTACAGGTTTGACAACAGGACTGAAGGTTTCGGAGTAATCGAGGCCAGGTCTTTGATGGAACCCTTTGGCAACAAGGCGAGCTTTATATTTGTGGATGGAGTTGTCTGGGTTGTATTTGATCCGGAAGACCCATTTACACCCGACGATGTTGGGTGCCTGATGGGAAGGCACAAGAGTCCAGGTGTTATTACGGAGAAGGGCATTGTATTCGTCAAGTATAGCAGTATGCCAGTGAGGGGTGGAGAGGGCTTGTTTGGTGGTGGTAGGAAGGGCGGTAGGGGAGGAAAGAGTGGTGAGATTGGCGTATTTGGGGTTGGGTTTACTTATGTTGTTGGACAGTCGGGTGATGATAGAGCGGGTGTGGGTAACAGGATTAGAGGGTGGGGGTGATGGCGCGGTCGGTGTTGCGGTCGGTTGGGGTGGGGATGCGGTCGAGGAAATTTGAGGAGGTGCAGTCGGGTTGGGAGGGTGGTCGGTCGAGTGGGGTGGGGGTCCGGTAGAGTCAGTTTGGGGAGGTGCGGTCGGGCTGGGGGCTGTAGTGGGGGAAGGTGGTGGAGTGATCAGTTGAAGAGAGAGATGGCACCATTCGGAAGAAGACAAAGAGGGAGGGGAGGTGGAGGTTTTGTTGAGAGAGGGGTAGGGAAAGATAGTTTCAACAAACTGGACATGGCGAGAGGTGAAGAGTCGATTTGTGGATGGCTCGAAGCAGTGATAAGCACTTTGGGATGGAGAGTAGCCAACAAAGATGCATGGGGCGGATTTGGGAGCAAGTTTATGAGATGTATAAGGGCGAAGCCACGGGTAACAGAGACACCCAAAGGAGCGAAGTTTGGAGTTGTTGGGTGGAGTGCGGAAGAGGCGGAGATATGGGGAGTCATGTTGGAGTGTAGGAGTGGGAAGTCGATTGATGAGGTAGACAGCTGTGATGAAGGCATGAGACCAAAATGAGAGTGGTAGTTAGGCATGAGAAAGAAGGGCAAGACCCCGGTTTCGACAATGTGACGATGTCGGCGTTCGGCAAAGCCGTTGTGTTCAGGAGTGTGGGGTGGGGAGGTAAGGTGAGAGATCCCTTCTTGTAAAAGAGAGGTAGTGAGTTTGAGATACTCGCCACCATTGTCAGAGAAGAACTGTCGGATAGGGCGAGAGAAGTATTTTTCGACAAGGTTTTTTAACCTATAAAAGGTCGGGTAGGTGTCGGATTTATTTTTGAGAGGGTATAGCCATGTGTATTTTGTATAGTGGTCAACGAAAATGTATAGTATTTATAGTTGTCATATGAGTAAACAGGTGAGGTCCATACATCAGAGAAGATAAGATCAAGAGGTGCAGTGGAGTGAAGAGTAGAGATAGAAAAGGGAAGTTTATGACTTTTATTGATTTTGCAAGCATTACAATGAGAAATAGAACTAGGAGGAATGGATAAAGAAACTGTCTATCTAAGAGGGAAACAATAGGGGGAGGGGTGGCCTAGTCTATGGTGCCAAGATGATAGTGTTGAGGAGGCTGCAACATGAGTTTGTGGAGAGGGAGGAGTCCAAAGGTAGACGCCACGATCAAGGGTGCCTTGGAGAAGAACGTTGTTGGTCGAGATTGCCTTAATAAGAAAGGAAGATTGTGAGAACTCAACGGTGGCATGATTATCTTTGCAAAATTGAGATACTGAAAGAATGTTACGAGAGATACGAGGAACATGTAGAACATTGTTGAAAATGAGAGAGGAAGAAGGAAGAGTAAGAGAGAAGGAACCTATGTTTGATATGGGAAGAGCAGTGCCATCACCAATGAGAACATCATCACTACCATTATAGGGGTGATGGAGAGAGAGGTTGGAGAGGTCACTAGTGATATGATGAGTGGAACCACTGTCCATTAGCCAAGAAACTGGAGGGGGCGGGGTAGGAACGGTGGCGGTGTTGGCTTGTGCGGTTGGAGCGGTGGACTGACGTGGCCGACGGTTGGAGGTAGGGGGTGGGGGAAACGTGACGTTTGGGTAGTCACGGCGGAATTGGCGACACTCAGAGATGACATGGCCAATATAGCGACAATATTGACACTTACCTTTAAAGGTAGTAGGGGAGGAGGAGTGGGCGGAGGGAGTGGTGGGTGGGGTAGAAGAGGTGGAGGATTATGTGGGCGGGGAGTAGATAGGGGTTGGAACTGAGCAGCGTGGGCAGTCATTGGAAGAGTAGGGTTGGAGTTCTGATGTGCGGCCGGGTTAGGGTTTCGGTGTTTGAGGGTGAGCTCATGGTGAAAAAGCTTTTCGTGGAGAGCTTCAAAGGATATGGGGTTGTCACGAGCACGGACAGAGTCAGTAATGGATTTGTAGGGTTCATAGTCAAGGCCTTGAAGAATTTTGGCTATGATGTCTTTGGAATCCATGGGTTTTCCAAGAATAGCAAGTTTGTCAGTGGTTGTTTTGATTGACTGCATGTAGTCGGTGATTGATAGTGAGGCTTTGGTGATGGAGGCAAGGTGATCTTTGAGTTGGAGAATGTGGCCACGGGAGGGATTGGCATAGGTTGATTGAAGAGTGGCCCAGGCTTCATGAGAGGTTTTTGCTTGGTAAACAAGGGGTGCTATTGCAGTGTCAAGGGTGCCAAGAAGGGCACCAAGGATGAGTCGGTCTTAACGTTGCCAGGTGATATGGGCTGGGTTTGCGGTGGTTTTGGCGTCGGTGGTGATTGTTTCGGGTGGGATGGGGTAGGAACCATCAACATACTTGAGAAGGTCTAATCCAAAGAGAAGAGAGGTAAGTTGGGATGCCCAGGCAAGATAGGTTAAAGGTGTGAGCATTTTGCAGTTGGAGAGGTCGACAAGAATAAGAGGGTTGTTGGGGTCGGCGGGGTTGTGAAGGTAGGAGGAGGAAGAAGCACCGGAGTTGGTCATGGTGGGAGGCGCCAAAGAAAATAAGAAATGTGTTTAGATCGATTAGGGTTCTGGTACCATAAAGAGAAAATGGCAAAAGATTCTTTTCATTGATGGAGTTACACAATATATATACAAGTGATCCTAGGGTTTCTTAACAGAGGATATGCACAATCTCCTAATCTATACAATAGATAATATCAATCTTTACATTTGAAAAGAAGATATTTACTAAATATAACAAACTATGATATGGAATGATCCTGTGGGTCCGGATCATGTGATCCGGATGTTTCGGGTGGTGATGATGCGGTCGATGGTGCGGTCGATGTTGCGGTCGATGGTGTGGTCGGTGTTGCGGTCGATGATGCGGTCGATGTCGGACATGCGGTCGATGATGTATTCTTTACACTATCCTGCTTGGACAAACCGAAAGATAATGTCGATAAAGAGAAGTATGAGCACCGTGCCAAATGTGTCGAAGAAGAAGAGCAAATCAAATGAAGCATGTCCTAAAGTAAACCAACCCCTTGGACTGCTACAAAAAACATCGTTAGCTCTGGTAGTTAAAGGTCGAGATAATCTTGGGTAACCAGTTAATATGACTTGTGAAGTACAACAATTATTAGGAAACAATCGAGTTAGGGCTGTCGCCAAGAGTGCTACAGGTAGTCTAATTAATGAGAGGAACGAAATTATTTAAGACATACTAAAATGAAAAGTACAAGAAAAATTATTTCAAAACAGAGAGATTATTATGTTGTTTAAAATAGCACTACAACAAAAATAACTTTTCCCGGCACTTATTTACCGGCACTTTCATATGTGCCGCTAATTTCCGGCACTTTTGGAAAAAGTGCCGCTAATTCCCGGCACTTTTTCAAAAGTGCCGCTAAATTCCCGGCACTTTTTCATAAGTGCCGCTAATTCACGGCACTTTCTAACAAGTGCCACTAAATTTCCGGCACTTTATAAAAAAGTGCCGAGAATTAGCGGCACTTTTGAAAAAGTGCCGGGAATTAGCGGCACTTTTTCAAAAGTGCCGGGAATTTAGCGGCACTTTTGAAAAAGTGCCGGGAATTAGCGGCACTTTTGAAAAAGTGCCGGGAATTTCCGGCACTTCATATAAGTGCCGCTAATTTCCGGCATTTTTTTATAATGTGCCGCTAAAACCAAGATGTTTGTTTTGAAATTTTTATTTAATTTTTAAATTTAATCATATTTTTCATGTAACTTTGCTTTAATTTGTTACTTATATTAGATTTTTATGGACTACAATAATAGAAATGCCCTAATATAAGTTTTTTTTGTAACAAATAATTGTATATGAAAATTTATAACAAAAAATGATTTAGCCTAGCGGTAGAAGGTGTGCTTCGTATGCAAGAAGTCGTGGGTTCGAATCCGAGTAAATTCAAAAATAATTTTATTTAAATTAACGGCATTTTAAAAAGTGCCGGAAATTAGCGCCACTTTTTGAAAAGTGCCGGGAAGTATTACCGACACCACTTTTTCCGGCACTTTTTTTTTCAATTTCCGGCACTTTTTAAAGTGCCGGAAAAAGTCACTTTTGTTGTAGTGTAGGCTGAAATACTTATTTAACATGTTTATCAGGTTGAAAATATATACTATATTAAAAGCTGAGGCGGAGGGATGTGGATTCGCCACGTGGACATTTTTTTGCTAAAGGTTACTTTTGGTGAAGCCATGTTATCACCACCTTAAACTTAAAGTGACTTTTGATATTCTTTTTATTAGCTAATAATATTAGTTAAAGATACTCCACTGTCTCAGAAATATAGTCTCATTTTAACTTTTTATAGTCAACAAAAAAAAAAACTTTGACCAACCATTGGTAACGATCTAATCATTCTAGTGAAATTCTTAAATTTGTAATTGATATATCATTAAATGAGTTATCAATAACAAGTTTTAGAATTTGCTTGTAACCATTAAATTGACACTAATATTTTGTCAAAGTTTATTTTTGTTGACCATAAAAAGTCAAGTAATACTATCTTTTTGGGATAGAGAGAGTATTAGTTATTATATAGATTAACTATTATTATTAATAATATTTGTTAACCATAATAGTTACTTTATAAGTTAACTATTATTATTAATAGTATTAGTTAACCATAGCTATTTAAATTACCTATTACTATTAATTGTATTAGTTAACCATAATAGTTATTATATAAGTTAACTATTACTATTAATAGTATTTGTTAGCCATAATAGTTACTATATAAGTTAACTATTACTATTAGTAGTATTAGTTAACAATGATAGTTACTATAAGTTAACTATTACTATTAGTAGTACTCCCTCCGTCCCACCTCACTTGAGACCTAAAGAGCATTCCCAACCATGAGGAGGCAAATTTGCCTCCTACCCCCCAAATTTGCCACCAAATTTGCCTCTCATAATAAAACCATCCCCAACCATCAAACTCAAATCCTTATTCAAAAATAATATTCTCTTAGAATATTCTCAATTTAATCATATAATCATTTAAATTTCTTATATTTGTATATAATTAAAATTATAATTGATAAAATTGTGGTATTAATGTTCAATTTATATTTTTGTATTTTGCATTTTGTATTAAAATTCGTAATAACTAAAAAATATATCACAAAAAAGTATCTCATAAAAAAAATGTGACACAAAAAAATATATCACATAATATATCACTAAAATAGTTTATTATTACATTAACAAAAAAATACACATTAAAAATACACAAAAGAGATTTGCCTCCCATGAATAGTGAGGAGGCAAATTTGCCACTTACTATTCATGTGTGGCAAATTTGCCACCACTTTGCCTCCTCCATTGGGGTGTGAATAGTGTCAAAAAAGAGGTAAATTTGCCATTTGCCTCCTCCCTTGGGAATGCCCTAAGAAGTGGGCACAATAACTAAGAAAATAAAATAAAATAAAGAAAATATGTGGTAGAAAATGAAGAGAATGAATGAGTGGGGTTAGTAGTAGGTTGGTTGAATGAATTGTGTGGTGGAATATGAAGAGAGAGAATGAGTGGGTGGGGTATATTGAATATAAAATTATAAAAATATTACCATTTTGGGGAGTCTCAAGTGAAGTGGGACAGACCAAAATGGAAATAAGTCTCAAGTGAAGTGGGACGGAGAGAGTATTAGTTAACAATTAGTTACTATAAAAGATAACTATTACCATTAATAGTATTAGTTAACTATTATAATTACTATATATATATATATATATATATATATATATATATAAGTTAACTAATACTATGAATAACATTAGTTAACCATAATAGTTACTATATAAGTTAACTTTTATTATTAATATTATTAGTTAATTATAATAGTTATTATATATATTAACTATTATTATATATAATATTAATTAACCAAATCTTACGTCTCATGAAGTGATGTCAGTATTGCCCCTAGAACTAAGAGGCTATTTATTTTTCTCATTCTTAGCTAATAGTATTAGCTAATTTTATTAGTAACTATATAGGATACTATTATCTTTAATTTATTATTTTAAAATACTATAAAAGACTAATTCTACTTATAGTCATCTTCTATAGATGCAATACTCATATATATAATCTAGAATAGAAAATTGAAATGTCAAAAGTTAATACTAAATTTATTGTGAGCAATCATTTATTCATTAATAATTAATTTTAATATATTATTAAATTTTGAAGGTTTCCAATATTCATATTGATAATCCATAACACTAAATTAACAAAATCAAACTATTATGACTTAAGCAATTACCAATTCAGTTACAATTATAGGTCATAGAATTTCAAATGTTGAGAATATGTTAAAGATCATGTAATTTACATCCAATGTATAACAATATTTTTAACGAATGAACCACTAAAGTTTACGTTCATCTAAAAATAAACCAAATATGGTATATTAACTAATCTCTACACATAAAAGAATGGTCTCATTAATTTTTGATAAATGGCTGAAACTTTATCAAAAAGTTTTTTATTGTTTACTCTTCTCATACTTCAACGTTATTGGCTTGCAAGTCAACACCAATTTTTTATACTGAAATTCAAATAGATAACTTTTCAAAGACATGGGTAAAATTGTAATTTGTTAGATATATCTCATTTTCAATTGGAACTCAATATCTAAGAAAAGTAGTTTACTAATTTTTGTCATCCCATTCCTTTATGTGCTCTCAATCCATTATCGTGCGAAGCACGGGCTAAATTACTAGTACATAGAATGTCATACATTAATTATGGCTGAAGTATTGAAGCAAACATTATAAAGGCTTAAATACGTTTACCCCACTCAAGTATACACCGAATCCCACTTTGCATCTCAGCGTAAAATTTGTGTCTAAGTGGTACCCAATGTTAAAATTATCCTACTTTGCCCTCTGGATCCTAACACATGTTAGAAATTTAACGGAATTGATCATGTGCATGTCACATGATGTGTATTTTCGTCATTTTAACTCTCAATCTTCCTTTAATTTATTTTTCCACTCCACTCACTTATTATAAGTTTTAAAAAATATTTTTACACTATATATTACATAAAAAATTATAATACTAATAAAAAATAAATAAAATCAAACAAATGACTCATGTAAAAAATAATAATTCTATATTTGGATTATAAATTATAGTTGGTGGGTTTTTGTTTGATATGATTTATTTTTTCTTTTTCTTTTTTTTAAGTTTAATTATTTTTATACTTTTTATTTTATCTAATAAATAGTGCAAAAATATTTTTTAGAATTTATCATATATGAGAGGAGTGGAAAATCAAATTGAAGGAAGGTTAAGCGTAAAAATAACGGAAATACCCATCATGTGACATGCACATGATCAATTCGTTAAATTTCTAACATTTGTTAGGATCCAGGGGGCAAAGTGGGATAATTTTAAAATTGGGTACCATTTAGACACAAATTTCGCACTGGGGTGCAAAGTGAGCTTCAGTGTATACTTGAGGGGGGTAAACTTATTTAAACCTATTATAAACTTATAATCCCTCCGTCCCGGACTAAGGTTCTTAGTTTGACTTTACACGAAGATTAAGAAAAAGTAAATGTTGTGAGTATGAAAAGTGAAGTAGGCGAAAGTAGGAGAGAGAAAGTGGGTAAAAAGTTTTTGTTGTGAGAATGACAAGTGTGTCCTATTTTTCATTTTAGGTAATAAAGCAACCAAGAACCTTAATCTGAGACAAACTAAAAAGAAAGTAAAAACCTTAATCTGAGACGGATGAAATAATTAACAGAAAACTTATTAATAAAAGATCGTTGTAGTTGGTTTATCATCAATTCCCACAGTATGTGAACTACCGATACTAGTTTCCTACTACTACTACTACTATTAAGGAAGCACATAGTATAACATTTTATATTTAGTTTGTCACAAAGAAAATACACCTTCCGTACCAAATTCCAGAGGCAAGGCAAAGTTTGAAAAAAAAAAAAAAAAAAGTGAATATGGAGCATAGTATTTCAGATAACTTTCCTTATAACATTTGCATATTTATTAACAATGCGATAACCCAATAATTAACTTAGTGACCAATCCACGTTAGTGATAGAGAGAAGGGGCTCACTTTTACCCATTTCGAGTTTTTGACCCTTTAATTTTCTGATAAATTTTACACTTAATTATTATCTTGACCCTTTTATGCCAAATTTAAATACCACTTTCAATTATTAAATAATAAATACTATCTCTGTCCTTAAATGAGTGTCTAAATTTCATTTTGAGAGACATTTGAAAATGACAACTTTTTGTACACTTTGGTGACAAAGATTTATATATAATCTTGTAATCTCCTTTCCTAACATTTAGTTTTGCACGTATAAAGATACCAGTGAAAAAATTTCAAAAAATAATACTTAAGGACAAAGTTATGCTAAAAAAAAAAACTCATTTTGGGACAATGATTTCTTGAAAATGGACACACTTTTAGGGATAGAGGGGGTACCACTTTCAATTAGTAAAGTACAAGAGAGAATGAGTGGGATGAATAGTAATTTTTTTTTGTCATTTAAAGAAAGTACTCCCTCTGTCCCAGCTCACTTACTTATTTCTATTCTGGGTTGTCCCAGCACAATTGACACTTCACAAAATAACATATTTTTTATAATTTTATATTCTTTCTACCCACCACTCATTCTCTTTCTTCATTTTTAACCACTCATTTATTCAACAACCACTACTATTTAACTACTCATTCTCTAACTTCATTTTATACCACACATTTTTATTATTATTTTTTTTAGTTATTGTGCCTACCTTTTGAGTGTCAAGTGAGGTGGGACGGATGGAGTATAATTTATCAACGAGACACTCAAAATCAAATGCCAAATTGCACCTAACAGGGACGGAGTGAGTATTAAAATGGAAGTAAGTTTTAAGTGCCAGACTTGACTAAATAGGAAGTAGCCATTCAGGGTAGCCGACAAGCTTCTGGCCAGAAAAGGACCGGTCTAGCTCTTATGACAAAGTCGTATGTGGGTCCCTTTCTCCACTCATCTCCTGCCACGTACTCACCCTTACACAACTCACAAAATTTAAGTTTGATCCAACGTCATAGAGTAGAGTAGAGAAAGATGTAGACAAGGAAATGGTGGTGACATCACAAACTAATTAGTAATCCATCTCTCCTAAAATAATCTTCCCATTTTAAATTTTTTCATTGTCCAAAAAAAAAAATCATATTTTTACAACCTAAACTAAGAGCATATTTAATGGTGAACGAAAAATTCATTCACGACGTGAATGAAAATGGCCATTTCGTTCACGCTAGCTTACATTCTGTAGTGGTGACTGAATTTTTCGTTCACAAATATATTTTTAATTACTAATTTGATGTTATAAAATTATAGTATAAATATTTAAATTATTTTTTTAGATATTTTGACACAAACGACATCGTTTGGCGCAAGAAACAACTTAAATATATAAATATTAAAACAAGGTAAAATATATACAATAAATTTTTGTAAATCCTTTTTAAATAGTAAAATATTAAAATTATGTCAAATATAACAAATTTAGACTCTATTTATAGAGAAAAATAAATTATAAACAATATTAATATTTTTATTTAAATAATATAATTTTTAAAATGACAAAATTACAAAATACACTTATAGCTCGAACCAATTTTCGTTCACGGATTCGTTCATGAAATGAACGAAAATGTTCGTTCATGGCCATGAACGAATATTCATTCACCACTAATTGGCATGAACCAATTTTGGTTCACAAAATTGCTCTTGGTGAACCAAAATTAGTTCACCATTAAACATGGTCTAAGAAGTGCTCAAACAAAATATAACTAGTGAATCATGTAGTTAAATGTGAAAATCATTTTGGGACGGAGGGAATAGTAATTAAATGATCGAAGAGTTCATTTATTTGCAAATCTAATTTGTGTCTCAAATCAAAAAGTTCATTTATTTTCTGCTCTACTTTGTGTCTCCAATAAAACAAAATACTCTAATCTTTTTTTTTTTTCCATCTTTCCCAAAGTGAGATTTTTATCTAAATAAACTTATAAAAGAAACACTATAAAATAGATAAAATTGTAGATAGGTTGAGGAAATAATAATACAAAACAATATTTCTATTGTCTCAAACTAATCGCTATTTATTTTTATTTTAACTGCCACATACTATCTGCTAAATACATAAAATGTTCAATTTTTCCTCTCCTGCTCACTCAAAAGTCAACACAACTATCAACTAACTTATTTTCTCTTTGCTACCAACTCAAAATACTTACTTTTCCAACATATTTTTTAATCCCTATGCATTCACATTTTGTGGCGATGATAAGTTTGAGACGGAGGGGGTATTCATTTTTAAAGTGAGGATAAAGTAAGTTAGAAGTGTTGGTTTTTTCGTAATTATGCGAGCATTATAAAGATAAAGTTGACCAAAATACTATTCATCTCGTGCCATTTTAAGAATGAAATCATACTCTTGGACATACAAATCAATTTACTATTACATACCACATCTTCTCTCTCTAACCTCACTTTTCATACTCGCAACACTTACACCACTTCCACCATTTCTTACTCCCTCTGTCCCTAAATGAGTGTCCAAATTTCATTTTAAGAGACACGGAAAATCTCAACTTTTTGAACAATTTGGTAACAACGATTCTGATAGACAAAATTATAATACCTCGCAAGTGCACGAGCTATCGTCATAGCAATATGCAAACACAAAGGTCGATCCACAAGGACTTGGATTAACTCAAAGTTATTTAACTATATAAACATAACAAAAATAACTAATGACAAATAAAAAGATAGATGATCAACATGAGCAAGCATATAAATGATAGGAATCGCAGAATTAAAAGATATCTCCGTCTTTAATTCAAATATCATTGGTACATCTTTTCACTTTTCACCCTATTCACTTGATCACGAGATTTATTTCAATCTTTGTTTCTTCTTTCAGATTAGTTACTAGCAGTGGCACACTCACTAGAAACCTTAATCAATAATCAAATCTAACTGGCACAGTCTAGATCCAAAAATTAATTGCTTTAATGATTTAAAGAAACTAAGATCAAGAACGCTTTCTACAATTATTTCATATAGATAATCGTCTAATTTTACCCACTTCACAATTTACCATGGCACATGCATAAACTATGAAGATGCTACTTATTAATTTCTACACTGACACAGTAAATAGAAAATTCTAGCATAAATCAATTGACAAGGATAAACAGGTTGATCAAGTCTATAAACCCTAGCAATCAATTTAGAATAAACTCAAGTAAAATTATGAATAGAGATCAAAGATGAAAATAAAAATACCTCAATTGAATAAAAAGATAAAAGTTACCTCCAACCTTGCAACCCTTACAAATATTTACTAGCTACATTGTTTGATAAAAAAATATAAGAAAACTAATCTAGTATTCATAGGAAGAAAACTAACCTAAATCTAAAAGGAAAAAGAATTGTAAAAAGAAAAGGAAACTAAAATGAAATCCTAAACTAAAAAGAATAAGCAAAAGATATCATAATGAATTAGGAAATTAAATTCCTTCTCCAACTTGGGGTAATTTTTGGGCTGAATTCCGAAATTCCTCTAAGGTCCCTCATATTTTGATAATTTCCAATTTGGTCCTCAGTATATCAGAAATTCCAGAACAGTCCCTTAATTTTTAGAAATTGCAGTTTGGTCCCTGGATTTCAGCAGATTTTGCACAGCAGTCCCTGGCCTATGCATCATTTACTCAATTAAGCAATTTTTCTCCCTCTTTTTTGTAAATTGAGCACATAACCACCCTATAAAACAAAAATACAAAAATACACAAATCAAATTATAAAAGCTTGAGAACAAAGCAATAATTAAGCTTAAAAAGTATCTAATTAAATGAGTAAAAACTCACTCATCAGATTCATATATAATCTTGTAATCTCATTTCCAAACCCTTAGTTTTGCACGTATAATGAAACCGGTGAAATTTTTTTCGAAAAAAAACGTTTAGGGAGAAAGTTATGTTAAAAAAAGACACTCATTTAGGAACAAAGATTTCTTGAAAATGGACACTCATTTAGGGACAGAGGGAGTAATATCCATGCAAATAAAAGGGTGGACATATACTTTTAGAAGAATGGAGTAAGGTATGTTACTCACTCTGTCTCAGAGTAAGTGTTCATCTTTTCTTTTTAGTCTGTCTCAAAGTAAGTATCCATTTGTTAAAATGAAAAAGTATGTTTACTATTCTTCTCACCCATTCGCTCTCATACTTTACCTTTATAGTCACAACACCAATCAACTTTCTATTCTCTACCCCATCTTGTCTCTCCTACCTTATTTTCCATACTCACAACACTTACATCACTATCTGCAATGTCAAAATAATACTCCATCTGTCTCAAAAAGATAGTCTCATTTTGACTTTTTATGGTCAATAAAAATGAACTTTGTCTAAACATTGGTGTCAATTTAATGATCACAGTGAAACTCTAAAAATTGTTATTGACAAATCATTTAATGATTTATCAATTACAAATTTTAGACTTTCACTAGAATAATTAGTTCATCACCAATAATTGGTCAAAGTTAGTTTTTATGGATCACAAAAAATTAAAATAAGACTATATTTTGGAGAATGATGAGAGTAAAATAATATCCGGGGTAAAAGGAATTCACGGGAAAGCGAAACGTGGTAAGGCGTTGGGATGGGAGAAATGAAGAGGGGTGAAGTGACTAAAGTACCATGAAAGGCTGATATCAAGTTGAAAGAAAGTCAGAGCGACTGTGGGTGAACTGGTGAGTGAAGCCAGCAAGACCATGACCCACAACCAGTACGTCGTTTAGGTTCTGGTTCTGCCCCAACCCCCACCCAACGCCGCCGTAAAAGTCGAGGGTTCTCTGTTTCTGCCCCTGGGCCTCTGCTCTGCTCCACTTCTTTTCACTCCTGATTACTCCCTCCGTCTCTATTTACTTTACAAAATTTCTCATTTTGGGTATCCCTATTTACATTACAAAATCTTAAAAAAGAAACTTTTAAACATTTTTTTAAATAGTGGAACCCACTTGTCATACTCACAACAACTATCCACTTACTTTTCTCTACCCACTTTCTCTCTCCCACTCAACTATCTACACTCACAACACATCAACTTTACAATCATTTTCTTAATTTTTGTGCAAAGTCTCATTTTTGTAAAGTAAATAGACGGAGGGAGTATTTCAAAAAAAAAAAAAAAAAAAAAACTGTTTATATTGATTTTTTATGGTTAATTCGTGTTTACCTTGATCATACATATGTGTAAATTTAATGATTGCAATGAAAATTTAAATTTTTTTTAATATATTCCATCGGTCCTAACACAAGTAGGACTAGAGGAGTTTGCACACTAATTAAGAAAAACTAGAAAATGTGTGGTAGAAAATGAAGAGAGAGAATGAGTGGAGTAAATAGTAGTGTTTGTTAATTGAATAAATTGAGTAGTGGAAAATGAAGAGAGATAATGAGTGGGATAAATAGTAGTGTTGGTTGAATAAAATGAGTGGTGGAAAATGAAGAGAGATGAGCGGGGTTGAAACATTTCTATTTTGGGTAGTCTCACTTTTAGTGGGACGTCCCAAAAAGAAAGAAGTCACACTTGTGATGGGACGGAAGGAGTATGACTTAATGATTTATCAATTACAATTTAGAATTTGGTTAGTATGCTTAAATCAATATTAATGTTCGATTAAAATTTGTGTGTTATCCGGTCCTTAATGAAATTACACATATTAGGGTCAGCCATTTACGGTTCCGGTTCGCAGTGACCATGAACCTTAACCGGCCCGTGTTCATCCCAGTTACGGTTCTGGACGGTTCATGGTTTTACTTTTTTTATTATTATTTTATTTTTTCTTAGAAAAAACAATTAAAAAATCATTTTATAACTAAAATCTTGTCAAAAAAAACTCAGTCAAACGGCTATAATATGGTAAATTTCCTGTTACTTCCCGTTAGTAACAGATATTTCTGAAGAAACCATCAGAAATCTGACGGAATATGACGGTCCTGCCGGTTTCTGGCGGTTCTACTACGGTTCGCGGTTCAGGTTGAAAGTTCTGGTTCACGGTTTGGTATTAGCGGTTCGGAACCGCCGGTTCACGGTTTTTTGGGGTATGAACCTTTACTGACCCTTATCAAAAACGGTTCCGGTTCCAACGATTCAGGTTTTCCGTACGGTTTATTGCACTTACGGGCTTTCCGGTTCCGAGCCGGTTCGACGGTTCCAGTTCTGTTTTGGTTACTGTTATAGGTTTTAGCCATCCCTAACATAACATTTTTGGCTGTCTATAAACTTCTCTCGAGGATCGGCACCTTATAAATCACTACAACTTGAGTAATGGGTGTGTAACATAAAATCATGACGCCTAAAACAAAATTTGACTATAATTATAGTATTATTAGTTGCTAAGATAATTTTAAATATATATTCCCTACGTTTCATTCGAATTATGATTTTTGTGTTGGAAAAATGTGTAAATGTGTGAAGGAAATTTTCCTAGAGAAAAAAATCATTGGTTGATTAATGACTCCTACATACTAGGAATAAATTGGTGAGTAATTTATGCAGTGGAAGGTAGGAGATGAAAAGCTCAAATGAAATGGGTAAGTTGGGAAGTGGGTTTGTATCCCACATAATGGGAAGGTAAAAATTCCTTAGGCTTCCTTCTTTAAAATGGGTATCCCAAAAGGAATAAGGAGGGAAATAATGGAAAAGCCTTTTGGTGGGTAAAGTCTTTGTGACTTATCTCACATTGGTTTGAAAACAAAATTTTGAGCTAGTTTAAATACAATGACCCAATTGTATCGGTTAAGATTGTATAGTGTTGAGGCTCACTCTCGCGCCCGGGTGCGCAGGGGGTGCAAATTTAGTTAAAATTTGACGATTTATGCTTGGACCACCAGACTCATTGTGCGTCCTGCGGACACGAATGTAGCTCCAAAATGGCCTTGGAGAACTAGCTCACTTTTTGTTTATTTTATGTCCCAATTTGTTTGAATTTCGAATTTGATTGATTGTGTAACAGTCAAATAAAAACCATTCATTAAAAATGATTTTGTAACTGCAATATTAATACCCATTTAATGTGCAGTTAATTGGTGATTTGAGCATTATAAAATGGCAGTTCACACAGCCATTTGTAGTTTATCACCCTTTCCAATAGCGTTTCCTCCCTTCCTTCGTGGTGACTTTGTTCAGGCATACACTCAGTTCGCCGGACATTTAGTGTGCAAGACCGTCCGGTTAGTCCGTTTCATCCAGAGAGGCGAACGTCCAACAACACACCTCAAGCACAACTTTGAGGCGAATTTGTCTTAAGGAGAGTGTGGACATCACACGACTCGGACAAAAGAAGATTTCTATTCATAATTTTTTCCAGTTTCTGTTATAATTGTAATTCTGTTTGTTTTCATATTCTGTAAATTTTTACTAATTTTGTTCAATCTAATTATACTTTGACCAATAATTTGATTTTTTTTTAATGAAAATCTATTAATAATTATTGAATTAATTAGTATCCGTGATACATTTACAATTTTTGAATTTTTATTAGCATCATTATTTTTCTTCAAATTATTGTCAAATTATTAATTAGATTGACGAAAAATCTTAACTCGAATCTTAACTAGAGTGGGACGGAAGGAATATGTTACTCTTTTATTTTCGGATCAACATAAATAATAGTACTCCTAAAAGATGGATGAAACCAAACTTAAAAGATAATGAGATTGATTTAAATTTCAAGTATGAACATTGAAATTAACCAGGTTTGAACATAATCAAAAAAGAAGAGAGTATTACCGAAAGATTGTTCAATTTTTTCCTCAATGAGATAAAATTTGATTAAAATACTTTTTGTTTTGTAATTATTTAGAAATATTGTTTTTTGTTTATGTTGTTAAGACCATGTACAATGGATAGTTTAAAGGAGTGTTGAAAAAAAGTTTCAATAGTTGAAAGGCTGTAGTGGGTAGTTGATTGGGTGTTGAAACTTTTCAACTAGTTGAAAGAAAAGAAGGTTAAACAATTTTATTTTATTTTCTTCTGATTGGGACACTTGGTATGCAATGATTGGTAGTTGATGGGTGTTTAGATTTCGATTATTTCTCATCCCAATTATTTGAGCTCAATTATTTATAGTAAATTATTTTTTTAATTTTTTACTCCAAAATAATAAAAAAAATCTATATAAATAGATGCAACTTTCATTTTATTTGGACACCGAAAAAAAATATCTTTTCTTTATATAAACTCAATAATCGTTCATTAACTCTTATTTAAAAAATTCGACATCTTTTTAATTATAAATGATAGTAATAATCATCATTATTATTATATTACTAATCATAAAAATAAAGAATATAAAATAAAATAAAGATGGTGGGGTATAGGATGATGAGTTGGAAGAGTGTTGAATTTATTAAACAAAACGATTGTAAGGTGTAAAGTTGAATGTTAGTTGAATTATTAGGTGGAAGAGAGAGAATATGATTTGGAGTGTGGGAATTGAAAAAACGGGTGTTGAAAGATGAATGGTAGTTGAAACCATTGTTCGTGGTCTAACTTCTCCCTCCATTTAAACTGCAAAAAACTTTTGGGTTCAAGAATTAAGATAAACGTGATCTATTGTGAGTGTAGATGGTTTAGTAGGAGAGAGAAAGTGGGGTATGAAATAGTTTGTGTGAAATTGTTGTTAGTATGACATGTAGTGCCCAAATAAAAAAAGTATAAAAAAAACTTTCCTTTTTAGGTTTTGAAGTTTAAAATGGGACATCCAAAATAAAAAAATATAAATTTTAAAATGAGACGAAATGATTTTTTATTATGATTATAAACTGCCATAATAAATAAATTTAATTATTTATATAATTAAAAGTTTTAATCTACTCCGTATTTGATATGTATTCGCTGCATTTGTTGATACATACTCCCTCCATCGTGGCTTAAGTTTCTTAGTTTGACTTTATACGGAGATTAAGAAAAAATAAATGTTATGAGTATGAAAAGTAAAATAGGAAAAAGTAGGAGAGATAAAATGGATAGAAAGTTTTTTTTTGTGAAAATGACAAATAAGTTTCATTATCCATTTTAAGTAATAAAACAATTAAAAACCTTATTTTGAGAGAAAATAAAAATTAATAATAATAAAACCTTAGTACGATTAGACAAAGTACTTGTCTAACGATTTCAAACAAAAAGAAGTTAGATATTTGTGGGCAGGTGATATAAAATAAAGGGGAAATTGGGTCAAGTGGGAGGACACATTAAACAAGTGTCAACACACAACAAAAGAGACAAGTCTTTATCAAAGGGGTCTGAATGGGAGTAGCAACAAAGGTCTATGGGGGTGTAGGTGGGTAAGCACCTATGGCATAGGATAGGAGTAGAGTAGGACAGCAACCCGGACAAACCGGGTTAGCCTCTCCATCCCAATCCCTCCAATCACATTTATCCTCTCACTCTCACTCTAACTCTCAGCCTATCCTTTTCTTTCCTACAAGGGAAAACGGACCCGGAACCGCTCCACCCAAGTTAGCTACACCCCTCCATCCAACGGCTCCGATCAAGGCCACATAGGCGAGCGGTTTGGGTGTGCTGCTAATACGATTTCAATTTTTTTTGGGTCCCACCGAGCTTGGACACATCTCATCCGTTGGGTGGAGCTTAAATGAGGTGGCTCCAATCGGAACCATTGGGTGGAGCTAACTAGTGGGTGCAGCGGTTCGAAATCGGGAAAACTTGTGCTACGCACGGAAAGGTGTTTACAATTATTTTTTTATGTTAAATAGTCAAGCAAAATTTATCATACCAAAGAGCTCTAGCTCAAGTGGTATCCGGTATTAGCTTCCCATGCGGAGGTCTCGAGTTCGAATCCCGTTAGGGAGATTTGTATTAGCCTATTTATAGGCCAAGTTGTAGCCGTCATGGCCATTTGATGTAGTCTAAGGGCAATTTATCTATCATTAATAAAATAAAAAAACATATTTAAAAAAAAATATCATAATAAATAAAATTTTACTATAATAAAGAAAATAATTGAATGTTTAAGTATCATAAAAGTACAATCAAAAGAAAAGATATGTAAAATAATTTCAATTGGATAAATCGAGGGGATAAATTAAAGAAAAATTTATTTTCTAACCTTTGATTTAAAACTAAGATGATAGTTTTTTTTTACTTTTCATTTGTTTACCGGATTAATTATAAGTTGGCTCAACATAATTTTTTAATTACTTAGTTAAACCAATTAATTTGTTTAAAGACTTTTTGTATGTTTCAAAAGATAAATCAAATATTTAGTTTTGTGACTTAACATTTCGAAGTAAATATTGTATTAAATTTTTTATGACTTTTCATTTCTTATAACAGAGATGTTAAAGTCATTTTATCATGATTATTATGAATGTATTAAGTTATATTGAGAATTTTCATATTTAAGTAACCATTGCACTTAAATGAAAGTATATAATTATTTTCTTCACAAATGAATGTAGACAAAAAAATCATATTGTACAAATTTGTAATATTAATTAACAAACTCATAATAATTGATGTAATAATTTCAAATTAATGTAGACTCTTCACCTATCTTACATCTTATATACTCCCTCCGTCCCACCACAAGTGAGACCTACTTGTGGGGCACAATAATTAAGAAAAAGTTAGTGGATGTGTGATAGAAAATGAAGATAGAGAATGAGTGGGTAAATAGTAGTGTTGATTGAATAAAATGAGTGGTGAAAAATGAAAAGAGAGAATGAGTGGGGTTAAATAGTGAGGTTGGTTGAATATAAATATATTAAAACAATTCTATTTTGGGTAGTCTCACTTGTGACGGACTAAAAAGAAATTAGTCTCACTTGTGGTGGGACGTAAGGAGTACATACTAACATAGTACTCTAATAGTAGAATGTGATTATCTATTACAATAATAGAATATTATTGACTAAGAGGAACAATATTCTAATATAGTAACTAATATAGTATGCTAATACTATTAGTTATTTGAAGAAATATGAAAAGTATCACGAAATTCGTAGGACCCATGATGACGTGGCTTCATGAAACGTAAGATTTTATAAAAACTTGTCCAATTGAAGTAACTAATACTAATAATAAAAATAATATTAATTAATTATAATAGTTTTAGTATATTA
Source organism: Campanula takesimana (assembly GCA_026119855.1). NCBI lineage: Eukaryota > Viridiplantae > Streptophyta > Magnoliopsida > Asterales > Campanulaceae > Campanula > Campanula takesimana. The sequence goes on from JAOWBW010000443.1 coordinate 750,199, forward strand.
TAACTATTACTATTATTAGTTTTTATATAAATTACTATTATTAGTATTAGTTACTCCACTATATATAGTAACTATTACTTTTAACTTATTATTTACAACGAATAGAATAACTATTATGATTAGCTAACATTATTAATAATAATAAATAATAATTTATATAGTAACTATAATTATCTTATATAGTTAGCAATTACAATTAACAAATGCTATTAATAGTAATAGTTATCATATATAACTATTACACTTAAACAATACTATTAATAGTAATAGTTATCATTTATAGTTAACTATTATAATTAACTTATACTATTAATAGTAATAGTTAATCTATATAGTATCTACTATAATTAACTAATATTGTTCATAGTAATAGTTAACTTATATTATAACTATTATAGTTAAGTAATAATAATATTAGTAATTAACTTAACTTATATAGTAACTATTATGATTAAATAATATTGTCAATAGTAATAATTCACATATATAGTAATTAGTTAACCATCAATCATAATAGTTGCATATATTTAACTATAATAGGTAATTATATTAATTAACTGTAAATATTTAAATATAATTATTAACTATAATATATGATAACTAATAAGTAGATATAATAATTAACTATTAATAGCTAACTACAAATGTTAATTATAATAGTTAACCTATATAGTAGTTAACTATCATAGTATCTATTACCATTATAAGTAGTGGTTAACTAATAGTTAACTATTAATAGTAACTATTACTATTATAAATAATATATTATAAATAATAGTTAACAATAATAGTAACTATTACTCCCTCCGTCCTGGAGTAAGAGTCCTACCCCTCATTTGCACGCTTATTAATAAATATTGGAAGTAATGTAAATGTTGTGAGTGTGTAAAAGTAAAGTAGGAGAGAGAATGAGTGGAGAGAATAATGAATTGATTAGTGTTTTGAGTATAAAAGTAAAATATGAGAGAGAATGAGTGGGATGAATAGTAAAGATTCTTTGCCATTTTAGGAATAGGACTCTTACTCTGGGACGTACCAAAATGGAAAATAGGACTCTTACTCTGGGACGGAGGAAGTACTATTTTAAGTATTGGTTATTATAATAGTTAACTATAATAGAGGAACTGGAAAGGGGAGCCGTACGGCTGGCAAGCCGCCATACGACTGCCCCCGACTTGCAGTTTAATTTTGGTCAATTCTTGTTGGACAAGAAGACCTAAGTCATAAAGGGTTTTGGAAACCTCTAGTATATAATGTGGACAGCCGGGAATTGTTCCATAACATTGATTTTGGAGATCACAAACTCTTGTTTTTTTTGATACTTGAATTATTAGGATTTTTCACAATCATAGAAGAATAATCATATAGATTTTGCACATGAGAGAGATACGTTATTCACCATTGAGTTTTTCATCAATCGAAGACCTAGCGGTCAAGTTCAAGAAGGTGTTCTTGAATCCGTTCGAAGTGTGGATCACCGATAGAGGGTGCTCATCTTAGCATCTTAATCCAAGGCTCCGTATTTCGATCTACAAGGGTTAGTTTCTTTCATCTTCATATTATGAATTATTGAACATAACAGATCTAGGCTTTGGGTTTTTCATGTGATGTTTCCGTCGCGCATGATTGCACAAAACTCAACAATAAGTTGATGCGATCACCCGATCACTAAACATGACGATTTCAATTTAAAATGAGCATTAAACCATCACTTGAAACAAAAGTTTATAAACTGCTATAACGAAAAATTCAACTGCTTAGGGTTTACATAAGTATTATAACAATAATAGAAAATGTCATGATCATAGTTTGAAACAAAATTCAACAATACTAATAGTAAACGTCATGAAGGCATCAAATTGGTTCAAAAGAAAAAAGAAAAGAAGAAGGGAGCTAGTCAGCTTTTCCATCTTAGTAAATATATGTGGACGATTCAATGTAATCCGTACTATTGGATCGCGAACCGATGCCTGAGTGCAAAGCAGACCATGAAACGTCACTAAAAAAACAAAAAAGAAGGCAGCAAGTCAGCCTTTCTTTTTTAAGCTATGAATTTTACATGCTTTGGCCTAATGGAAGGTAACAGACTAACGGGGTTGGACTTGGGCCACTTTGCAACTTGGAACTAGCTTGCTTGGGTTGGAAATTGACATCGGGCCCGATGTTAAAAAAAATGCGGGACATCCAGTCTCATCCCATCCCGTTTTGTCCCACGTCCCAAACGGGATGTACCGAATAGTCCCACATTTTTTTGGGACAAGAAAATACTATCCCGTCCGTCCCATCCCATTTGTATAGCGGGACGGGACGGTCCCGAATTGAAGGCTCTAGTCCCATCTTAAAAGGACTGAAATGTTACATTTAGGGAAAAAAAAATACTCTCTCTTCCGTGATAAATGACCTATTTTGTCTCTCATTCAAAACAAGATTTTTCTAAAATTGGGTTTTTTAATTATTTTTTATATTTATGAGACAACATGTCATAGTCACAACAATTTTTTGCTTACTATTATTCTCTACCTCAATTTTCTCTCTTCTTCAAAATACTTTTTCTTAGTTCTCATTATTAAAATAAAATATTTCATTTGTTATAGGACGGAGGGAGTTTACTCTTCCTGTCCCATCTTAAACAATAAAAAGTGGATGAAAATGAAAATAAAAAATTTAAACTAAAGCATTTTACATTAAAGTATTGTGAGTGTAGACAATGATGTGATTATGGATGGCCAAACTGATCCGGAACCGGACCGGAACCGTAACCGAAAAGCCCGAAACCGCCTTGAACCCTGACAAAAATCGGAACCGTTTGTAACACGGTCCGGTTACGGTTCATCCCCTCTGAAAACCGTGAACCGACGGTTCCGAACCGCCATGAACCGCCTAGAACGAATCGGAACTGTTGGTCCCAAAGACACAACAAGGGTATGAGAAAGGAGGCTAGAGGAGGGGGGGTGAATAGCCTACTTAAAATTTCAATCCTTTTTCAAAATTCAACCAAGTGCTTACAATCTTGAGTTTTGCGGTCTAGTAATAAACCACGCGGTCAAAGTGTAATATGCACAGCGGAAGTTTTCGATGGAAATAAGGTAGAGTTGATTTTGACTAAAATCTCTAAGGAACACCAGCACTCACGGTCAACCAGGTTGCGGTCGAGTGAGTCCGTCAAGGTAAGTGCAGTCAAGAGAAATGCGGTCAATATATTGAGATTTTGAAAGTTGTTTGTCTTAGAAGTTTTGGCAAAAGATAAGTTAGTCAGATTTTAACTTAGGCAATGTGGAGAACAGACAAACACAATTCACAACAGTTCTTAAATCTGAAAGGTCAAATACTAAACGACAAACAAGATTAATATGAACAATGAAGAACAAGATGAACAATACTTGAAAGTAAATTTGGAGAAAGTAAAATGACAAGTATTTGGAAAGGTTCGATCTGTTAAAAGATCTACGTCCTTTACCAAGATGGTCAGTCTTGAATTTTGAATGGAGGTATATATTTATTCTTGAGTGTACAGATTACAGAGATGAAGCTTTGAATCAACACCTACTTTCTATGAAGAATAAATCCTAGACTTAGACCAGTGTATCCCTTTTGATTCAATCTATGTGATTGATCAATTGGGGTGAGTGTGTGTGTAAGAATCAGAAGCTCTTTAAAATCTAAGTGATTGTAGAGCCTAATGAATCTTGTGTGTTACAAGGCTTGAGATGGCTTGAATGTTGCTGGGGAGCTTTGAAGGTTTGAAGGTGAGTTCTTTGAAGATTCAAATGATTCTGGAAATCTTGAGTATGATCTTCAATCACCAAGTATTTCAACAGCAATTTCTCTCTTTTTAATCTCAGCTTCTTTCAATGAAGAACTTAAGGGCTATTTATAGCCTTGAATGAGAAAATAGCTGTTGGAATTACTTGGGCTCCAAGTTGAATGACAGTGAGCTGTTGAATTCTAATTGGAGCTCAATCTGAGATTGTCCTTTTTGCAGATAAGAGGTGGTCCCACTTAGAGGAATTCAAATTTGAATTACTTGGGGTTCAAGTTCTGCAACGTTCTAAACTAACCATAGTTTAGGACACAAGTGACCATGGTTGAGCTTGAATACTTAGATTCTTGGACTTCTTCATTTCTTGCGGTCAAGACCTCACGGTCGAGTCACGGTCGAGTGATCTACCACTGAGAAGTGAGTTCACGGTCAAGCGGTCAGGTGAGCTACCACGGTAAAGTGAGTTCACGGTCAAGGACTTGACCACTAAATTCCAGACTTAGAAAATTTTTGACCTATCAATCTAAAGCCTATACTATCAAAATGGACTATGCTAAAAATGAAGTTTAACACTTCTTACAATATATCCTAAAGTCCACAAGATAAAAATTAGGTTATGGGATCAATCAAATCTAGGTAATAGGAGTGGTTTATAATAAGCATACCCAACAGGAACCAGAACCGTTATCAAAACCGTAAAAAAACCGTCAAAATCGTGAGATTTTAACGGTTTCATCAGAATTAACCGTTACTAACGAAACATTGACAAGAAAAGTTGAGTTTTGACTGGTTTTTTAGCCAAATTTAGTGAATTAAAATTATAAAAATTTATTGAGTATATAAAAGAAAACAGGGACGTACCTCTTTAGTTTTTTAGACATTTTTTCTATACTTTTTTTGTAAAAAAAAATTAGTAATAAAATATTATTATAATTGTTTTTCTGTTAATTTTTTTTTAAAGGAAACTGTGGACCGGCGGTTCCGAACCGTGAACCGACGATTCTAACCGTAACCGGAAGAAAAACGGTTCGGTTACGGTTCAAGCTTTTCCGGAATCGTAACCGGAACCGTATTTGGTCATCCCTAGATGTGATTAGGATTGAGTAAAGCGTCGTTTCAAAAAGAAAAAAAACATTGAGACATGTGTTTTATAATTGACAAAGTCTTGGGTGCGGCAGCCGCGCCACGTGCGGCGGGCAAAACCCACCCACGACCCACACGACCTGACCCAGATCCACATACCCACATACCCATTTTCCAACCAGCCAATCATTTTGTGACATGTGGCGCGCTGTGAGCCACACGCTGTGCACCCAGCCGCTCGCTGCCACTTGTCAATTTTAAAAAAAACATTAACTTTAAAATGCCATATCTTGATATTTATAACTCAGAAAAAAATTAAAAATACAGTTGTGTTCGTCTCAACGAGACAAATCAAACTAGATATGTCATGATATGGTTTGATTTTTTTTTTTAAAAAAAAACATATTTTTTTACACACATAAAGTTTGAGCTGCTTGTCATCTGAGATGTAACACTCAGTTCTGATAAAGTAACAGTTTCATCTTCAAAAAGTAACACTTTTTACAGTCAAATGTAATAGCAATTTTACAAGAATTTTTTTTATTGTTTGATAGTTTTTGTGGTTAGAAAAAATAATATTTGAAGTGTAACAAAGTGAATATATAATTATAATTTTCTATATAGATGAATGTAACATTTTTATTTAGTAAATGTTACTTTTTTTCTTTAAAAAAAGAGTGAAAATTCATATATATAATCGGGTTGCATTTCAATTGTTACTTTCTCAATAAAAAAATTGTTACATTTCATATATAATGTTACATTTAAGAATATAAACTGTTACAATTGAGAAAAAAAATGTTACATTAATTTTTTATAAAATTTAACATTAGTTTAGTTTGTCAATCTTATGTTAATTTTGGGGGAAAAAAAAAGTGTTACATTCCTTTATAAAAAGTGTGACATTAGTTTAGTTGTCAATCTTTATGTTATCTTTAATCTATTGCAGCAAAATTGTGGTACATTTTGAAAAAAAAAAATATGTTACATTTGAAAAAAAAGTGTTACATGTCGTTATAATAAGTGTTACTTTTGTTGGGAGGAAAAAAGTTGGGGGTGGCAAAAAAAACTCCGCAAATATATATATATATATATATATATATATATATATATATATATATATATATATATATATATATATATATATATATATATATATATATATATATATGGCTCGGCTCCGTGCACCATCGCACGATGCGGAGGTTGCACAGGAGACCGGCTCTTTTTAATAAGGCGTTGCTAGTATTTTTTCATACTAAAAAACCTAGTCCATTATCAATATACGTAATTCTATATACTCACTCTGTCCCTAAATGAGTGTCCTTTTTCAGAAAATCTTTGTCCAAAATAAGTGTCTTTTTTTAACATAACTTTGTCTCTAAATGTTTTTTTTTTTCGTTTTTTTTTTTCCACCGGTCTCTTTATACTTGCAAAACTAAGTGTTTGCAAAGAGGATTACAAGATTATATATGAATCTTTGCCACCAAATTGTACAAAAAGTTAAGATTTTCAGATGTCCCTTAAAATAAAATTTGGACACTCATTTAGGGACAGAGGGAGTACTTCTCATGCTTTCAATTTTAATTGCATTTATCATAGAAGAGAGGGAGTAAATAAATAACTTTTGTTACTAAATAAAATTTTCTAAAAATTTTTCGTCGTTATATATACTTACAAAATGAAAAGTTTATCAAGAATGCTTATGCATCTTTAAAATTAACCTTTCCAAAAAAATTATCACTTTTAGAATTTATCTTAAATAAAAGATAGATATTGATTTTGGGACATGAACTAAATAAATAATTTATTTTTTCTTAGCATTAGAAAAAGACAAACACTCCTGTGAGACGGTCACACGGGGTGAGACGGACCTACTCGCGGGTCGAACCCGCCCCGGCTCCAACGACCCTCCTGCTCCAGCCTCCCCCCTTTCCCAGATCGCGACACGTGGCGCGTATTTTAAAAAACCCCCAATAACTTTAAAATACTATATCTTGAGATTTATAAGTCCCAAAAAAAATCTAAAAATACCGTTGTGTTTGTCTCGACGAGACGAATCAAACTAGATAAGTCAAGGTATGGTTTGATTTTTTTTTAAAAAAAAACATACTAACACACAAAAATACTGGACTGCTCGTATCCTGAGATATAACACTTTGTTCTGATAATAGTAACAGTTTGGTATTAAAAAGTATCACTTTATTGTAAGATGTAACAGCAGTTTCGCAAAAAAATTAAATAGATTTTGTGGTTAGAAAAAGTAATAATTGAAGTGTAACACAGTGCATATATGATTGTAATATGCTATATATATATATATATATATATATATATATATATATATATATATATATATGTATATACTTTTTATCTTTAAAAAAAGAGTTAAAATGTAACATTAGTTTAGTTGTCAATCTTATGTTTTCTTTAATGTATTTAAGCAAAATTGTGGTACATTTTTTGGAAAAAAAAAGTGTTACATATGAGAAAAAAATGTTAAATTTGTTTATAAAAAGTTTTACTTTTGCTGGCGAGCAAAAAATGGCGGGGAAAAAAAGTTGAAAGCAAAAAAAAAAAAAAAAAAAAAGGCTTGACTGGCTCGGCTGGGTTGTGAGCCGTCTCACACCGTGAGACGGTCTCACATGAGTCCACCTCTTAGAAAAATAGGCTAAAATTGTATAAGTGGCATATTTCAAATAAAATTGCCAAATTATCATTTAAAACAACAATTAGATCGTATATTTCAGTGACGGAGCCAGGAAATTTTATCAACGGGGAAAAAATTAAACATTTTAAATATTTTAACTGTATGTTAGTCAACTGGGGCAAAAAAATAATAATCTAGTGTATTATTTTTGTTATCAAATTTCAACAAATTGCACTAAACCCCAAAAATATTATAAATTTTGCACTAGTAAATTTTTATTTTTTAAAAACCAATGGAGGCAATTGCCCCCTTGCATGCAGCTCCGCCTCTGGTATATTTAAACAAACCTTTAGTGATGGATCGACAATTTAAACAGAAAACATGAAAAATTCCAACTCATAAATTGAGAAAAACTACATTACTATACCTAGGCATTAGGTTGATGGCGAACTCGGAACCGCTTAACCCAAATTAGCTACACCGCTCCACCCAACAGCTCCGATCAAGGCCACATAGGCGAGCTCATCATCTGTGCGGCCAAAATGATTTCAATTTTTTGTGGGTCCTACCGAGCTCGGACACATTTCATCCGTCGAACAAAAAAAAAAGAGGTAACTCTAATCTCCACCATTGGGTGGACCGGGTGGAGCTAACCGCTCGGTGGAGCGGTTCGAAATCCGGTTGACGGCTTAGCTTTAAATTACCAATTTTAAAATTCTAAAATATTACTCGTGTAAGGACATGGCTTCCAACACAAGTCGTTTAGATTTTCATTCATAAAGTTATGATTATAATATTAATTTATAAAGTATAGTTGATAATAAAATCTATATATATATATATTAAAGTTGGCCAAAAGAGCTATGGTATTGACATGTGGACAAACAATGGAGAAAGCTTGCATTTGGAGAAGCCACATCAACAACATACTAATAAATAAGTGACTTTTCATTTTCTTTTCATTAGCTAATACTATTAGCTAATAATAATAGTTACTAAAAAGGGTAACTATAATAGTTAACTATTATAGTAACTATTACTATTATTAGTAATAGTTAACTATAATAGTTAACCATTATAGTTAACTATTACTCTTATTAGTAATAGTTACTATTATAGTTAACTATATTAGTTAACTATTACTATTAATAGTATTAGTTACAATACAAGTTAAATATTACTATTAATAGTATTAGTTAACTATAATAGTTACTATTATAGTTAACTATAATAGTTACTATTATAGTTAACTATTACTATTAATAATATTAGTTAACAATATTAGTTACAATACAAGTTAAATATTACTATTAATAGTATTTAACTATAATAGTTACTATATTAGTTAACTATTACTATTAATAGTATTAGTTAACTATATTAGTTACTATATAGTTAATTATTACTATTAATAGTATTAGTTAAACATAATAGTTACTTTATAAGTTATTTCTTACTATTAATAGTATTGGTTAACTATAATAAGCTACATACATTAACTATTACTATTATTAGTATTAGTTAATTATAATAGTTATTATATAAGTTAGATTATTAATTTTTAATATTAATTAATCATAATAGTTACTATATCAATTAAATATTACTATTAATAATATTATTTTATTATAATAATTATATGAATAATTATTATTATATAGACTAATCATTGCTATTAATATATATATTAACTATTACTATCAATGGTATTAATTAATTATAATAGTTATTATAATAATAGTAATCATATAGATTAATTTTTATTATTAATAGTATTAGTTAAAATGATTATTACTATATTAGTTAACTTTAGTTAAAATATTTTTTAAGACATAGTATTGGTTTCCCGTGCAGAGCACGGGTTACCCGCTAGTGTGTAGAATTCCTGGATATATATTACCTAATTGTGATGGGCAAAAGGGTAATTTATTATCATAAAGCTTGAAAGGGTGTGGTCCCTAAATGAAATGTCACCAAGTCTACTATATAAAGGGCATTCCATCAACCCTTAAGACTACTCCATTTTTCATTAGTACTCTCTCCATAAATCTTCATTAAGTGTTAAAGAAGTAAAAGAGGAAAGACATTCATCATTTAGAAGAGCATTCACCTTACTTGTTCTTCATCTTCATTTCTCCCTATCATCATCTATGGATTCAACAGGTATTGTTCTTAAACGCTTCCGCTTCATCTCTTCCTCAATCCTATTCTAAAGTGAGTGCGGCATTCAGGGATTAAAATTGTTCCAACAATTGGTATCAGAGCCCCGCTCATTTTGTTTGAGATTGAGTTCTTTAAAGAAAGCCTTAAAACGCTTTACATTGATTCTTTTTTCTGTTGAATCGTTAAGGTTATTTGATGTTGATTAGGGACTCTAATTCGTTCATAGAGCACTGATAATCATCATCTAAAATTCAGAAAAGGTTTAAAGTTTTTTCATTAAAACTAAATGGTTCAAGTGTGACTATCCCTTCATAACATGGTTTTATGTTTTCGTGCATACCATGTGGATCTACTCACTTGATTCCATTAATTTTAAGGCAAGATTATCCCTAAATAACATGGTTTTATGTTTTAAGGACATACCATGGGGATCTACTTGCAATTCTTTGATTTTGAGGAAAATTTAGACAAAAATTCAGAAGTGCAGATTGTTTGGCACGGTCGTGCTCTTTGTTTGGCACGGCCGTGCGCCTCAATTACCTTGAACCGGTGTGTACAGTGGTGCCGGTCCGGACGGGTGTGTTGTTTAATCCGGTCGGACCGTTTCGTTTGGCACGGTCGTGTCTATTATTTAGCACGGTCGTGCTATCTGCACCGTGAAAACTTGTTTTTTCCCATATTTTGGCACGGTCGTGCCCTTTGTTTGGCACGGTCGTGCTAAGTATGTCGAAAGAAAATCAAGTTCTGCACTATTTTGTTGTTTTCTCTTGAACAAAAAACATTCATTTTTCAAACCTTAAAGCCCTGATTAATTATATGCTTAAATAATTTTATTCACTGTTTAAATAATATTATCACCCAAGTGATTAACGTTATTTAAATGCAAAATTATTAAAGTGTTGAATGTTTAAGTTAATATGTGAATGACTTGAATTTTCCAAATAAAATCTTGACATTTGACTAAACTTAGGCATTCATGTGGTAACAAATAAAATGAACATTAGGATATTTTCTTAGGTACTTATGTCGGCCCAAAGGAAGATTAAGTATTTATTAAAATATAAGTTCAAATTACTTGCTACCTAAGGCAATCATTTATGAGTCAACTCGCAATCCAAAGATTAGTTTTGATGTCATGTTGATTATCTTATTGATGAATTTCGTTGATATAATTAATCATTTTTCATTTGTAGTTTCTTATTCATGTTTTTGTTTTCATTCCTTTTTGTTTTCAAAACCCAACAGATTTACTTATTGCTTCGTCCGTAATCACTACTATGAGTACAATTCCGATGCTAAACGGGACTAATTTTAAAACTTGGAAAAATAAATTGATGATGATCTTAGGCTATATGGACATAGATCACGCATTAAGGGAACCGTTTCCTCTTCCTCTCTCTAGCGAAAGCACTCAAGAAGATTGCTTAAATGAGGAGAAGTGGAAACGCTCTAACCGTGTGAGCCTAATGATCATGAATATCGTTGTCCCGGAGACCATTTTGGACGGTGTCTCCAAGGACGTTGATGCTAAAACATTCCTTGATATGATTGAGGGATGTTTGGCATCTACCTCTTCTCATGGGACAAAAAGAAGAGGGAAGGAAATTGCGGTTGCAAGAAATAAGAAGCGTAAGGGATCATATAATGATCATGAAGAATGCTTCTTTTGCAAGGACCTCACTCACATGAAGTACGACTGCCCTAAGTATCACGCTTGGCGTGCTAAGAAAGGTATGTCATTTGGTATTGTTTGTGATAAAGGCTAATTTGGTTTCATTTCCTACATATACATAGTGGTTGAATTATGTTACAACAACTCACATAATGAATGTCTATGTAGGGTTGCCTGAAATACCGAAATCCTGGAGAAGATGAAGAATCACCTATATGGAAGATGGGATCTGGTTGAAGGAAAAGGCATCGGAATCTTATAGGATATTGTTAAAAGTACTTAGTATTATTTGTATAAATACTACATTTAATGTATCGTCATTTGGACGGAATTTGATATATATCACAATTTTGAATAAAGAAGGTTGTTTTGTTCATTTTAATAAATGTGATTTTATTTTATTCCAAGGTTGATGGTACTAGTACATAGTCAGGTAATCTTTAATTACTTGACATTATTTACACAATATATAAATTCCATAAATAATGACACCAAAGTGGTAAAAGCAAAAGTTATCAAGTAAAGTTTATATTTTATAAAGGCATAAGCGTTTGGGTCATATTTTCGAAAGGAAACTGATAAGCTTATGTTAAAGGATATCTTAAACAAACTTGATAATCTGGAAAATACTTTTGCATTAAATGCCTTAAAGTAAATTTACAAACATTGTAGTATTCTCGAGAGCATTAAGTGTCTCAATGAACTAATGCATTCGGATATTTGTAGGCCATTAATTATTCCTTCATGGAAAAGGTCAACAATAGTTATTTTGTTCAAAATGACTAAACTCTTAGTTTGAATACATTTATTTGCTTCATAAAATATTAAGTTTGGACGTTGTAAAAGTCTTATAAAGACAAAGTTGGAAATCAACTTTGAAGACTATTAAGAACATTAGGGTCATTCATGATGGTGTATACATCTTTGGAATGATTGTTAAAAGGAACAACGTCTAGGTCCTTTTTACTCGCTATTTTGAAAGAGTGTGGGATTATCTCTCTCTACATTGAGCCGGGTACGCCTAGCATGAATATTGTAATAGAGACATATTAAAATCCTTAAGGATATGGTAATAAGTATGTTTTATACTTCTCTTACCTCACTCATTATGGGCGATACGTTAAAGCCGCAACCTTTATTCTCATTAAAGCTCCCTCTAAGGCTACTAATATAAACCCTTAATGATTTAAGGACGCGTTCCTTATTCGTCCTTAAATCATATTCATTTATGGGGTTGTCTAGCATAAGGATAGACTTTATAAGTCTACTAAGGGCAAGTTAGACGTAAGATTATTAGTAGTTATTCATGGGGTAAGCCGAGAAAACTAGGGGATATATAAATTTTACAACCCGAAAGTTAGAACGTTTTGAAAAACGAGAAATGCTAGATTCTTTTAAGGATGTTGAATTTAGTGGGAGAATTTGGAGTAATATTTTGAATTTGGAAAGGGAGAGGAATTCATTTATATAGAATCCATTTATATACCACTTCCTATAGTTCTAATTGTATATCAAGTTTTGTACTTGACATTCAAGAAGAACATACAATTCAAAATAAATATGATTTCCCTATAAATATTGAACAACATGGAAATGTTGATCATAAGAAGGAAATTCAAACAACCTCAAAATTAGTAAGAGCCGGTGCCCTTATAGAGATCAAATAGAGTAAGAAGGAATGCAATTCCGGATATTCATTAAGTGTATCTTGTCGAGAATAAATGACACTTAGGAATAGTGGGAGATAATCTATTTATCTTCCATAAAACCATCAATAGTCCTAATTCTCATAAGAAGATTAATGCCATTAATAAAGAGTTACAATCTTTTGAAAGATAACAACGTTTGGGATCTTATTTCATTACATAAGGATGTGAAACCTATAAATGGGTCTCTAAGACCTAAAAGGATTCACAAAGTAATGTTGAAAGATATGAAGCCCATCCAGTTGCTAAAGATTTTAACTCATAAGAAAGGTATTGATTATAAAGAAAGAAACACTTTTTCGGTATCTTCTAAAAACTCCTTAGGATCATTATGGCACTAATAGCACCTTTGATCTTAAGCTTCATTAAATGGATATTAGAGAAAACTTTTCTTAATGGAGACATTAAGGAAACTATCTATATGGAGAAATTCATTTATGAACTTAAGTAAAAATTCTCATTAATGGTATTTAGAATTTAACCAAGTCATTCTTTCATTTGTTTTGAAATGAATCTTGGTAAATATTAAGTATACCATAAGTTCAGTGGGAGTAAATTTATAATTTTGGTCTTATATGTGGATGATATTTTGCTTGCTAGTAATGATATAAACCTTATTAAGGAAACTAAGAAATTTCTTACTTGAAATGAAAGATCTTGATAAGGCATATTTGTATTAAGAATCCAAATTCACCGTGATCACTCACGAGATGTTTTAGGATTATCACAAAAGGCCATATGGAAAGGTATTACAAAAGGTTTAGCATGCAAAACTGTAAACCACATGACACCCCTAATTTAAAGGAGACATTCTTAGTCTCAAACAGTGTCCTAAAGGTAAAATTTTGAATCCAAAGTATATGGAAAATTCCCTCTTTACATCAGCAGTAGGAAGCTTAATGTATACGTAAATCTTACATTTAACGTTGGGATGCTTTGTCAATACCAAAGCAATCCGGAAAGAACATTAAGTAGCAGCCAAAAGAATGATAGAAGTATTTACAAAACACTAAAGAACTACATGCCTATGTTTTAAAGTCGGATCATCTTGAGATCATTAGGTATTCCGACATTAGTTAAATATATGGCTGCATATGTTTTAATGGACTGTAATTTGTCAAAACAAGTGTCGAAAGACCAATTAAGAAATGATTATCAGGTAGCAGTTCTGTACTCTAACAAGAGTTTATGGATTTAGACATTAATTATCTTGTTATAAAGAAAATAGTACAAAATGAACGAAAGGGATACAACTTATAGAAACAAACTCTATTTAAAGGATCCATTTATGAAAAAGTTACCTTCTTCAGTGTTTCACGAGCATGTTGTTCATATGGGTGTAACAACTTTTGATAACATTTAGTATAGTGGGAGTTTGTGTTGTTCTTTCATTAGTTGTTCTATTATTTAAAGTTTTGATCTCATTTGGTTAAGTTGGACTAGTTGGAAGAATATGTATATATTCATTATGATTCCATGCTACACATCTATACTTTTGATCTATGTCATTTAGTTGGATTTGTATACGTGATTATTGTGGGTTTAGTTGCGAATCAATTACAACGACGGCCCCTTTAGTCCTATACTTGTATGGCTAATGGACGAGATTGTTATAAATGACAATAAAGTGCGCAAGTAAGGGTTGTCATTTGTGTTATGTTCATAATTTAAAGCAAGAACTTTGTTTTGCAACCCAAGTGGGAGATTGTAAGGACATGGCTTGCAACACAAGTCGTTTAGACTTTCATTCATAAAGTTATGATTATAATATTAATTTATAAAGTATAGTTGATAATAAAATGTGTAGAATTCCTGGATATATATTACCTAATTGTGATGGGCAAAAGGGTAATTTATTATCATAAAGCTTGAAAGGGTGTGGTCCCTAAATGAAATGTCACCAAGTCTACTATATAAAGGGCATTCCATCAACCCTTAAGATTACTCCATTATTCATTAGTACTCTCTCCATAAATCTTCATTAAGTGTTAAAGAAGTAAAAGAGGAAAGACATTCATCATTTAGAAGAGCATTCACCTTACTTGTTCTTCATCTTCATTTCTCCCTATCATCATCTATGGATTCAACATGTATTGTTCTTAAACGCTTCCGCTTCATCTCTTCCTCAATCCTATTCTAAAGTGAGTGTGGCATTCAGGGATTAAAATTGTTCCAACAACTCGTTCTTCAAATAAGGTGTTATCTCATCATCTGTGCAGCCAAAATGATTTCAATTTTTTGTGGGTCCTACCGAGCTCGGACACATTTCATCCATCGAACAAAAAAAAAATGAGGTAACTCTAATCTCCACCATTGGGTGGACCGGGGTGAAGCTAACCGCTCCACCGAGCGGTTCGAATCCTGTTGACGGCTTAGCTTTAAATTGCCAATTTTAAAATTCTAAAATATTACTCGTTCTTCAAATAAGGTGTTATCTCTGATTTGCACGTTTGATAAGAAATACTAACGTGAAAGTAAACAATTTAATTAAGTTAAAAACATAATTGTTCAATACTTTTTTATTCAAGCGGATAAAGAATACATTATGTTATTTTTTTCTTTATTTTTGTTTTGAAGAAGAATATGGTAATTAAGTTTTTTTATTATTGTTGGAGTGACTAGCGAGACTGATCCAGATTTTTAAATAACTTAAAAGCTTTTAGGTCGGACCCACCCACCACCCTACCTGTTTCTCTAGGTGTGTGATACGGGAAACCCGCAACCGAACAGTATTTACTCCTCCCTCCCTCTCTTTTTAACTTACAAAAATTGGGTTGGTCACATTAATTAAAGAGAAAAGAGAAAAAGTGGATGTGTTGTCAGTATAGTATAGATTGTTGGATAAAAGAGGGAAAGTGAGGTAGAGAATAGTAAGTGGATAGTTGTTGTGAGTATGACAAGTGAGTTCCATTATTTTAAAAGTATTAAAACATTTCTATTTTAGGTCTTTGTAAATTAAAATAAGACAACTAAAAAGGTAATTTTATAGATTAAAAAAGGACGGAGTATGCTTGAACACAAGGAAAATGTCAATTATACCCTCCGTGGGGCTTGAGAGATGAGCCTAAACTTCAACTTATTCGGTGAACAAAGGTGAATAAAGGGAGGTCAAATGTTTAACGGAAAGTTACCTTAAAGGAAACAAACAACATTGTATGGAATCCGTTTGGTCTCTATTAACATGTATAAACCGGTGCTTTCGTGCTTATTGCTTTATTTGGCCTTTCTATTTACTAGCGGGTAACCCGTGCTCTGCACGGAAACCAATACTATGTCTTTTAACTATAGTTAACTGATATAGTAATCATCATTTTAACTAATACTATTAATAATAAAAATTAATCTATATGATTACTATTATTATAATAACTATTATAATTGATTAATACCATTGATAGTAATAGTTAATATATATATATTAATAGCAATGATTAGTCTATATAATAATAATTATTAATATAATTATTATAATAAAATAATATTATTAATAGTAATAGTTAATTGATATAGTAACTATTATGATTAATTAATATTAAAAATTAATAATCTAACTTATATAATAACTATTATAATCAACTAATACTAATAATAATAATAGTTAATGTATGTAGCTTATTATAGTTAACCAATACTATTAATAGTAAAAAATAACTTATAAAGTAACTATTATGGTTAAATAATACTATTAATAATAATAATTAGCTATATAGTAACTATTATAGTTAACTAATACTATTAATAGTAATAGTTAACTAATATAGTAGTAACTAATACTATTAGTAGTAATATTTAACTAATGTAGTTAACTATAATAGTAACTGTTATAGTTAACTAATACTATTAATAGTAATATTTTTAACTTGTATTATAACTAATATTGTTAACTAATACTATTAATAGTAATAGTTAACTAATATAGTTAACTATAATAGTAACTATTACTAATAAGAGTAATAGTTAACTATAATGGTTAACTATTATAGTTAACTATTACTAATAATAGTAATAGTTACTATAATAGTTAACTATTATAGTTACCCTTTTTAGTAACTATTATTATTAGCTAATAGTATTAGCTAATGAAAAGAAAATGAAAAGTCACTTATTTATTAGTATGTTGTTGATGTGGCTTCTTCAAATGCAAGCTTTCTCCATTGTTTGTCCACATGTCAATACCATAGCTCTTTTGGCCAACTTTAATATATATATATATATATATATAGATTTTTAGAGCCACTCCCTTTTGGGCGATTAATTAGTGAGAAATTATCCAATTGGCCTGTGCTGTGATATGCCCAGTGGATAAATGCTTATTAGGAGTAATTAGTACTCACTTTTAATTTGTCTTAATTTAATTTTTTTACTTTACTTTATTATTTAAAATGAAAAATAGACCTACTTGTTATTCTCATAACAAAAACTTCCTACCCAATGTATCTTTTGTTTTTTTACTTTCTATACTCACAACATTTATTTTTTCATAATTCTCATACAAAGTTAAAGTAGAAATTTTAAATTAAGGCAAATTACAATAGTAATATGTGGAAGATATAATTATTTATTTATTCAGTAAGGAGTGAAAAAATAAAAAAACTTTAAATTGAAATATACTCCCTCCGTCCCACCGGAATTAGGATTTTTAGGTTGGGCACGGGGATTAAGGAAAAAGTGTTAGTAGAGTATCTGGTGTGAGTATGAAAAGTAAAGTGTGAGAGAGAAAGTGGGGTAGAGAATAATGAGTGAAAAGTTGTTGTGAGTGTGAATGTGAGTCACATTAAATAAAAAAACTTCTATTTTTGGATTCTCCTAATTCGAATGGGACTCCCAAAATAAAAATTTATCATGATGTTGGTGATATCATGTTGTTTATTCAATCATGCTTACTTTAGCAAAAATCTTATCTTAACAAGTACTACTACTATAATTATAGTCAAAATCTTTTGACCGAATTAAAAATAAAATAGGAGTTAAATAATTATTTTGAATCAATAAACTTGACAAAATGTGACAAAATCAAATTAGTGTGAATTGTAAAACTAACTCCATTAAATCTATATATATATATATATATATATATTAAAGTTGGTGAGGAGGGTCATGGTGTTGCCACATAGACAAGTCTTAGAGAAAGGTTGCATTTGGTGTTGCCACATCATTACCACTCTTATAAATAAGAGATTTTTCAAATTATTTTTCTTAGCTAATAGTATTAGCTAATAGTATTAGTTACTATATAGGGTAACTATTATAGTTAAATACTATAGTTAACTAATACTTATAATAGTAATAGTTACTATAATAGGTAACTAATATAGTTAACTACTATAGTAACTAATACTTATAATAGTAATAGTTACTATAATAAGTAACTATAATAATAGTTAACTATATACTTATAATAGTAATAGGTACTATAATAGGTAACTAATATAGTTAACTACTATAGTAACTAATACTTATAATAGTAATAGGTACTATAATAGGTAACTAATATAGTTAACTACTATAGTAACTAATACTTATAATAATAATAATTAACTATTATAGTTAACTATTACTACCTACGTCCTAGAGTAAGAGTCATACTTTCTATTTTGATACGTCACAGAGTAAAAGTCTTTTTTCTAAAATGACAAAGAATCTTTACTATTCATCTCAGTCATTCTCTCTCCTACTTTACTTTTATACTCACAAAATCAATCAACTTATTATTCACTCCCACTCATTCTCTCTCCTAATTTACTTTTACACTCACAGCATTTACTTTACTTCCATTATTTCTTAATTTTCGTGCAAATGGGAGACAGGACTCTTACTCCGGGACGGAGGGAGTAATATTTAACTATTATAACTAACTAATACTATTAATAGTATTAGTTAATTATAATAGTTAAATATAATTGTTAACTATAATAGTTACTCTATAAGTTAATTATTATTATTAATAGTGTTAGTTAATCATAATTGTTACAATATATATTAACTATTACTATTAATTATATTATTTAATCATAATAGTTACTATATAGTATGTTAACTATTACTATTAATACCATTAGGTTTTTTTGAAATATTCATACAACAGACTTAAATGTATTTCTAAATTAATTAAAAAATATATTTATTATAACTATGTACAACTAAATCTATGAAAATGTTTTGATTAATTTAAAATATACACATATTTTCAAATAAAATTATTATGTTAATTTATCAATTAAAAACATCAAAAAAAGAAAATACAAAAAACATTAACGGAATAGATTCCCCTGCAGAGCACGGGTTACCTACTAGTTACAAGAATAAGAATAAGTAGTGGAGGAAACTCGAAAGTAGTGAGAAAAAGTTGAAGTAGAGAGATTTGTGGACAGGACAGCCCGCCCGGAAATATAGGGGGAGTGCTACCGAGTACAACACCCCAGATAACGTCTAATTCCCTCTTCTCACCTAATCGCAAAATATCTTTAAAAAAACACTAATAGCAAAACATAGTACTACTACATTGTAAACTCGATGGATCTTTGACTATAATTTTATGAAAATCTAGATTTTTATATGAAATTTTAAAAAAGGTTTTTTATATTATTTCTAACAATGAAACAATTACAAGTTTTAAATTTGTATAAGAATATCCAATTTTTTATAAAATTATGGTCAACGGTCGATTGAGTTGACCAAATAAATAGTAATTGTGCACATTGAGCTGAGACGGAGGTAGTATATAGTACTAGTATAGTACTCACTCTGTCCCAGAGTATATATCCACCTTCTTTTTAGTCTGTCCTTAAGTATATATTCACTTCCTAAAATGAGAAATAATCTTTACTATTCCTCTCATCCATTCTCTCTTATACTTACTTTTATAATCACAACACCAATCAACTTACTATTCTCTCCCACTTATTTTCTCTCATACTTTACTTTTATACTCACAACACTTACATCACTTCCACCGTTTCTTAATCTCTGTGGATATGGAAGGGTGAACATATACTCCGAGACAGAGGGAGTATATAGTATTGTAGTTAATTTATTAAATAATTTTAAAAATGAAAAAACTGCAAATATAGTACCTGAACTATTGGGGTTATTTTGGATTTGGTACCTGGACTCTCATTTTTTACACCCGTCATACCCAAACTCTAATTTTACCGTATTCATCATACCTACCACTAACGACTTCCATTTTTCTCAGTTAACTCCATCATGTGACCAATACGTGATCAATTTTGCAGGGGTAAAATAGGAAACCTACCTTTTCTCCTTCATCACCAACCCAGAAAGAAATCCTCCGATTCAATCCTCCGGCGCTCTTCATCTTCTCAGGCGAACATCACCACCATAGACGGCCTTCTTCTCCATCTCTGATTGTCAGAACTCATTTCACCACCATTACCATCGCTGATTGCTAGTAACGATGACCTAGGCGCCGACAGTAACAAGCAATAGGGCGAGAAATTTCAATCAAAACACCACAAATCGAAACAAAATCAAAATTCGTCACCTCCCAAAATCGGACAAGAAAAATGAAATTCCCGCTTCGCTAACCGTTGGATCGTTTTCAAACTTCTGGGGTATGTTCGCATCACTTAGGCGTACATTCTGACCGTTGGGATCAGAAAAATAGTCACCGGTGCAGGAGATATGGTCGCCGGAAAATTTCTGGCGAAAAATCCCCCTAAAATCGCCGGGAAGAGATAGAGATATGATGGAGGAAGGAGATGAGGGAGGGGAGGGGTGGTCTTCCTATTTTATCAGGTACCAAATCCAAAATAGGAAACCTACCTTTTCTCCTTCATCACCAACCCAGAAAGAATTCCTCCGATTCAATCCTCCGGCGCTCTTCATCTTCTCAGGCGAACATCACCACCATAGACGGCCTTCTTCTCCATCTCTGATTGTCAGAACTCATTTCACCACCATTACCATCGCCGATTGCTAATAACGATGACCTAGGCACCGGCAGTAACAAGCAATAGGGCGAGAAATTTCAATCAAAAACCACAAATCGAAACAAAATCAAAATTCGTCACCCCCCAAAATTGGACAAGAAAAAATGAAATTCCCTCTTCGTTAACCGTTCGATCGTCTTCAAACTTCTGGGGTATGTTCGCATCACTTAGGCGAAAATTCTGACCGTTGGGATCGGAAAAATAATCAACGGTGCAGGAGATATGGTCGCCGGAAAATTTCTGACGAAAAATCCCCTAAAATCGCCGGGAAGAGATAAAGAGATGAGGGAGGAAGGAGATGAGGGAGGGGAGGGGTGGTCTTCCTATTTTACCCCTGCAAAATTGATCACATGTATGGCACATGACTAACTTAACGGAAAAAAATGGATGTCGTAGTGGTATGTATGACAGATACAATAAAAATTAGAGTTTGGGTATGACGGATGCAAAAAATGAGAGTCCAGATACCAAATCCAAAACAATTCCAATAGTTCAGGTACTATATTTGCAGGTTTTCCTCAAAAAATATATGTTTTTGTATTTTTTTTGTATTATAATTAAATATAACAAATTTAGTTTTTTTATTTACCAGTGTAATTTTCATAAAATATCTGAAAATACATTTATGACTCCGAGCTCAATATTTTTTTTACTTGATTTATATAGTGATCAAATATTAATATCATAAATAGTTGATCAAAATTATCTTGTGCTGCCATTAAATATAAAATAAACTTATATTTTCGAAAAGAAACTAGTACTTGCTATTATGATATATAGAAAATATTTAAAGTAACCATTTTCTATAAGAATATGCAATATATATATATATATGTATATAGATATTTGTATATATATATACATGTATATATATATACGTATATATATGTATGTATATATATATACATACATACCAGCCACTGTTCATAAAAACTCCCAGAATTCCCCTGCATAAACAAACGCCTCCGCACATATCTTGTAAGTTTTCTAAAACATGTCTTTTATAATATTTATGTTTTTTAAATTATTATGGTTAACAGATACCGCTAAAATCTGCCCTATATAAAACCTACAAATATAGAAGCAAAAGATAAAACAGAATACAATTTCATGAATATCGAAGAAAATGAAGAACCTATATACGACACAGATGAAGAAAATACAAAACCTATCTATGATACAGATAATGAATGTATATATATATATATATATATGGTCTTGCTCCTGTGAGAACCTAAAAATCGTGAGAACTTTGATACATTAGGTAAAAACTAATGTATCCAACGGTTCACTTGGATACATCATTGGATACAATACTTGTTTAGCTACTGTATCCAAG
Source organism: Campanula takesimana (assembly GCA_026119855.1). Classification (NCBI taxonomy): domain Eukaryota; kingdom Viridiplantae; phylum Streptophyta; class Magnoliopsida; order Asterales; family Campanulaceae; genus Campanula; species Campanula takesimana. The sequence goes on from JAOWBW010000443.1 coordinate 772,524, forward strand.
GGCAATATCAAAATTTATGTATTATATCAAAGTGTGTCCAATGTATCTATAATCTGGACCCTTGATTTTGATTCTAATCTAATGGTTATGCTTGGTTCTCACGCAATTGTAGTTTTCATTTGAGCATATATATATATATATATATATATATATGGACACACACACACACACACACACTATGCTCAAATAAAAACCAAAATAAAATTAGAACCATAGAACTACCAGCAGCCGTTGGATTAGAGGTAAAAAGATGGTGCATAATATATTTGAAAAAGAAGGATGCGGTGGCATTTTAGCAATTTCTACGAACTATAAGGTTAGGACGTCATTTGACCTTCACTTTTCAGCAACCGCCACGTCATCATCCAAATTTCCTTCAAATTTTAAAATTAAATATCTCAATATATATAAATCGAAAAAAAATCCGAGAACACTGTTTTTTCCGTTTTGACGAGGCGAATCGAATGACATCCCTGAAGAAAGGGTTTGGAAAAAATGGCAAATGAGAACACTTGTTTCATTAGTCATGTTGTGTTTATGCACTTTTAAACTTAAATTGTAGAAATAAAAAGAATATTTTGAAACAATGAAAAGTGTGAAAATCATTGCGGAACTGAGGAAGTATTATTTTTACAGAATCTTGATAGATAAGCTCATTTTTTTTTTTTATGATCAATTGCCTTCATTTGCGAAATTTTTATCATACCTCCTTGAATTTGGTTAGGTTACTTATTAGGTTTGACACTGAATTCATAGTTTGAGTTCATAAATAAACTCTTTTATCGCGAAGTTGGTTTTGAGTTCAAAATTGCTGTGAGTGTACTCCATCCGTCCCATCTTATATTTCAAAAAAAAAAAGTGGGTACAAAAATTAATATGAGAATCTTTATATTATATAGGGCCAATTGCAATTTGGTTACCTGAGTTTTACAAAATTTTGCAATTGGTTACCAGGTTTGTCAAGGTTGCTATCCGACTCCTCAGTTTACTGAACCGGAGCAATTGGATGTAAATCTCGTTACCCAGTTAAGAAACTAACAAAATCTCCACCATGTGCGATTCAGGTGTCTTTTAACGAGGGTAGAAATGTCAACATAATTTTTTATGCTTTTAATGTTTATTTAGTAAATGAATTCCACCCCCTCCCTTCATCTCTGCCTAATCCCTTCCCTTCAACCTCCGGCGCATCCTCTGGCAAGACGGCGGCAATAGAACTCAAACTTCTCCTCCGATTGAAGTCCTCCTGAACAGATCGCGGAACCAGTAGCCTCTCAATCCCATGGATGACTCCATCCGGTCGGACCACGTCGTCGGGTCGGATAACCTTGGCTAAACCTACAAGGACAGAGTTGGAATTGATCTGGGTATTTGAGAAATTGCTGGTTTTGAGGTTACTTCTCACACGAAATTACCACTCTCCGGTCGTTATCGAAACTGATCAAAGTTCGCAGGTCGTCGATGGCATCAGTACCGGAACGGAGAAATTGATTGAATTTGGACTCGGATATTGTTAACAATCTTTTGAAAGGGAGAGGGGTATTGTTGGGTAAGTAGTGTTGGAGGTCAATGACTAACTGAAATTTGTTGGAATTTGACTGTGGTGAATTGGGATTGGTGGAAATGGATTTTTCTAGGTTGTGACGGTCGTGACGGTATGGTCGACGGTGGAGGTGGCGGCGGAGAGCGCAGGGGACTAATGTTGGTCGATGATTGTCGGAAGATTCGAGAAACGCGCTACCGGTGAAGGGATTCGATGTGAACAGGATGCCGAAGTCGCTGCTGGAAATGATGCCAGCGGCGAGACAGAGAGAATGTGGTCGGTGGGTGGTTGGTGGTGAGGCTGGTGGTGCAAGGGTGTTGAAGATGGTGGTGTTAATGTTGATGGAAATGATGTTTGAGTAACTAAATTTGTTAAATTTTTAACACATATGGACACATTTGATCAATTTTTTCCCATCCTGGTTAGTTCGTTAAATTTCCTGATGAAATGGCAAGTTTGCCCTCTTAAAATCTCACATGTTTCGCACATGGACTCCATTTCGTTAGTTTCTTAACTAGGTAAAGTGATTTACACCTGATTGCTCCGGTTTAGTAAACAGAGGAGCCTAATAGCAACTTTGACAAACCTGGTAACCAATTGCAAAATTTTGTAAAACTTAGGTAACCGAATTGCAATTGGCCCTATTATAAATATAAATAGTGGGGTAGAGTGTTGTGAATATAGAAAGTGGGGGTAGGGAATAGTTAGTGGATATTTGTTGTGTGTATGACATGTAGGTCCCACTAAATAAACAAGTATAGAAAACTCTTTTTTTTTTGGATTTTGAAGTTTAAAATGGGACACCAAAAAGAGAAATTTTTGAAGTTTAAAATATGACGGAAGGAGTATTTGTTAAAGGTAAGTAGTTTTTTTTTTTTTTGAAAGAAAAGGTTAGTTTTGAAAAGCGTTGATGTTAAAATTGCAAATAGTAATATTGAAAATATACAAGTGGTTTATCAAATTGAAAAAAAATAATACCAGGGGTAGTGTGAAAAAAGTATGTACATGTGTTTTTTTTTTTTTTTTTGAAATAAATAGTGTCAATGGTAGTGTTAACAAACACATGTGTGTTTTATTACCTCTGTCTCTAAATGAGTGTCTAAATTTTATTTTGAGGGACATAATTTTTTGTACAATTTGGTGACAAAATTCATATATAATCTTGTAATTCTCTTTACAAACATTTAGTTTTTGCAATTATAAAGAGATTGGTGAAAAAAATAAAAAAAAAATTTAGGGAAAAAGTTCTGATCAAAATGAACACTCATTTTTGGACAAAATTTTCCTGAAAATAGACACTCATTTAGGGATAGGGAGTAATAAATTTCAGTAATTTACAATATTTTCGTCACGAATTATAAAATAAATTCCGCTTAATTTTAAAAATCCGCTGCACAATTATAATATAAAAATTGGTATTTATGATATTTTGTCAAAATTAAATATTTTTAGATACTACTACATCTGTCCCTAAATGAGTGTCCAAATTTTATTTTAAGAGACATCTGAAAATCTCATCTTTTTGTTCAATTTGATGGCAAAGATTCAAATATAATCTTATAATCTCTTTTGCCAAATATTTAGTTTTGCACGTATATAGAAACCGGTGAAATAAATTTCGAAAAAAAAATCATTTAGTGACAAAGTTCTGTTAAAAAAAGTACTCATTTTGAAACAAAGATTTTTTGAAAAAGACGCCATCATTTAGGGAGAGAGGGAGTATCGACTAAAAGAATAAAGTGAAATAATTTGTTTTTGGAATTAGGGAGAGAGGGAGTATCGACTAAAAGAATAAAGTGAAATAATTTGTTTTTGGAATTAGAGGAGGGAGGGAGAAAGTGAAATAATTTGGGAATTAGAGGAGGGAGGGAGAGGGAGGGAGGGAGGGAGAGAGGGAGGGAGTAGTTTATGTCGTTTATACAGCAGTAGCAGTGACAGTCCTGCCTGTTTCCCTGCACTGCAGTGGCTGCTTCTGCTGCATTTGTTTGTCAAGTTCCAACCACAAATCTCACCTCCAACCTAATTCCCTTTTCTTACTTTTAAATTCTCATAAATAAAAAACTCACTTTTACAGATTGAAATAAATAAACAGACAAATCCCTTAATCTTCTTCTCCTCTCCCGTTACTTTACCCCAATGCTCTGACTACTACCTGCTCAGCTTCACTTCTCCCTCTCCATTTCATTATGCGTTAGGTTTACTTTACTCTCTTCTGCTTTAATTCTCTCTGATTCTAGGTTTTTTTTTTTTTTTTGAAGATGATTTGTGGAATGATTGATCTGAATACTGTTAACGGCGATGACGACGACGATTTTACGCCGCCGGCTTCGTTTCATTCTCCATCTTCTTCTTCCTCCTCCGCTTCTGCTCCGCCTCCGCCTCCGGCCAATTCAACGGCGGTTTGTTTGGAGCTCTGGCACGCCTGTGCTGGACCTTTAATTTCCTTGCCTAAGAAAGGGAGCGCCGTGGTCTACTTGCCACAAGGTCATCTCGAACAGCTTGGTTCCGACATCACTGCCAGCTTCAATCTCCCTCCCCCTCATGTCTTTTGCCGGGTTGTTGATGTTAAACTTCATGTGAGTTTTGTAATTCAATTGATTTCTTATTCTTTTTTTGTGACTATGTAGCTATAATTGTAGTTTCTAATTGTCTTTTTTTTTTTTTTTTGACGAAATTTGTGCTTCTGTTGTAGGCGGAGGTTTCCACTGATGATGTTTATACTCAAGTTTCACTGATTCCAGACATTAAGGTTAGTTATATCTAATTATCTATAGTAATTTCGTATTGTTTGGACGATAAGAATTAATTGATCGGCTTTCAAGTAAGTGAGATAAAAATAAAAATAATTTTCTCATTCCTTTATACTTGTATTCGTATGTGTTTTCATGCGCTTTCTTCCTTTTGAGAGAGATTCTTGCATCCTGAACCAAGAAAATAAATGACTTTAATAAAGGTAGATTCGACATTTCTTGAATTGCATTTAGATAATGACTAATGTTGCTTACATTGGTCATGTTTTTTCCACTGAAGCATTAATAAGTAGTGTTCTTGTAGGATTGTTAAAGTGCTTTTCTTTTTCAGGTGCTTAGAAAATACTACGTTTGGCCCCCAAAAGAAAGAATCTAGCTTTCATAATGCTAGCTAGATGTATTTTTGATTCCACTTGGAATTATAGGCTTGTGCCAAGTTTGTTACTGGGCTGAAGTGTTTATGTATGTGACAGCTAGAGCAGAAATGGAGGGAAGGTGAAGTTGAAACTGAAGTCGAAGATGATGAAAGTGAGGGCGCTGGCCGCAAGTCTACCACCCCGCACATGTTCTGCAAGACCCTCACAGCGTCCGATACTAGCACTCATGGAGGTTTCTCTGTCCCTCGTAGAGCTGCTGAGGACTGCTTCCCTCCTCTGGTAATACTGCTACACTTTTCTTCAAGCCTATTGTTAAGTCTAAAATTAGTCTTTGTATGCAAGCATTTTTGGATATTATATTTACACCTCTTTAGACTTGTATTCCATTTTTGATTCATGAGAATCCTGTCTTTTTTTTTTTCTGGATTTGCATTGTAGGATTATAAACAGCAGAGGCCTTCACAGGAGCTTCTAGCCAAAGATCTACATGGAGTTGAATGGAGGTTCCGACATATCTATCGCGGTAAGTGAGAAATTAAAATGCTTACTTTTGGTGCTTTGGTGTTTAGATAGTCGCAGATTTACTACATTATGTTATGAGGGTGGATTCTTGGTTATCATTATGTTATAGATTTTCACTTGCTTTTTGTTAGCGCAGGCCAGCCAAGAAGACATTTGCTGACTACTGGTTGGAGTTCCTTTGTCAATAAAAAGAAGCTTGCCTGTGGAGATGCTGTCCTCTTCCTAAGGTAGAGAATCTCGAAACATCCCTCTGAATTATCTATCGAGCGATGCTAGGGGCACAAAATAAGCTCACAAAATCTTGCTCACAACATGAGGTGGCGATATTTTTTTGGTTGCATCGTTAATGACCGCCACACTCTAATTAAAAACACCAATTAAATCATTACACCTAGGATTTTGTGAGCAAGATTTTGTGACTTTTTTGTGCCCCTAGTATTATTCTTATCTAATAGTAATATATTAGCTCCCTCGTGATTGAATTCTTGGATTTTTTTTTCCAGGGGTGATGATGGAGAACTAAGACTGGGAATCCGAAGAGTAGCTCAAGTTAAGTGTGGAGCTAGTTTCCCAGCTTGTGGCCAGCAGTTGAACGATTTCCCAATTGTGGTCAGTGCTATATCCATGAGTAGTGTGTTCAGCGTTTGCTACAATCCAAGGTACTAGAGTCTGGAAGCTTGCTAGCTATTTTACGTTTAAACTTTGACATATTTTATAGTATGATGGTCAATGGAGTGGTAAACTGGATCCATAATTAGCAATATTATAGCAACAGAAGCCTCTGTTCTGTGATTTCCCTCACTTAAAAGCCACACTGCATCCCTGAAGATACATGTGATATCTCAAATGACACTTATCAGTGGTGGGGACAAACTATTATATTAGCATTTGATTGATGTCCTATCGACGGCTGTTGTGTGCATCCACCACTGCGCTCCTTGCTTTTCAGCCACCATCAGGAGCATACTCTTGAATAAGAGATTGATAGTCTTTGAATGGTTATGGTAAACAAGTATCCATTAATTTAACTACCCTACTGATTCGGTCGAAAGGTCAAGTCTGCATACACTTAACACTTTCAAGATCCCTTAATGGTTAGAATCTAAACTAAATGGCCTTTGCACACTTGGGATTTATTTCTCTTATCTTCAAGAGCACAAGTGTTCTATTCGACGAACTTCCTTGTGGTCTTAGATCTCATATTGAGTACGTGCCATAATGATTTCAGGGCTGGTTTTAGTTCACATGATGTTGACAAGTTTCCTTGTAATAATTCGAGAATGACCAATAGCTGTAACACATACTCCCTCCGTCCCAGCTCACTTGACACTTATTTCCATTTTGGTCTGTCCCAGCTCACTTGACACTTCCCAAAATAGCCTACTTTATATAATTTTATATTCACACAACCCCACCACTCATTCTCTCTCTTCATTTTCTACCACACATTTTCCTTACTTTATTCTTTTTCCTTAGTTATTGTGCCCACCTCTTGGGTGTCAAGTGAGGTGGGACGGAGGGAGTATTTTGCTTTGTTACATCCATCATCGAGTTTTGTGCTGAGTCACAGGTGATGGCTGAGTTAGCAGAAAAGGGAAAGTTGTTAATAGCATGAACTAGAATGTTCATGTTCATATGATCTAAACCCTTAAACCCTCCATCTTTCTCGAAGGATCAAAATAACTCTTAACCTTATAATCCCTTTCATCGCTCTATGTACATGGGGTTACGTTATTATTAAGGAGCTTTTTGTTGCAGCCTTTATAACTTGTACTGGAAGGTCTTTGGCTAATCCTTTGTCATTGTTACCTTATCTTTGTCTCGTTGCCTCTAAACTGCAAGTGCTTTTTGCAGGGCTAGTTCCTCAGGTTTCATAATTCCTTTTCATCTTTTTTCGAAGAGCCTCACTCATTCTTTCTCGGCTGGAATGAGGTTCAAGATGCGGCTTGAAACGGAAGATACGGCAGAGAGAAGGTTCGATTTTCTTTTCCCTGTTAGTATAAATGTTTAGACCATGCATTATAAGATTTTCATTGCAATGATTTTGCAGGTGCACGGGATCATAACAGGGATTCATGATATGGATCCCGTTAGGTGGTCTGGTTCAAAATGGAGATGCTTGATGGTAAGCAGCTGTTTTTATATCTGGCATTATTATTACCGTTTCTATTTCATTCATCCCAAAAATAAGATATTTCTAAAAATTGAGTGTAAACATAAGTGTGTTCTAACCCAAATGTTCTAAGGAAAGGCTCATATAGACATTGGTACATAAAGGAAATGTGTTAAGAGGGTAGTGCCCAAGAAGACAAATGAGAGGACAGTTAAGGAAATATAAAGACATACTTAAAGGTTTTGTTTGTCACATGCGACTCTTTTCTTGGCACATAGGGAGTACGTTACTCTCTCCAGTACTCGCTCCTTCCTAAAATTAGGTTCCCCTTTGATCGGGCACACAGTTTGAGGTAGAATATTTGACTCTAATATTAAAATTATGTCCGCACTATGGAGTAGAGTGTTCATCGACGGTAAAAAAATGAACTTTCTATGCCTATAAGGTTTGATCTATCATGGGTTAGAGTGTTCATAAAAGGATAATATGTAAAGTTTCTATGCCTAAATAGGAAGGATTTCTAAGAGGACAACTTTTGGACATCCCTAAAAAGCATAAGGGGCTCTTATATTGGGATAGAGGAAGTATTACTATTTTGGTGTGTTGGGGAGGATAATGATCACATGCTTGTGGTTTTGGTTAGGATCTAAGGTGCTCGGACTCTTTGGTTGACCTCGCCGGACTCGTGTTGACTACACTAAAATAGGAGTGTCCGACACGGGTACGGCGGGGTAAACCAAAGAGTCCGAGCATCAGAGGTTAGGATCACTCTTGATTGTCTTTATGAGCATTGATTTAAATGCCATCGAGCTTATGTTGAGGTCATCATGTGTAACAGATATTATTTAATTGAAGCATTCTGGATGCACTTGATTCCAGCTTTATGCAGATATCGAAATACTTACTCCCTCCGTTCCATAATAAGAGGCACAAAAAATATTATAAAATATAGCTTGGGTAATGTGATTTATCAATGGGACACCCAAAAAAGGAAATTTGTGCCCCTTATTGTGAGACGGAGGAAGTATATTTGTAAATAAAATTATGCAGTTGTCATACGAGGCAATAATATGCTGAAGCATATACTAACGACTAACACCAATTACATTCTTATGGAGTTATTTCCGAGCTTTAAGAATTACAATCTTCCCTAAATGAGTGACCATCTAGTCGATTGTCAAGCACTTTTAGTATCATACATATATGATTGCCCTTAATGATCTCACCATCTGGCATATCGTGATTGCCAAAATAAATTGGAACAGGATGATTGGCAAGAGCATATTTAGTAACTTCTCCAGTAATGGACACAATTATGGACTGATGTTTTTGAAACATGGACAATTATTTAGGGATGGAGGACTTAAGCGTTAGATTTAGTATCTCAAAGCTGTGATAGTTATTATATTCTCGTTTTACTCAGAAATAGCTATGAGTTCTTTTATTTTGTTGTTGGTAAATACGACCACACAATTTCAACAATCGTAATTTTCCCAGGGCTAAATCTTCTGTTCCGTAAACAATTGTCCTTGCTTATTAGTTAAAATTTCAGTTGCCTATTGCATCAGATTTGATAAAGTTCCTTCCTCTTGGTTCTAATTTGTGTGAAACTCCCAATAAAAACCCAATTAAACTTCATTCAGCTTTTCTCCGATCATGCACGCCTGCAGAAAAGAATGACAGATTCCTGCTATTGTGTCTTGGGAGGCAGTATAAGTGTACTACACTTTCGTGATATCCATTAGATAACAAACAAGTACCAAGGAAATTAGTAACAATTGGAGGACAACTGCTTCTGAGGAAAAGTTGCACCAAGATAGTTGAAAGAGGCATAGAAGTGCCCAAGGATGTGGCAGTGACTTCACTAGTGAAGCTATTTATTAGGGACGCATAATGTTGAAATGAGTGATAGAGAAATTATTATTTTGCTCTTTTTTATTATAATCTGTATCCGATTAAAGAAGTATGATGGTGCAGATCTGTAAAATCCAGCGAGCTATCAAATATTAAGGGCTTTGCGATTAATATTCTGTAGGATGATACTTTGAGTAAATCATTTAGGGTAGACAGAGATATGAAAAGAGGATTGTTTCAGAGAAGCTTTGGGGGTATGTCTAGGAGGTCAACACTTCAAGCCATCTTTAGAGAAAGATGGGGAGAGAGGGAAAGAAGGATGATTGAATTTCTAATTTGACGTGGAAAAGGCATATGAAAAGTTTGGTGGTAGAGCAGAGGTTGAGGTTTATATTGAGATGGAGAGACACGTTTGGAGAACGTTCTTTATATTTGAAAGATAGAGAGATATGAAGATGATGTTTGTAATTGGGATGTTGAGTGAAGTTAAGTAGTGTACTTGCTGGTGTCTGATTTATGTATACTACTCAAGTTAAAAAATTTCTTATTATACGTAATAGCTATTGGACCCACTTTTATGTCTTAACACATTAGGGAGCAACAATGAAACCACATGCTGATGGAGTGAGCCTGCGAGTGTAATTGAAACGAGTGGTAAGATAGATTTGTAAAACTAAGGAAGGTAAAAATTATATTGAAAACATGAGCTTCACAGGAAAAATCACAATAGGATATAAAATGGGAGAATCACCAGCAACGGTTTATAACATACGGCGAGACGAATGAGTGCGCCAACTATAGAAGTGTGAGTACAACAACAGTCAAACTCAAGGGTGGACCAAATTGAACATAACCAGAAACAATGAAGAAGGATATAAGCAAGCATATTTATAAATGCTCATATTACTCTGGATGAAATGAAGGGTGGACAGATAGCTGATTTTACTTTAGTTCCTTTGAAATTTCTTGTATTAGTTTTTATGTGTACAGTAGATTAAAATAGAAGCACTTGAAACATAATTCAACTTGCTCAGAATCCCAAGTTCTCTGATTTTCATATTTCTGACCCTTCAAAATCTATATTTCTCCACTGGTCATCTTGTTTTAGCATTAAGTACAGGAAAGCAAACTTTGACATTAGATTTGAAAACACTTTTGAGCGGCTTTACCAGGTTAGGTGGGATGATGCTGAAATGGCACGACATAACAGAGTATCTCCATGGGAGATTGAGCCATCTGGTCCAATTTCTGGAGCTAGCAGTTTTGTGGTACCCTGTACAAAGAGAACCAGGATTGGTTTTCCTGCTGGAAATCCAGATTACCCTTTGCCCAGAGGTCTTCTCTTTCTTTCCTGAAAAAATGTCCTCTTTTTGTTTTTAATCTTCTTCATGCAATCATTTCCAGTTTTAGAGAAAGGAGCGTTAAACTTCTTTATGCTTCTTACAGATGGGAAAGGAGCATCAGACTTCGGTGAATCTTCAAGGTTCCAGAAGGTCTTGCAAGGTCAAGAAATTATCGGTTTTAACAGTCCTTACGATGTTGTTCATGCCCGAAATCATCATCCGTCAGAAATAAGGGGGTCATATCCTATTTGTAGCAGCTCCGGGATATTGCCAATGGGAAACAATGTCAGAAACCTGCTTGGACATTCTGCATTTCCCTATGAAGGCACAGGCTTTGGTGAATCATTCAGATTCAATAAGGTCTTGCAAGGTCAAGAAATATTTCCAAACATGCATTATGGAAGAGGTCTCGAGACTAACCAGATGCAGCAGGAATTCAGTGGTCCCAGATCTATTGATGGGGTCCACATGCCAAGCTCTGGTACTGGATGGTACAGGCCTCCAATGCACCCATCACCATTGGTACAATCCTCCTCCCCTTCCTCTGTTTTAATGTTCCAGCAAACAAGCAATCCTAACTTTCACGCAATACATGGTGCTAATAATCAAGAAAGGCTTGAAAATAGCAACAACCGTACTTCATTCAGTTCCTCGGGAATATATTTTGATACGAGCAATCAGCATGACTTGTCTTCTGTTACTCCTTTGAAAGAGAAGAGCCAACAGGGATTACCCAGTCTTTCTATTGGGAACCAACCAGATCTGGTTTCCGCTTGTAAAAATAGTTGCAAAACTGTTTGGCTTTCCCTTAACCGAGGGAAGTAGTGGCAGTAACAGAGAGGAGGACAATGCGAGTCAACCTCCGAATCCATATCCATCCAGAGCCTCTTTTGTGGGCCATGGGGAAGAGCATACGAATGTAGTAGAAAGCAGTTATACCAAGGCCAGTGAGCTGTATGGTGTTAGAGATATGCTTCTTGATATTGCATTGTGAAAAGGGAAGGCGTTACAGCTTTTGGTTTGATTTGATGATCTGGGATGTGTGGGGGGACCATTTTTCAAATATGATTGGATTTTGTCAACGGCGTAGAGAACACAGGAAGACTTACTTTTACAAAGATTCATGAGGGTGGATGATTGTTGAAGATGAATTATGAAGGTAACTACACGGCTACTGTTTTTCGTTTGAACGGTATAAACTGAAGCGTTCATTTTAGCTTTTGCAGCAATAGATTCCACTGGTTTATTGAGATATTACTAGCTGATGAATGTTGTTAAGGTTGAAAAATGTTGGTTTTGGTAACTTCAGGGAAAAAAAAAAAAGGTTTGAAACTAACTATTTATGTTGTAGTAATATTAACATTGTAAAAGCATGGGATTTAAGAAAGTGAAATATTGTTCGACTTGGAAGTATTAAGGCATGTGTGGTTTGATGGAAATTTGAAGACTGTACTACCAGAAATAGTCTGAAACAGAGTAACCTTGACTTTGCAGCCCCAATTATTACAAATTGCCAAGACTCTTTCCATGGCGTTGAAAAGTCAACTTTGAAAGCAATAAGGAAATCCAGCTGGTGCTTGAGTTAGAGTTGACTCAAGTGTGCTATTGCATTCTCACGGCCAACTAAACCACACCACAAGAGACCATACAAATACAGTTTCACCAACGAGCACTTAGATCACTTGGTAAAGGGGTGTAATACCTTAACCAGAGGTTTCGAGTTCGAGCCCTGAGAATGCTGCAATTGTTGGGGAGCTTTCCAGATTACTCGGGATCTAATGTGGTGTTCGGATACCGGTGGTTTAGAGCAAAAAAATAAATACAACTTTTTCTAATAAGATTAGTTGAGCTTTATTGGAGTTGGTAAAAAAAAGGACAAACTCGATGCTGCCTTACTTTCATATCATACACTAATTTTTCGAGAGTTGGTTTTGAGGGAAACTAGTTCCTCCATAAGTTATAAAAAGTCTTCTTTTTTAACCCTTTAACCCTAAACCTTAAACCATAAACCCTAAACTTTAACTACTATAAAAACAGGACTTTTTATAACTTAGAAACTAGTTTTCCCCAAAATTTCTCTTGGTAGAAATTAAGCAAAACATCATGTATGGATGGAAATTTCACTAACTGCCGGCTCATTGTTTTCTCACTTGTTTTTCCAAAAGTTAACAACTTCTTCTTTTCTTTTTAAAATTTTCCTATTTGCAAGTCATTTTCAACATAGTGACATGGCATGTATTGCATAATCATGTCGCTTTCAGTTATGACATAATATCTTGCATTCGAATAAACTTTAGAAAAAGAAGAAGCTCGAGAGGACTTGGTAAACAATGACATTATGATGACACAAACTGTAAGAGATTTTGATGTTACTGTATTTACAGATAATCGTCAATCTATGTATAGTCAAAATAATGTTTCACACAATTACATACTCCCTCCGCCCCATTTTAATAACAGTCAAAAATTTCTTAAAACGGTGTCCCATTTTAAGAGTTAAAATCTTAAAATGGAAAGTGAGTCCTATATATCATACTCACAACAATTATCCACTAACTCTTCTCTACCCCACTTTCTCTCTCCTACCCAACTATCAACACTCAGAACACATCACTTTTTTTTTTAATTCTTGAACCCACCCATTGTTTGACTCTTAAAATGGGTCGGAGGGAGTAATTATTATAGATTTAATCACCACCAGGTAACTACTCTATATGAAATTAGCAAAAAAAAAAAAAAGAAAAAGAAAAAAGAACAGTCTTCATAGTATAATACTCCCTCTTTCCCTGAAAGATAGTCTCATTTTGATTTTTTGGTCAATAAAAATAAAATTTGACCAAACTTTAGTGTCAATTTAATGATCATAATAAAATTCTAAAAATTGTTATCGATAAATTGCTTAATGATTTATCAATTACAAATTTTAGAATTCATTAGAATGATTAAATCGTCACCAATGGTTGGTCAAAGTTCATTTTGTTGACCATAAAAATCAAAATAAGACTATCTTTCTTTTCTTGACAGAGGGTTGCGGAAAATGTACCTCAAAGTAAAATTTATCAATGAAACATTAAAAAATAAAATCAATGTAAATTGTAATGGGAGGGAGGAAGTTAAGTATTGAAGAATGGTGTGGGACCAAGCTTGGTGGCGTATGTATAAAAGGGGCCCACATCAATATCAATGGAGGAATGGTCCAAATAAAGGTTTAAAACTAGATATGGTTTCGTAGGTGAAGATTTCCCTTACGCTTTGTCACGCACACAACATTAGGGATCGTCACCAATATTATTTATTTGGTTTGATCATTATCCTTACACTCATTTTTGAAAGAAGAAAAAAAAAAATCCCATTTCAATTTTGATGATCATAATGATTTTTTTTATTAATTGTATATTTTTATTATGCACTAATGAAAAATAAGAAATTTTATATCAATAATTTCATTTTTTTTACCGATTGTCAAAATTTAATTTAATTAGCCACAAAAAGTGAAAGAACAATCTCTTGAAATGAGGAGAATGTAAGTTTACTATCGATAATTTATGTGACCAATACTACTAAGTTTATAAAAGAAACAAGGGTTAATGACAATTTAGACCCTGAAGTATAGTACCACCATTTCAATCGAACCTTGAAACTCTTTTTTCGCCAATTTAAGCCTTGAAGTAAAAAATGTTCCCCACGTTAGGCCTTTTTGACGATTTTCGTCAAAAAAGTCAGTTAAAGGACCTAAATGAAAAGTTTAAACTTTGTAAGGCTAACAATCAAAATAATTATTTTTATGCCAAAAATCAAAATAACTATTAAAATATTGAATAAAAGGGTTTTTAAATTATTTTGAAAATATTAAGTAATAAAAAATAAAGAGAATCAATAAATAAATTTTATTTTATTTACAAACGTAATAATAAACATAATAAATCTTTTTTCACATGTACCAAAAAAGAAGTCATCAAATAAATTAAGGCATTAAAGTATTTCTTTTTTATCACTCAATTTATAATTTTCTTTTATTCAATATTTATTATTGATATTAAATTAATAAGAAAACTTTGCTGTTTTTGAAACGGTGGGCATAACAGCAAAAATAGTCCGCAATTGACTTTATTCTGGTCAAACTCGCTACTGGCAGTAGTGATTTCAGTTGGTGATGTTCAAAATGGACCGAAGTCCACGGAGGCCCGTCAAGCTCGCCGGCCCGAGGCCCGTTGGTCCGAGCCCGTCAGCCCACGGACTGAGCCCGCTCCAAGCCCGCGCAGACACAAGGATGGGCCGGACAGTGAAAATGACGCACGGGCCGGGCTAAATCCCGCGGATCACTTGACCCGTTTGGCCCGTGTCCGTTTGGGCCCTTCGTTTTTTTTTTTTTTTTTTTTTTTTTTTATGTAGAAGACTTTGTAATTTTTTAAGACTTTATTATCTTAAAGACTTTGTTATTTCCTAAATGAAGAGTTCAATCAATTTTAGACTATATGCCTTAAAATTTAATAAAATTATTATCAAATAACTTAAATTTAATAACTAACTCTATTTAAATATAAAAGACAAATTAAAGTAGATATTAAATCACTTTTTATATGTATTTTAATTTATATTATATATTTTAATAAGTCTAAGTCATTTTATTTTTTTATAATTTTTTAAAAGTTTTTCTGATTTAAAAAAAAAAAAAAAAAAAAAAAGGACAAAATCCCTTTGGCCCGTAAACCTTTCGGTCCGGACCAAACGGACGGGGCCGGACCACACATAAAACGACGGGCCGGGCTTTTATCCATCCGTGGGAGGGCCGGCCGGTCAAGCCCGCGGACATGACCAAAGGCGGGCCGGGCCGGGCCGGATAACCCGTTTGAACATCACCAATTTCAGTTAACCTTGGTCAAACTCGCTTTTGACAGTAGCAAATTTAATTAAATTTAAATAAATTTCCGACGATTTTCTGTAAAAATATAAATTTTGCAAAATTAGGGAAAAATAAATTATACTCGCTTGTACCAAAAGCGAGTTTCACCGAAAAAAAAATAAACTCGCCATCAGCACAAACGAGTTCCTAAAAAAGTGGTAATTTTGGCAAATAGTTTGGGATTGTTATTTTGGGAATTATTATTTTTAAAAGAAATTATTTGAGAAAAAGTTCTCATGTATCAAAATAAAAAGTATGACTTTACTTTGAGATAGAGGGAGTAGTGTTTAGGACAAAAAATTTATCTCTCAATCCATTTACTTATTTTCTCTTTTTTACTATTTCTTTTAATAATATGCATAACAAAATAAAACTGTTATAGAGACGGAAGTAGGACTAATTAAAAGTAACAAGGCGAAATTCTTTTGAGTTGCATGATGAAATCACAAGTGGATAGTGTGTGGTAGATTTTCAGAGCACCATCTAGAAAAGATTATAAAGGTGTTGACATCTTGGGACTCAGAGGACGAGATCTTAACCATTGTAACCATCTGGACATCTTGTGACTAAGAAGACTATATCTCAACAGAGGAATGGACTTGGTCAATAAATTGGTTAGAGAATCCCATGAATATAGGACAGTTGGTTACATCTATATTTCTAGACGTCGACATCTTCACCAAGACGTCAGCATCTTCACCTCTGGTGGCCTTATGGATAAGTATTTATAATAAACGTTTGTTTTATTGTTATTAACCTTTTCTACAGGAAATTACCATGTGATAAATGAGCAAGGCCAAAATGTGATGTACCAGTTTCAACAACATAGAAGACCAAGTCAAAAGATTCCTCAAGATAGAATCCGATATTTTAGGAGAGTTTGTTATTCTTTTAGATAGGTCTCTTATTTGTATTCTTTTAAACAAGCTTTGGGGGCACACTATCACACACCACTCACACAATACTTTGTAGACTCCGCCACAGTTCAAAAACATTAATACTACCGTTTGGGAAGGAAGGTGCTCTAATCACCTCCCGAGGTTTGTGCCTGGCGAGATTATTCTCTCAAGGGCTTTCATAGTTACATCCTTGTGCAATCTTGAATTCTGCATTCTATAGCTTTAATTCCATTCGTCCCTCCTTAATTTTGATTATCAATCCAAATTGGATTTCATTGTTTTTTGCCAAAACAATTTGGCGCCCACCGAGGGCACTTGGATTTTTAATCTATTGAATTGTTGTGTGAGATCAAGATGACTACTCAACCATGATCTCCGGCATGGGCAAGCAACCAGTTCTACCAGCGCGTTAATACTTCATCTAGGGCATCAGTCCTAAGACATCAACGATTGGCTCTGGTGGATTGCCACCACCTCCACCTTTGGGGGCAGGCAAGGAACAAGATAGACAAGCATCTCCCACTCCAGATTCTGAGCTCAAAGTATGCTTATGCAGATGAAGCACCAGTTGGATCAACAGGGCAAAAGTACATCTTTGATAGCTGAAGCTGTGGTCAAGATGCAGAAGGAGCAGCAGATCTTGTCTGAGAGGGTGGATTCAGTATCTCCTATACGTCCCAGGTTCCTCGATTTTTGCGGCGCTAGTTCATCAGTCTTCAATGATTGGATCCCAATGAGTTCGGTAGTAAAATATGAAGAGTACGCCTCCGAAGATGACGACATCTCCAATGTTGACAACATCTGTTGATCCTGCCTTTTGTGATCTGACAGCAGAAGGAAACACCTTCACATTGCCTACGCTTAATGTATCTGGATACCTCAAGATGGACCCATCTTTACCAGTAGCACGATCGTTACATCTTCGGCTGACAATACCGATCCGTTCGGTAACTTTAATTTCGCAAATGTTTTTGATAATACTGCTCGTGCTATTAATCCTTTTGCAGGTAACTACATCGCAAAGAACTTCAAGAATTAAGGGATATGGTCATGAACGTGCCTGGTGTCACTCCTCCCATTCGACAAGTTTCACCAACATATTACAACCAGTCACGCTTTGTACAGCTATTGCACAAATTGATATTCCCAAAGGCTTCAACATCCCAACTATGAAGTTGTATGACGGAAGCAGCGATCCTGAGGAGCATGTCGCCCATTATCAGGAGAAGATGGAGATCGTCAGAGTACCTTTACAGTATAGGGAAGCTTGCCTATGCAAAGGGTTTGGTTTCAACATTGGTTGGACCTGCATTAAAGTGGCTGATCCGTCAACCGCCAGGATCTATTGGTTCGTTTGCCCAGCTTGTCACATGTTCAACAACCAGTTTTCATGTAGCAGACAGTTCGAGAAGCTCTTTAGTGATCTTTACCGCATCGTGCAACAACCTAACGAGGCTTTGAAAGATTACGTCAACCGCTTCAATAAGGAAGTCTTGGAGATACCCAGTCTTGATATGGCCACGGCTACAGAGGCATTTAGAATGGGCCTGAAGAAGAATTCCCCGTTCTATGAGAAGTTGGTGATGAACCCCTGCAGAAGATGGAAGATGTACGCAACAGGGCATCAAGATTTATCAGACTTGAAGAAGACAAGATGCAGCAGACTGATTTCTGGTAAGGCGTCACATATGACAACCCAGACAGAAGGATAGAGACATCTCACCAGAAGCAGAACAGATCCGAACCTTACTACAGAAACGATCTTAATGAAGACCAAGATGATATTCAATGCCCCAAAAGATATCCGATTATTGTTTTTCTATTAATGTTTCAGGTATTCTGTGTGCGCAATGAGAATCTTGGAGATAAAGCTAGGTGGCCAAAGAAAAACGACAAACCTTCAGGATGGAAAGATAAATCCAAGTGCTGTGCATACCACGAAGATTTCGGACATCTTACCGAAGATTGCATCGCCTTGCGCAAACAAATCGGCTACTTACTCTCAAAAGGATACCTTAAAGAATTGCTTTACCACTGGAACAATGAGACAACTTCAGCATAACTGGGGGCATATTGGTTGTTCATTCTTTGAACGATGTAAGGATCCCAAGATCTTGGAATGCCATAGATCTTAAGGCCTACGTCATGCAATTGTAGTTTATCAACTCAATTTAGAATAATAGGAAACTAAAAACGTTTTGCTTAGAGATGCTTAACATATTGATTCAAACTGTTCGAACGAATCAAAGATGTCAACATCCTTCCAGTTGTTGACATTTTAAGGTAATAACTCAGGTATGAACTTACCTCCATTTCTGAATAAACATTACTTTATTTTCAATTCATTTAAATAAAATGATTTGTTCAACTTTATTTTTACAAATAAAAGTGATATCAGCCAAGATGTCATGTATTACTAACATGTTGTCATTTTACAAGATATTAACATTTTGAATAAAGATTTTGATGACCTAAGAAGACAACAGCTTGAGACTGGCCATCTCATCTTAAGTTTAAGGTACTCAATCCCTTCTAAGTTTAAAGAAATTTCTTTCTTTCTTCCGAGTTAAGGTTTACACCTTCGCTAGGAGCGCACGATGTCAATGTGGTTAAGGTGGGGAATGGGCACGTATGTTTATATGTACGCACCCCCCGTTTCCAGTTAATCAAGTGTTTGACCTTAAGATTTTTTCAATTGGTTATGGCATTGACATTCATCTTAAGACACCCGGTTTTTGGCATTAACATGTCAACTAAGTGATATAAAGATTTCTACATCTTACACAAGAAATTAACATCCTAAAACGAAGAAACGATAAAGAGAACAATATATATTTTCAAAGATTGGGTGCAGGTCATCTTAAGGAGAAAGATAATTGTGGATATCTTGATGATTGACGACACCTAACGTCATTTCTTCCTGAAGATTTTCTGAAACTTTTTGAAGAACAGAGAACGCTCAAACTCTTGGACGATCGAAGCACTTCTACCAAGCAGTTATCCAAACAAGCCCGTCCCTAGAATATAGAAACTTATCCTTTCATATTTTATCAACGGATAAGTTTGGGGGCAATTGTTGTGGGTAAATTTTCAGAGCAACATCTTGAAAAGATTCTAAAGGTGTTGTCATCTTGGGACTCAGAGGACGAGATCTTAACCATTGTAACCATCTGGACATCTTTGTGACTAAGAAGACTTATTTCAACAGAGGAATGGAATTGGTCAATCAATTGGTTAGAGAATCCCATGAATATAGGACAGTTGGTTACATCTATATTTCTAGACGTCGACATCTTCACCAAGACGTCAGCATCTTCACCTCTGGTGGCCTTATGGATAAGTATTAAAATAAACGTGTTTTATTGTTATTAACCTTTTCTACAGGAAATTACCATGTGATAAATGAGCAAGGCCACAAATGTGATGTACCAGTTTCAACAACATAGAAGACCAAGTCAAAAGATTCCTCAAGATAGAATCCGATATTTTAAGGAGAGTTTGTTATTATTTTTAGATAGGTCTCTTATTTGTATTTTCTATTTAAACCAAGCTTGGGGGCACACTATCACACACACTCACACAATACTTTGTACTCCTCCACAGTTCAAAAACATTAATACTACCGTTTGGGAAGGAAGGTGCTCTTAATCACCTCCCGAGGTTTTGTGCCGGCGAGATCATTTTTCTCAAGGGATTTCCTCGTTACATCTTCGTGCAATCTTGAATTCTGCAATTCTTTAGCATTAATTCCATTCGTCCCTCATTTATTTTGATCATCAATCCAGAATCCATATTTCATTGTTTTTTGCCAAAACAATTTGGCGCCCACCGAGGGGCACTTGGATTTTTAATCTATTGAATTGTTGTTGATTCAAGATGACTACTCAACCCATGATCTCCGGCATTGGCAAGTCAACCAGTTCTACCAGCGGCGTTAATACTTCATCTGGGGGCATCAGTCCTAAGACATCAACGATTGGCTCTGGTGGATTGCCACCACCTCCACCTTTGGGGGCAGGCAAGAAACAAGCATCTCCCACTCCAGATTCTGAGCTCAAAAGTATGCTTATGCAGATGAAGCACCAGTTGGATCAACAGGGCAAAAGTACATCTTTGATAGCTGAAGCTGTGGTCAAGATGCAGAAGGAGCAGCAGATCTTGTCTGAGAGGGTGGATTCAGTATCTCTTATACGTCCCAGGTTCCTCGATTTTGGCGGCGCTAGTTCATCAGTCTTCAATGATTGGATCCCAATGAGTTCGGTAGTAAATATGAAGAGTACGCCTCCGAAGATGACGACATCTCCAATGTTGACAACATCTGTTGATCCTGCCTTTTGTGATCTGACAGCAGAAGGAAACACCTTCACATTGCCTACGCTTAATGTCTCTGGGATACCTCAAGATGGACCCATCTTTACCAGTAGCACGATCGTTACATCTTCGGCTGACAATACCGATCCGTTCGGTAACTTTAATTTCGCAAATGTTTTTGATAATACTGCTCGTGCTATTAATCCTTTTGCAGGTAACTACATCGCAAAGAAACTTCAAGAATTAAGGGATATGGTCATGAACGTGCCTGGTGTCACTCCTCCCATTCGACAAGTTTCACCAACATATTACAACCAGTCACGCTTTGTACCAGCTATTGCACAAATTGATATTCCCAAAGGCTTCAACATCCCAACTATGAAGTTGTATGACGGAAGCAGCGATCCTGAGGAGCATGTCGCCCATTATCAGGAGAAGATGGAGATCGTCAGAGTACCTTTACAGTATAGGGAAGCTTGCCTATGCAAAGGGTTTGGTTCAACATTGGTTGGACCTGCATTAAAGTGGCTGATCCGTCAACCGCCAGGATCTATTGGTTCGTTTGCCCAGCTTGTCAACATGTTCAACAACCAGTTTTCATGTAGCAGACAGTTCGAGAAGCTCACTAGTGATCTTTACCGCGTCGTGCAACAACCTAACGAGGCTTTGAAAGATTACGTCAACCGCTTCAATAAGGAAGTCTTGGAGATACCCAGTCTTGATATGGCCACGGCTACAGAGGCATTTAGAATGGGCCTGAAGAAAGATTCCCGTTCTATGAGGAGTTGGTGATGAACCCCTGCAAGAAGATGGAAGATGTACGCAACAGGGCATCAAGATTTATCAGACTTGAAGAAGACAAGATGCAACAGACTGAGATTTCTGGTAAGGCGTCAACATATGACAACCCAGACAGAAGGATAGAGACATCTCACCAGAAGCAGAACAGATCCGAACCTTACTACAGAAACGATCTTAATGAAGACCAAGATGATATTCAATGCCCAAAGATATCCGATTATTGTTTTTCTATTAATGTTTCAGGTATTCTGTGCGCAATGAAGAATCTTGGAGATAAAGCTAGGTGGCCAAAGAAAAACGACAAACCTTCAGGATGGAAAGATAAATCCAAGTGGTGTGCATACCACGAAGATTTCGGACATCTTACCGAAGATTGCATCGCCTTGCGCAAACAAATCGGCTACTTACTCTCAAAAGGATACCTTAAAGAATTGCTTTACCACGGGAACAATGAGACAACTTCAGCATAACTGGGGGCATATTGGTTGTCATTCTTTGAACGATGTAAGGATCCCAAGATCTTGGAATGCCATACATCTTAAGGCCTACGTCATGCAAATTGTAGTTTATCAACTCAATTTAGAATAATAGGAAAATAAAAACGTTTGCTTAGAGATGCTTAACATATTGATTAAAACTGCTCGAACGAATCAAAGATGTCAACATCCTTCCAAGTTGTCGACATTTTAAGGTAATAACTCAGTATGAACTTACCTCCATTTCTGAATAAACATTACTTTATTTTCATTCATTTAAATAAAATGATTTGTTCAACTTTATTTTTACAAATAAAAGTGATATCAGCCAAGATGTCATGTATTACTAACATGTTGTCATTTTGCAAGATATTAACATTTTGAATAATGATTTTGATGACCTAAGAAGACAACAGCTTGAGACTGGCCATCTCATCTTAAGTTTAAGGTACTCAATCCCTTCTAAGGTTTAAAGAAATTTCTTTCTTTCTTCCGAGTTAAGGTTTATACACCTTCTCCAGGAGCGCACGATGTCAATGTGGTTAAGGTGGGGAATGGGCACGTATGTTTATATGTACGCACCCCCCGTTTCCAGTTAATCAAGTGTTTGACCTTAAGATTTTTTCAATTGGTTATGGCATTGACATGTCATCTTAAGACACCCGGTTTTTGGCATTAACATGTCAACTAAGTGATATAAAGATTTCTACATCTTACACAAGAAATTAACATCCTAAAACGAAGAAACGATAAAGAGAACAATATATATTTTTCAAAGATTGAGGTGCAGGTCATCTTAAGGAGAAAGATAATTGTGGATATCTTGATGATTGACGACACCTAACGGTCATTTCTTCCTGAAGATTTTCTGAAACTTTTGAAGAACAGAGAACGCTCAAACTCTTGGACGATCGAAGCACTTCTACCAAGCAGTTATCCAAACAAGCCACGTCCTAGAATATAGAAACTTATCCTTTCATATTTTATCAACGGATAAGTTTGGGGGCAATTGTTGTGGGTAGATTTTCAGAGCAACATCTTGAAAAGATTCTAAAGGTGTTGACATCTTGGGACTCAGAGGACGAGATCTTAACCATTGTAACCATCTGGACATCTTTGTGACTAAGAAGACTTATTTCAACAGAGGAATGGACTTGGTCAATAAATTGGTTAGAGAATCCCATGAATATAGGACAGTTGGTTACATCTATATTTCTAGACGTCGACATCTTCACCAAGACGTCAGCATCTTCACCTCTGGTGGCCTTATGGATAAGTATTTATAATAAACGTGTTTTATTGTTATTAACCTTTTCTACAGGAAATTACCATGTGATAAATGAGCAAGGCCACAAATGTGATGTACCAGTTTCAACAACATAGAAGACCAAGTCAAAAGATTCCTCAAGATAGAATCGATATTTTAGGAGAGTTTGTTATTCTTTTTAGATAGGTCTCTTATTTGTATTTCTATTTAAACCAAGCTTGGGGGCACACTATCACACACACTCACACAATACTTTGTACTCCTCCACAGTTCAAAAACATTAATACTACCGTTTGGGAAGGAAGGTGCTCTTAATCACTTCCCGAGGTTTTGTGCCGGCGAGATCATTTTTCTCAAGGGCTTTCCTCGTTACATCTTCGTGCAATCTTGAATTCTGCAATTCTTTCGCATTAATTCCATTCGTCCCTCATTTATTTTGATCATCAATCCAGAATCCATATTTCATTGTTTTTTTGCCAAAACAACTATCAATAACAATTTTGATTTTTATTAGAATAATTATGTCAACTTAAAATTATTGCTCAAAGTTCATTTTGAGAAAATTATTTTAGGACAAAATGAGTACTGATAACGCAAGTACATAAAATACCATAGTAATCCCAATAAATGGTGTTGTTTTCTTTTTGGTTTGGCTTAAAATGCATATCGCATTTTAAAATACAGGCTTTATTTAAGTGCAATTTTACCTTAATACAAATTTTGACATGTCTTACTGACTTCCCTAATTTGATGCTAATTAATGGGCCTTTTCTCCAATCAAGTCAAAGGACCCAAGTTCTATAGCCCAATTCATAAAAAACTGGAAATCCTCAACGTTAACAAAGTGAGGCCAGTAAGAGCAAATATTCCGTTAGAAGAAGATAATATCCACATAAATTGTGCATCGCTTTGAATGTATTGATTAAAGTCATTTCCAAAATAAATAACGTATTTCTAAGAAAAAAATAATACTCTCTCTGTCCCAGAATGATGGTCCCTCTATTTTTATGGGTTTTACGAAGGAACTTTGAGTAATAATTAAGGCTACTTTTAATTATTCTAATGAAATTTTTGAAATTGTTCTTGATACACCATTATAAATACTATTAATATCAATTTTTAGATTCACATTAACATAATTATAAGTAGCATTTATAACTGCTCAAAGTTCCCTCGTAGTAACAACAAAAAAGGGTGGACTATCTTTCTGGGACGGAGGGAGTGAAAAATATTTTAGTGCACTTTTATATTATATCATTGTATATTTATGCAAACAAGCACATTTTTTTAATACCACTAATACACATAGACACATAGACGGTGAGAAAAGACCAAAAAGAAAGACAAAAGTTTTTCAAGAAAACGAGAATTGAGACCTAGAAAATAAAACCATAATCTTAGAATTAGAGATGGGGTAAGAAGAAGAGAGGCCCGAGTGTTAGTGTGGGCTGAACTGGGCCGATAATGGACAATGTTGGAGGTTCCATCTTAAAACCAATTGGTGGTAAGGGGAGTAACTCCTCAAGTCTATATATCGGTGCATGTTTCTCTCTTAAGAAGATGTGGAATAATTGTCTTTTACACGCCCCCTCACGTGTAGCCGGGCTTTGCCAAGGCTTACAACGTGGACTTGTTAATTGAGTGGCGCGGAGCAGAATCGTGGGCCGTTGGGCCTACACGTGTCCCATGTAGAAGCAGCGGAAGTCAGGCCACCATAGATCGGTGGCTCTGATACCATCTTAGAATTAGAGATGGGGTAAGAAGAAGCGAGAGGCCCGAGTGTTAGAATGGGCTGAACTGGGCCGATAATGGACTATGTTGGAGGTTTCACCTTAAAACCAATCTATCTATATAATACTCCCTCCGTCCCGCCGGAAACTTCAAAAAAAATTATGGCACAAGAATTAAGGAAAAAGTGAAAAAGGTGATGTGTTGTGAGTGTTGATAGTTGAGTGGGAGAGAGAAAGTGGGGTAGAGAATAGTTAGTGGGTTAGTGGATGTGAGTATGAGAAGTGGGACCCACTAATTAAAAAGTATTAAAAACTTTCCATTTATGGAATGTGCAATTTCTATGGGACACCCATTTTGGTAAGTTTTGCAATTTTCGGTGGGACGGAGGGAGTATATAAAAGCAGGAACATTTCAAGGCATCTCAGCCCGCCACGTGGAATAGTGACGTGGAATTCCACGTGGCACCATTCAATTCACTATGACATTTTGATGATTACTAAAAAAAAAAAAACAGATTTTTAAAATTTAAATATATTCAATTTCTTTCTTGGTTGTCTCAAATTATTATTATACATCCGGATTTGAATTTGAAATTTAAATTTTTGAATTTCATTAATCAGTAATTAATAACTCTAAATTTTACTAATATTTGATTTCTTTCTTAGTTATCTTGAATTATTATTATACAACCAGATTCCAATTTCAAATTTAAATTTTCAAATTTCAATCAAAATATCTTTTCCTATCAGTAACGTATAGAAATCTCATTTAAAGAGTGATTTGAATATAAGTTCTTATCCTAATTTAGGCATAAGTTTAAAAATTATTTGAATCTGCAATAAAAGAAGAGTCCAAATCTTCTGTGCCACTTCGTGTACCACTTCATGTGCCACAAGTGATCTAATGGCTCACAATTATTGAGATTGGTATTATTGTAATATTATGCAAACATGTGAACGGTTAGATTACAAGTGGTACAACAATTATTGAGATTGGTATTATTGTAATATTATGCAAACATGTGAACGGTTAGATTACAAGTGGTACATGCAGTGGCACACAATAGTGGTACAGAAGATCTCAACTCATAAAAGAAAGCCTTACATAAGGAAATGATTTAAATATTTATTTTTATCCTAATTTAAACACAAATTTATTGATTTTTCGATTTATTTTAGGAATCCGATTTTATCAGCCTTATGTATTTCCTAAATTTAAGTTCTTTTTCAAAATCCCTATATTTAAGTTAATCCCTACCATAATCTTATTTACTAAAATCTACATAAATCATAATAATAACGCTGTTTCATAGCCTTTCACACTTACTTTTTAAAAACCCTCTTTCCCAAAATTTTGCTTCAAGAAAGATACTTTCCATTACTCTCCCCTGGATTATTTTTTTTTATGTTTTTGGTTGGTGTTAGTAATTCAATTAATATCTATTTTATAGCAAGCACTAACGACTAAACACCCCTTACTTCATTTTTGCACGTGTGCAATCTAGCACGGGTAAGAATGTGCTTTGGTTAGCATTCATGGGTATTCTAAAAGTCAAATCATGGTGGGGAAATATCTTACTACCTCTGTCCTTAAATGAGTGTTCAAATTTCATTTTAAGGGACATAACTTTTCGTATAATTTGGTGGCAAAATTCATATATAATCTTGTAATTCTCTTTACAAACATTTAGTTTTTGCAAGTATAAAGAGACAGATGAAAAAAACTTTGAAAAAAAAATATTTAGGGACAAAGTTATGATCAAAATGGACACTCATTTTGGGATAAAAATTTCCAGAAAATAGATACTCATTTAAGGACCGAGGGAGTACAACTTAAGGTGAGTTATTATTTTCTTACCCTTCTTTGTTCTACCAATTTATATGGTACAACAATCTTTATCTAACCTATTTATTTTTGCTCCTATTTGGTTGATCAATGATTGATATGCAATTTTAATAGGACACATTCAATGAACGTTTTATCTCACCAGATGATTTGACTTAAGCGGGACGGAGGGTGTATATTTTTTTTGGTTAGCGTATTAGCAGTCTATTTCAATTCTAAATATTTTAATGTGTTGCATAAGTTCTCGATGTGAAGAAGATAAATTCATCGAGCAGCCCTATGCATTAGTTGTGAGGGGAATCATCCTTGCATAAAGTCACCATGCATAAACAGTGAGAATAATTAATATTGAGCTTCATTAGTTGTGAAGGGAAATGCGAGACATCCTTGGTGGGGCAATAAAATCAATCAGCTGGGCTATTTATATTGTGGGGTTCCTTGCGACTCCATATATAGATTTTAGTTCTCTACTTTGCTTGTGGATACTGTATGTGAAGGTTCTGAAGGCTCGAAAGTTTACAATGAATTTAAATTCTAATTAATTTGCATTAAATACTAGAAATTTTCAATTGTGTAGGTGGTGCTATGTTAAAATGCATGCCTATGATTATGCAAATCACTCAATTTATGTGGCTTGAATACTAGAAATTTTCAATTGTATGTGAATTGAAGGTTAGAATTCTAAACTACATGTTTCAGTTTTATATGGCTCCATCTTTTGAGTTTGTGAATGGTATTTTTTTTTTTTTTTTGAACAAAGAATGTGGGATTTGCATGTTTAGATTAAGTGCAAGGTGCAAATAATGTCTGATTCCCGAATTCTATTTAACTGAAACAGAACAAGTGAAAGTTTTATTCATATTTAATAAAATAAATATGGATAAAAAAGAAAGACAATATATTTTGGGATGTAAACAATATTTTTTAGTAAATTTTATTTTTAATAAGAATGTGCATTTGTTACTTTAACAAAAAAACAAAATTGAATTAGAAAGTAGATACTTTTTACACAGATTTTGAGATAAAATCCATTTGGAAGACAATCTTCTTACAGTTTTGGACCGAAGAGTGTACTTTATATAAATCTACTCCCTCCGTCCCAACTTAGTAAATTTAACTCTATACTAAGATTGTATCAAGATTTGAGCTCAAAATGTATCCTGATTTTGAAGTCTTTGATCGACACAAGCTATCATAATTTATTTTTATATTAATCACTTACAAAATGAATTTATATATATATATATATATATATATATATATATATAGATAGAGAGAGAGAGAGAGAGAGAGCCATCTATTTTTTTTTATTGAAATTTATTCATTTTTATGAATTAGGTATTTTTAAAGAATAAAACTGTCAAATATTAAATTCGTGTGAAATTGGAGCTAAAAACATTACCTAATTTAGAGGTTTAGATAAGATAAGATTAATTTTGAACTTAAACATCCTTAGCAATCATAATGTTTTTGCTTATATTAATAATATGTACATTAGTAACTACTCACTCCATCCCATTTGAAATTGCACTATACGGTTTTTACACAAAAATAAAAAATTAAGGAAAAAGTGAAAAATGTGATGTGTTGTGAGTGAAGATAGTTGGTAGGAGAGAGTATAGGACAATGAAAAATTATTTACGAGACTTTGGGTCCAATCTAGGTACGGTCGGGTAAGGGTGCCGGTTTGACATGCCGGATTATGTCCAAGAAAAGGTGATTAAACCATGACCTATACACATAATTATTTATCGATTTTTCTAATGTGTGTCCTAAGGGCACATGTTAAGCGATTTAAATAAATAAATTAACATATTTATATGCTTCTATAAATATATAATTTTAAATATATAAATATATATTTCTATAATTGTGGAAATGAATAAGTTAAAGTAAGTTTAATAAACACATTGATTTCCTTATTTAAATTGCTTCACATGTTCCCTTAGGGCACGTTAGAAAAACAAATTATTTATATCTAATTTGAATATTACGAATTTGTTAAAAACCTAACAAATTGCTTCACATGTTCCCAGATGGGTCCTTCTTCTTCTTCTTCTTCTCTTCTTCTTCTTCTTCTTCTTCTTCTTTTTCCAAATTTAACTGTCAAATTTTTAAAAGATATTTTTAAAAACCTAACAAATTTGTTTAAAAATTAATAGAATTTGTTTAAAAAGTAACAGTTTTTTGTTGAAATCAATAAAATGTTACAATTTTAACATATTATGTTAGAAAATTTACATAAATGGACAAATTTTAAAAAATCTGATTGGTTTTAATGCGGGTCTGATATGGTTTTGACACAAGTCCACATAGATACAGTTACGGTTTCATGGGTAACAACCACCAGGTCACGAATTTTAAAAGGGGGAACTGGAACTAAACCGCGTACAAGGACAATATTGTGCTAAGTTCGTTTGGCTGTGAAGGCATTGTCTCATGGATGATTTCTCAGAATCAGTTAAGGGTAGGAAGAAGTCAAAGGTTCTAGAAACTAAAATTCTTGAAGAGTGACCGCAGTTTCAAGTGGCTGAAGTGGATGGATTTTTGTATGATTGGTTTCAAGTGGCTGAAGTGGATGGCTTTTGTGTAATTGACTACATGTAATTGTGTCTCCTACTACTAATGGTGGATCTACTATTGTTGAATATTATTTGAGATTAGGACTGGTATGGTATCACATATTTAAGTTTGTACCACTATCTCAGTATGAAAATGTCTTGCATCAGTTTTCTTA
This sequence comes from Campanula takesimana, assembly GCA_026119855.1. Lineage (NCBI taxonomy): Eukaryota > Viridiplantae > Streptophyta > Magnoliopsida > Asterales > Campanulaceae > Campanula > Campanula takesimana. Next base: position 801,993 of record JAOWBW010000443.1, read on the forward strand.
ATTAATTAGCCTTATTATTCCCGTCGAATTTCGACGGGTTACTCACTAGTATAATATATAAAAGCAGGAACATTTCCAGGCCTCACAGCGCGCCACGTCATAAAGCCACGTGGCGCTATTCGATTGGTCAGCACATTTTTGATTAGTCAAGGATTTGATTGAATTTATTTTCAAAAGCCAAATCAAAAGTATTAAATTTAATTAGTAATTTTAGATTCAATTTGATTCTTTACAGCAAAATCTATTAATAAAATGGTTGCATTATTAGAGAGTATAAAGTGTTTTCCTTATTTACCCGATATATTCTTTATATAAACCAACTATTCATAAAAAACAATTTGAATTTCAAAAGGAACTTCCAAAATGATGTAACAATTATATTAATAAAACAGAAGTTTATTTCTCTATTCATATTTTTCATTGATTTTAATTAATAACTAACACTGCATTTTCGAATTTTATTAATAAAAAACAGGTTATTAAAGAAATGATTGTAGTATAATTTGAAATTAAGGAAAGAAATATTTTTGAAAAACAATTCTTATGAATCTCTAATTGAATTTAATTAATAAAAAAATCTAACTAAAGAAAGGATTGTAGTATAAAAAAACTAAGGAATGATTGTATTATAATTTAAAATTTAAATTAAAATTCAAAGACATATACATTTTATTTAAGGGAATTATTTAACTACTAATTCTTACCTAAATTTAAGCACACACACGAATTTCAAATTATTTGACTCTAGAATAATAACTCATTAGACTTTTAAATTGATCTATTTACTCTAGATGTACAGATTAATCTATAAATAACATATTAATATTCAAGCCCAAATTATCCGGCTATAATATTTACTTTTCCATTGATAATATAGATAATCTTAATTCAAATTTTAAATAATCAAATATCAGCATCCAATTAGTTAGTAGTATTTTTCCCTTATATAGTGTCCCATCCGTCCCCCTTTTCCCCATAACGTGCACTCTCTCAATTTAAGGTCAACCTCTTTTCCAGTAATTAAACTCCCTTTATTCTCTTTAAAAAAAAAAAAAAAAACTATCAATAGTATCATATATAATAAAATTTGAATTTCATGCAATATTTTTTTAGTTATTACTTGAATTTCTAATATATTGGCCACAAAATCAAAGTTAGATTTTATTTATTTTATTTTTTTAAGAGGGGCCGAAGTTTGAAGAAGGAATACATGACTCAAAAAAATTTCTCATCTACACTAATATCTCTCTCTAAGCCTTTTGGGAAATTTTAAATAAATGGTTAATGAGAATAACCCTAATATAAAATACGCAGAATGACCATATATGAGGTGGGTTTATAATGCTCAAATTTTAAGATTCTAAAACTCCACTTTTGTAATTAAATTTTAATTTTACTCTAAGTTTTTTTTTTTAAGCAAAATTTGGTGAGACTGATAGATGAGCTAGATGAAGATTTGAAGCATAGGAATAGTTTACTAAAAAGCTTGCATAAGAATACATTTGAAGAGCCTTACTCTCAGTAGACTATGGATGGCCAAAACCGGGTCCGGGTCCGGTTCCGGTTCGGCATATATGTGACCCTGAACCTGCCCGTGCTTACCCCGGTTCCGGTTACCACAATCCGGTTCCGGTTAGGTTCCGGCCCCATTTAAAATTATTGAAAAAAGGGATTTTCGGTCCGGTTCCGGTCCGGTTCCCCATTTATGTGAACCGTAACCGGCCCGGATGAATGGCGGTTCCGGTTACTCCGGTTCCGGTTTATTCGCCGGTTTGCTCCGGTTCCGTGCTTTTCCGGTCCGGTTCCGGTCAGTAGACAATAGAAACAACTAGGCTAGAAAAATATTGTTATGCAAATCCATTTATTATTATGATTTATAGGACAAACTGCGTAGCCTAAAACACATTTGAATACATGATATAAAATTTCCAGTCTCATGTCATGAAATGGGACATAATATAAAATTTTCAATCTCAATCAAAGCAACAAAACACCTATAAAATACTATTTTTTTTAGGGGTTTGATGTAATGACCCGAGCACAGAAACCCGACCCGTTACATAAGCACCATGCAACTGGCCCACTGAGCACATAACTAGGTTCACTTGGCTTACGACAGGCCTACCCAAAAGTCCATGGATGTTATTGATGCTCAATGGTAGTATGGTGGAGGCTATATATCACAATCAAAGCCCTTATCTTTCCGATTAGGGATTTCACAATCTCCCCCACTCAAATCCTTGCCGTCCTTGGCAAGGCCTAAACAATACCCTGATCGTCCCTCCGGGCGAGCTCGCAAGCCTTATAGCTGGGGGTCCGCTCTGATACCATTTGTAATGACTCGAGCCCGCGAACCTGATCCGCTACATAAGCACCACGCAACTGGCCCACTGAGCACAACAACTGGGTCCACTTGGTTTATCACAGGCCCACCCAAAAGTCTATAGATGTTATTGGTGCTCAATGGTAGTATAGTGGAGGTTTATATATCACAATCAAAGCTCATATCTTTCCGATGTGGGATGGGGGATTTCACTGTTGAAGAAGGAATATATGACTCAAAATATTTTCTCATTAATAGCCCCATGAGTCTTTTAGGGGGATTTGAAAAATGTTTGATAGAAATAATTCTTACGCAAGAATGATTATAGGAGGTGGGTTTATAATGCTCATACTTCAAGATTATAAAAGCTAATTTTATAATTAAATTTTGGTTTTACTCTATTTTTTGTTGACTTTATTGCAAAATCTACATGCCTACTTTCAAAATATATCAATTTGACATGCAAACTTTGGAAACATCAAATGTGTCCTGCCTACTTAACATTGCAATAATTTTTAAACACGTTTTTTAACACCCGTTAAATTCATAACGGGACACTCCAAAAAACTAACCATCCGTCAATTTTTTGTAATGTACGTTATTTTTTTTAACACCCGTTACAAAAATCATTAGAGATACTATATCTCCCTTCCCAAAACATCCCTCCTCCCCAGCTTCACCCTGCCACCACCCTCCACCTCAACCCAGCCACCACAACCCAGCAACCACCCTCTGGAATGTGTAAAGATTCGAATTCGAGGATGAAGCTTTTCAAATCCCTCAGATCTAAGGAGGAGAGACACCAGAGCGACGTGACTGGAATCCATGGCCTGGAGAGAGAAACCGGTGGCGGAGCAGTCAAAATTGGCGTCGTTGACCAGATCCTTGATGGACTCCATCACCTTTTTCAAGAGACTGCCCTGAACTAGACGGAGTTCCAACGTTTTTTCGGCGATTGGGTTTGCACCGATCCAGGTCTAGGTATAGATCTGGATTGTTTTGGCTTTCGCCGGAGAAGAAGAAGGTTGGCCAGAGGTGCGAAAAGGGAGGGGTCGTGGAACTGAGGAAGGATGAGGCCGGATATAGTAGGGGAAGTGTCGCTGGGAATGACAAAAAGGCGGTCTAGAGTCTCTCTTCCTCCAAACGACTTCGCCGGAGAAGAAGAAGTCGGCCGGAGGTGAGGAAGGGGACGGTCGCCGGAACTGTGGGAGGGGGAGGCCAGAGGTGTGAGGGACGTGTCACCGGAGACGTAGGTGGGGGATGACCGAAGGAGGGGAAGGGGCAGCACCGGAGACGGAGGGGGGGGGGTTTGACCGGAGGATAGAGAGAGAAAGCCAAAGAGAGAGAGGGAGGAGCTTTTAGTTTTGGCAGAGGTAGGTTTTTTTTTATTTTGAGGTATGGTATCTTATGATTTTGTAACGGGTGTTAAAAATAACGTACATTACAAAAAATTGACGGATGGTTAGTTTTTTGGAATGTCCCGTTATGAATTTAACGGGTGTTAAAAAATGTGTATAAAAATTATTGCAATGTTAAGTAGGCAGGACACATTTGATGTTTCTAAAGTTTGCATGTCAAATTGATATATTTTGAAAGTAGGCATGTCGATTTTGCAATAAACTCATTTTTTATTATTTTAAGCAAACGTTGTGAGACTGATAGATGAGCTAGACGAGTATTTGAAACCTAAGAATAATTTATTGAATAGCGTGAATAAGAATAAGGTTGAAGAATTTTACTCTCGATATATTGTTGAAACACCATAGCTAGAAAAATAATTTTATGCAACTTCATTTCCAGACTATCTTTCTGATTTATGAGACAAGATTCGTAGCTTAAAGCATAGTTGAACATAAAGACTAATGGTTTACTCGCATTAATGACAGGTTTTTTTCTGATTTTACATTTGAATTTCTATTTTTGATTTTCAATTGTATAAGATAAGCACAAACGTATTGTCTTACGACCGTGACAGTTATACGAGTTAGTTGAGGAAAGAATCTAAGCAACCATGGTGGTGGAGATAAAACTACAAGTTTTTAATTAAATTTATATATTTTATATTCCCTAATAAGAACATACTATTTTAGAAAATGAGACTTACCAGTGAGACACTCAAAAGAAAATAAGTGCAATGTGTTTTGAGACAGAAAGAGTACAGTATGCCTAATTATTATATTTCATGCAAAGAATTAACTTTTTGTTTTACTTTTTGTTTAAAGTTAAAAAAGATTGGCCGGTTGCTATAATTAAATTCATTTTTAGGGCGAAGGTTGACTAAGAAATACATGATTCAGAATAATTTTTCATCTACAGCAATCTCTCCCAAAACACTTTAGCTATATTTTATTAGTATATACAAACCACTTTTCTCGGTCCTCATCCGAGCTAATTACCCCTCCATTTTCTCATATTTATTTTTAGTATGTTCAACTTTAAAGTTTCTACTTTGCTCTATATATAGTGCCCAAAGGAGGTCCGATGAGTTCAATATGTTGCTTAATCCTGACAAGTATATTGATATGTTAAGATTTCGTAAGACCAATTTTTGAATTCAAGTTTGTTTTGTTTTTTTCTTTCCTAGATTTTTTACTTTTGGGATTTTTTTTTTAGACTAATAGATGAGTTAGACAAGGATTTAAAATATAGGTGAAATAATTGATGAGTGTGCATCTCAGAATAGGCTTGGAGAGCCTTCCTCTGGATAATAAGTTGAAACACCTAAGGCTAGAAGAATTTGTTTACACAAATCAATTTCCAGATTAATTTTGTGAATTTTGAGACAAACTTCTTAACCTAAAATATAGTTGAAGATCAAGTCAAATGGTTTTCTCACAATGATTGATAGGTTTTTTATGATTTCACATTAGGATGACTATATTAGATTTTTGGTTGTACAAGTTATTAATTAATTACCTATATTTTTAAATATTTATTCTAAATTATTTTATGTTATTAGTAAGTTTTGCTATACTAATCAAGAAATAGAAATTAAATAAGTAGGCAAGAAGGAGAGATTAACATCGTATTTCAGACATTTATTTCTACGGTTTTCACATTAGCGGGATGTATTGGTTTAATACTCCTAACAATCTTTGGTGTTTTTTTCCCGACTGACATTATTGTGGTTAGAGAGGGGTGATGGTCCAATATTTATTTGGTAGTCGTTGGTTTTATTTGGTACTTTGTGATTTCATTTAGTACTTTGTTATTTTCTATTACTTTCTATTATTTGGTAGTCATTGGTTTTATTTGGTTCATGGATCCCCTTTATATATTTTATCCGCTGAAAATGTGAACTTCTAGATAAGCCTTTGAGTCTGAAAATGCCAAATGAGGTTGTATCAATATTTCTATCTTAATGATTTATATGTTCATTTAAGTGAACTAATAAGGTCCTATGTGTTGCTCACATAGCATCCCTTAAAAACTCACTCCGTCTCATGTTAATCTACAAAATTAAAAGTAAAAAAAATCAATTTTAATGTAGAGTTGTCTAACATATTTGCCACTTATTATACACCTAATTACCAGGTTTATGCTCTTTAAATGCTGGACTATAGTTTTAAGACTCTCTCTCTCTCACATTATAAAAATGTCTTGCATCAATTTTTTTTAATTAATTAGCCTTATTATTCCCGTCGAATTTCGACGGGTTACTCACTAGTTGGTGGTAAAGGGAGTTCCTCCTCAAGTCTATATATCGGTGCATGTTTTCTCTTAAGAAGATGTGGGATAATTGTCTTTTACACATAAACTATAAATATACACCATGAAAGTCAAACTAACATTTACTATCACTTACGTGAAGGGGTGCAACTTTTTTAATATTGGGCAAGCATAAGTCAAATGGCTCACCTATTTTCATTTATTTGAGCTACAGCGATTGACGTTGCCGTAATGTCGACTAAAATAAAATTTGGAGACACGAAAGCCGTCAAACACTTAGAAACCAGTTTTTTCTGTTACTACCAAAACATTTTCACTTGTACATATCCTTTCATCTACATCAAAAACTACAATAAGCAACAAGACACCCAGATTCTTATCTCAGATGGTGCATGGAAAAAGGGTAAGCCTTGGGCAGGCATTGGCTGGGAATTAGGGGTGTAAGTGGTTCGGTTCAAACCGCGGTTTGAGACCAAACCGAACAAAACCATGTGATTTGGTTTGGTTTTCAAGCACCAATGGTTCGGTTCAGTCTCAAATATTGGCAAACCACATGGTTCGGTTTGGTTTGTGGTTTGACCTTTCCAGACCAAACTAAACCGAACCAAACCAAACCGAACCGCGGTTTGAGACCGCGAGACCGAACCACCAATTTGAACCGCCAAACCAAACCAAATTACATAAACTAATCCTAACCCCAGTTTCACATCTTATTTAATATTTTTGTATATTAATTAAAATTTATTATTAGATCATTACATAGACTAGTCCTAACTCCCATTTTGTATTTTATTTAATATTAACTAGTGGGTAACCCGTGCACTGCACGGGTAACTAATTTGTTTTTTTTTTTTTTTTTGCATTTTACTCTTTTTATATTTTTATTTAATAAAGTAGCATAATAGTTTTTTATAATATAAATATATTGTATATGAATTTTTTTTTTTAATTATAGTTAACTAAAATAGTAAACATCATCTTAACTAAAATCATTAATAGTAAAAAATAATCTATATAATAATATCAATAACTAATACTATTTATAATATTTGTTAATATATATAATAAATATTATAATTAACTAATACTATTAATAATAATGTTAACCTATATAGTAACTACTATGATTAACTAATAGTATAAATAGTAACAATTAACATATATTATAACTGTTATGATTAACTAATACTATTAATAATAATAGTTAACTACTATAGTAACTATTATAGTTAAGTAATACTATTAATAGTAATAGTTAGCTTGTATAGTAACTATTATAGTTAACTATTACTATTAATAGTAATAGTTAACTCATATCATAACTATTATTATAAGCTAATAGTATTAGCTAATAATGAGAATATCAAAAGTCACACACACTTAGGATAGTGATGATGTGGCTTCACACAAATGAAGCTTTTACCTATATGTTTGTCTATGTGTCAAAGCCATAGCCCTCCTCACCAACTTTAATATATATATTTTCATCGTTTGTTATCTTCATTGCGATTTGCGATATTACCAATTTCTCTCCACGATCTATATTACAGAGTGTTTTTTTTTCTTTCGGCCCCTCTCTTCGTCTAGTCTCTCTCTTCATCCGACTTTCCTCTTCAAGATCCACATCTTTCGCACTTCCTCCGTGATCACGGAAAATTAAAATAAATGCAATAATGAGTTGCGGTTTGAATCGTGGTTTGAACCGTAGTCTAAACTATGGTTTGAACCGTGGTTTGAACCACGTAATTAAACCACAGTTTGAACCAAATCGAACCAAACCATAGCGGTTTGGTTCGGTTCGGTTTGAAATTTTTCATGGTTCGGTTCGGTTTGAAATTTTCAGAAACCAATGACTAGTGGTTCGGTCCGTAAATACCCCCAAACCAAACCAAACCGAACCATTTACACCTCTACTGGGAATTATGGGACCCTGGAGGTAGAAGAACAGCGATAGAGAGTTCATCACACAAAACAAACTCCAGTATCAAGACTGAATGCCTTGCAATTCTGAAGGGTTTGAAATGGGCCGTGCAGCATGATATTAGAAACATTCATGCGCTCACTAACTCTTCTCTAGCGAATTCTGTAAGGACATGGCTTGCAACACAAGTCATTTAGACTTCCATTTATAAAATTATGATTATAATGTTAATTTATAAAGTATAGTTGATAATAAAATGTGTTGAATTCCTGGATATATAATTACCTAATTGTGATGGGCAAAAGGGTAATATAATATCACTAAGCTTCTTGAAAGGGTGTAGTCCCTAGGTGAAGTGACACAATGTTTCCTATTTAAAGGCCCTTCCATCAAGCCTAGAAACAACTATTCATTCTTGTTATCTCTCCTAAATTCTCTTCACATTATTGAAGTACTTGAGAGATTAAGAAGTCACTATTACTTAGAAGATCTTCATTCCCTACTTCTTCTTCTTCATCTTATTTCTCCCTACATCATCCATGGATTCAACAGGTACATATTTTATCGCTTCCGCTTCATCTCTTCCTCAATCATATTCTAAAGTGAGTGTGGCATTCAGGGATTAAAATTGTTCCAACAATTGCTATCAGAGCCCGCTCATTATCTAGTTTGAGTTTGAGTTCTTGTTTTAAGAAAAGCTTTATGCTTTGACTATGATTCATTTTCCCTGTTGAATCTTAAGGTATTTGATGATTAATTAAGGACTCTAATTCATTCATAGAGTACTGATGATCTTCATCTAAATTAAGTAAATGGTTTGAAAAAGTTTTGTTATTTAAAAATGGTTCTTGTGAGACTATCCCTTCATAACATGGTTTTATGTCTAAGTACATACCATGTAGATCTACTCACTTGATTCCACTAAATTTTAAAGCAAGATTATCCCTATATAACGTGGTTTTATGTTGGATCTACTTGCAATTCATTGATTTTGGGAAAGTTTGAACAAAATTCAGAAGTGCAGAAATCGTCTTGCTCGGCCGAGTCCTTTGTTTTGAGCGGCCGACCGTATGAAAAGGCGCGAACTGATCGGCCGAGTCTTGGGATCTGCTCGGCCGAGCACATGAACAGGCGCCAAAAATGGCATAAACCGGTCGGACCTTTGGTCGAGTTCGGTCTGGTTCTCTTGAATACCCGGTCGGGTCTTTGGTTTTGCCCGGTCGGACCAAGACTTGCGCGGCCGAGCATTTGGTTTTGCACGGTCGAGCATTGTATGTCAAATAAGGCATTTGTTTCTGATTAAGGTGCTCGGCCGAGCACATCATATGACTCGGCTGAGCAGCTCGGTCGAGCGTTTTGTTTAGAGCGACCGAGCATAATGTGACAAATTGACCAAAACATTCTGATTAAGGTGCTCGGCCGAGCACTTCATAAGACTCGGCCGAGCAGTTACTGTTCACAGGTTTTGGACTTTTCTAAGTTTTGCACTATTTTGTTTTTCCCTTGGAACAAAACCTACATTATTTCAAACCTAAAAAGTTATGATTAATTATATGCTTTGATAATTTTATTCATTGTTTAAATAATATTGTCGCCTAAGTGATTTACGTTATTTAAACCATTAAATTGTAAAGTGATGGATGTTTAAGTTAATATGTGAATGACTTGAATTTTTCAAAGAAGATCTTGACATTTGACTAAACTTAGGCATTCATGTGGTAACAAATAAAATGAACATTATGATATTTTCTTAAGTACTTATGTCGGCCCAAAGGAAGATTAAGTATTTATTAAAATATAAGTTCAAATTACTTGTTACCTAAGGCAATCATTTATGAGTCGCAATCCAAAGATTAGTTTTGATGTCATTTGATTGTCTTATTGATGGATTTCGTTGATATAATTAATCATTTTTCATTTTGTAGTTTCTTATTCATGTTTTTGTTTTCATTCTTTTTTGTTCTCAAAACCCAACAGATTTACTTATTGCTTCATCCGTGATTACTGCTATGAGTTCTTTACCGATGCTTAACGGGACTAATTTTAAAACTTGGAAAAATAAATTGATGATGATCTTAGGCTATATGGACATAGATCACGCATTAAGGGAATCGTTTCCTCTTCCTCTTTCTGATATAAGCACTCAAGAAGATTGCTTAAATAATGAGAAGTGGGAACGCTCCAACCGCGTGAGCCTAATGATCATGAATATAGTTGTCCCGGAGACCATTTTGGACGGTGTCTCCAAGGACGTTGATGCTAAAATATTCCTTGATATGATTGATGGATGTTTGGCATCTACCTCTTCTCATGGGACAAAGAGAAAAGGGAAGGACATTGCGGTTGCAAGTAAAAAGAAGCTTAAGGGATCATCTCATGATCATAAAGAGGAATGCTTCTTTTGCAAGGACCTCACTCACATGAAGTACGACTGCCCTAAGTATCATGCTTGCCGTGCTAAGAAAGGAATGTCATTTGGAATTATTTGTGATAAAGGCTAATTTGGTTTCATTTCTTACATATACATAGTGGTTGAATTATGTTACAACAACTCACATAATGAATGTCTATGTAGGATTGCCTGAAATACCGAAGTCCTGAAAAAGATGAAGGATTCATCTATATGGAATCCGGGATCCGTTTGAAGTGAAAGGCATCGGGAATTTTGGTTATTGTTAAAGTGCTTAGTGTTATTTGTATAAATAATACATTTTTTGTACCGTCATTTAGACGGAATTTGATATTTATCACACTATTGAACAAAAAAAAAGTTATTTTGTTCATCTTTTATAAATGTGATTTTTATTTTAAATTCCAAGGTTGTTGGTACTAGTACTTTGTCAAGTGTTCTTTATTTACTTGACATTATTCAAACAATAAATGTGTCCCTGAAATAATGAAACCAAAACTAGAAAGCAAAAGTTATCAAGTAAAGTTTATATTTTATTAAAGCATAGGCATTTGGGTCATATTTCCAAGAGAAAAATTGATAAGCTTATCTTAAAGGAAAATCTTAAACAAACTTGATAATTTGGAAAATACTTTTGCATTAAATGCCTTAAAGTAAATTTACAAACATTATAGTATTCTCGAGAGCATCAAGTGTCTCAATGAACTAATGCATTCGGATATTTGTAGGCCATTAATTATTCCTTCATGAAAAAGGTCAACAATAGTTATTATGTTCAAAATGACTAACTCTTAATTTGAATATATTTATTTGCTTCATAAAATATTGAGTTTGGACGTTGTAAAAGTCTTATAAAGACAAAGTTGGAAATCAACTTTGAAGACTATTAAGAACATTAGGGTCATTCATGATGGTGTATACATCTTTGGAATGGTTGTTAAAAGGAACAACGTCTAGGTCCTTTTTACTCGCTATTTTCAAAGAGTGTGGGATTATCTCTCTCTACATTGAGCCGGGTACGCCTAACATGAATATTGTAATAGAGACATATTGAAATCCTTAAGGATATGGTAATAAGTATGTTTTATACTTCTCTTACCTCACTCATTATGGGCGATACGTTAAAGCCGCAACCTTTATTCTCATTAAAGCTCCCTCTAAGGCTACTAATATAAACCCTTAATGATTTAAGGACGCGTTCCTTATTCGTTCTTAAATCATATTCATTTATGGGGTTGTCTAGCATAAGGATAGACTTTATAAGTCTACTATGGTCAAGTTAGACGTAAGATTATTAGTAGTTATTCATGGGGTAAGCCGAGAGAACTAGGGGATATATAAATTTTACAACCCGAAAGTTAGAACGTTTTGAAAAACGAGAAATGCTAGGTTCTTTTAAGGATGTTGAATTTAGTGGGAGAATTTGGAGTAATATTTTGAATTTGAAATGGAAGAGGAATTCATTTGTATGGAATCCATTATTTAAACCCTTCAATTGTAAAGTGTTGGATGTTTAAGTTAATATGTGAATGACTTGAATTTTCCAAAGAAGATCTTGACATTTGACTAAACTTAGGCATTCATGTGGTAACAAATAAAATGAACATTAGGATATTTTCTTAGGTACTTATGTCGGCCCAAAGGAAGATTAAGTATTTATTAAAATATAAGTTCAAATTACTTGTTACCTAAGGCAATCATTTATGAGTCAACTCGTAATCCAAAGATTAGTTTTGATGTCATGTTGATTGTCTTATTGATGGATTTCGTTGATATAATTAATCATTTTTTATTTTGTAGTTTCTTATTCATGTTTTTGTTTTCATTCTTTTTTGTTCTCAAAACCCAACAGATTTACTTATTGCTTCATCCGTGATTACTGCTCTGAGTTCTTTACCGATGCTTAACGGGACTAATTTTAAAACTTGGAAAAATAAATTGATGATGATCTTAGGCTATATGGACATAGATCACGCATTAAGGGAATCGTTTCCTCTTCCTCTTTCTGATATAAGCACTCAAGAAGATTGCTTAAATAATGAGAAGTGGGAGCGCTCCAACCGCGTGAGCCTAATGATCATGAATATAGTTGTCCCGGAGACCATTTTGGACGGTGTCTTCAAGGACGTTGATGCTAAAATATTCCTTGATATGATTGAGGGGTGTTTGGCATCTACCTCTTCTCATGGGACAAAGAGAAAAGGGAAGGACATTGCGGTTGCAAGTAAAAAGAAGCTTAAGGGATCATCTCATGATCATAAAAAGGAATGCTTCTTTTGCAAGGACCTCACTCACATGAAGTACGACTGCCCTAAGTATCACGCTTGGCGTGCTAAGAAAGGTATGTCATTTGGAATTATTTGTGATAAAGGCTAATTTGGTTTCATTTCCTACATATACATAGTGGTTGAATTATGTTACAACAACTCACATAATGAATGTCTATGTAGGATTGCCTGAAATACCGAAGTCCTGGAGAAGATGAAGGATTCATCTATATGGAAGCCGGGATCCGGTTGAAGTGAAAGGCATCGGGAATTTTGGTTATTGTTAAAGTGCTTAGTGTTATTTGTATAAATAATACATTTGTTGTACCGTCATTTAGACGGAATTTGATATTTATCACACTATTGAACCAAAAAAAAAGCTTATTTTGTTCATCTTTTATAAATGTGATTTTTATTTTAAATTCCAAGGTTGTTGGTACTAGTACTTTGTCAAGTGTTCTTTATTTACTTGACATTATTCAAACAATAAATGTGTCCCTTTGTTAGTACCCGATCTGAAAATGAGTTTATTAGGACTTTCCCAAATATACAAGGACTTTATAGGAATTAGAAACCTTGCAAAGACTTGTCCTGGATTCCCAAAATATCTCATTTATGACAAAATCCATCAAAATAGGCAACTTAGGGTTACCATAAAGCAACAGTGAAACCCTAGCTTGAAAATCAAGTCAGCCGGCAACCTTGGCCACGCGGCCAACATTGCTCCGCGTTGATCTTGGCCACGCGGCCACTATTGTCACCGGCATCAACAATGGCCAGGCGGCCAACCTTGCGCCGGATGATCTGGACCATCAGATCCTCCCATCAGTTTACTATATAAACCACTCCAGGCTATTGGTTTAAGGATCCGAGTTTGAGAGCTCTAAAGTACGAGTTTTGGAGTTCTTAAACACAATTTTGCTCTCTAATTAGCATTCAAACACTCGAGAAGATCCAAGGTTTATTTCTTGCCAACATAGGTAAGTTTTCTAACTTTTTCTTCGGGTTCTTGCATTATTTTTAATGTAGATCTTTTATATTCATGTTCGTACATGTTTATTCATAGTTTCTTCATATTTTTTGCATGCTCATTCACATGTTCATATATGTTTTTCGCATGTTCTTCGTGTTCATAGATTAAAACCTTATTTATGCTATATTTAGGGTTGCGATCTTCATAATTACATGTTATTTCATAGCCGATGATGATCGAGGGTTCATCAACCCGAGGATGATCTAGGAACTACTTCTAAACCCTAATCTTTAGGTAATTCCCCCTCATTATGCATGATCCCGATTCTTCTGCCTATTCTAATTCTCTGCGAACTACGCTGACCTGAGCTTCTCACATTGAGAGGAACGTAGGCAATCTTCGGATCCGGTCTCAATCACTAACACACTACTAACACATTCATCATGATAGAAAGACCGATCAATTCGGGCAATAGGAGTGATAACGTCCAATATTCTTCTCTTGTTGTAATTTGACCCCCGAACCCATTAAAAATGCTTTTTTCAATGTTTTGGCTTTAATTAAAACGGCGTGGCGACTCTCATAATTTTAATGTCGTTAAGAATATTCCCTTTGTAAATAATAATAATCACAAGATACTTCCCATGCGTCGCTTCATCGGAAAGGGGTATTCACAGTGGCGACTCCGCTGGGGACTGCTTTGAAACTTTTTCAAACTTAGTGGGTCTAACTTTCGTTCACATCATGATGCTTGCCACGTTCTCACATGCACCTTACACCTTGCCATGTTTACACATGCACACACACTTGCCATGTTTACACATGCACACACCTGCCATGTTTACACATGCACGCACCTGCCATGTTTACACATGCACCCTACATACACTTGCCATGTTTACACATGCACACACCTGCCATGTTTACACATGCACACACCTGCCATGTTTACACATGCACCCTACATACACTTGCCATGTTTACGCATGCACACACCTGCCATGTTTACACATGCACCCGCGCACTCCGCCATGTCAATACTTGTACCTTATACCTTGTACCATGTACCCTTGTTATCTTCGCTTTAGTTTTAGGGTCAAACAAAACTCTGCTATGCTCCCTTGTACATTATTCTCCCTCTCTCTCTCTCTCTCATGCATTGCATTGCATCATCCTAACATCAAAAACTTCTCTCTTTTCTCCTTAAAAAGAATTAGTTTCTTGCCACACACTACCACTAGTCCGTGTCAGCACTGCACAGGTCCCCATTATCCGGAGTATTCGATGTGCAGGAATTTGTGCGCTACTGTCGCCCTCTTTTCGAGTCACTCGTCTACTCCACTCACCGTGTACGTTCCGCGAGCGGTGGGAACCTTTTAACCTAACCCGTGTCAACCCACACATAGAGATTAGGACACTCCTCGGATCACCCATTTAGGAT
This sequence comes from Campanula takesimana, assembly GCA_026119855.1. Lineage (NCBI taxonomy): Eukaryota > Viridiplantae > Streptophyta > Magnoliopsida > Asterales > Campanulaceae > Campanula > Campanula takesimana. The sequence continues at coordinate 816,997 of JAOWBW010000443.1, forward strand.
GTAAAAAAAAATGCAAAAACTTTTCGCAAAATAAAATGTGCATTGCATCTAGGCGACCTCTAAGGTCCATCGCTCATCCGTTGGGCCATCATTGCGATCCACTTGGGTCTACCCTTCACCTTCGACCGCCTAGGTCAATCCTCTGAACCTTTGACCTCCTAGGTCAACCTTTGACCCCCTAGGTCAACCTTATTAACCTTTGACCGCCTAGGTCAACTTTATCTACCTTTGACCCCCTAGGTCAACCTTTGACCCCCTAGGTCAACCCTTACCAACTTTTGACCTCCTAGGTCAACCTTATCCGCCTTTGACCCCTTAGGTCAACCTTTGACCTCCTAGGTCAACCTTTGACCTCCTAGGTCAACCTTCTCAACCTCTGGCCCCCTAGGTCAACCTTTGACCGCCTAGGTCAACCCTCTGAACCTTTGACCTCCTAGGTCAACCTTTGACCCCCTAGGTCAACTTTCACCGCTCTTGACCCCCTTAGGTCAACCTTTGACCCCTAGGTCAACCTTCTCCGCTCTTGACCCCCTTAGGTCAACCTTTGACCCCTTAGGTCAATCTTATCCGTTTAAGTCAACCTTCGACCCCTAGGTCAACCTCATTTGTCTTTTAACCTCTTAGGTCAACCTTTGACCCCCTAGGTCAACTTTCTCCGCTCTTGACCCCCTTAGGTCAACCTTCGACCTCTTAGGTCAACCTTTGACCCCATAGGTCGACCTTATCCGCCTTTGACCTCTTAGGTCTACCCTTGACCTCCTAGGTCAACCTTATCACCCTCGACCTCTTAGGTCACCCCTCGACCTCTTAGGTCAACCCTTGACCGCCTAGGTCAACTTTATCCGCCTCCGACCTCTTAGGTCAACCCTTGACCTCCTAGGTCAACCTTATCTACCTTTGACCTCCTAGGTCAACCTTTAACCGCCTAGGTCAACCTTACCACCCTTTGACCTCTTAGGCCAACCTTTGACCCCTAGGTCAATCTTATCCGTTTAAGTCAAACCTTTGACCCCCTAGGTCAATCTTATCCGTTTAAGTCAACCTTTGACCCCCTAGGTCAACCTTACCAACCTTTGACCTCTTAGGTCTACCCTTGACCCCCTAGGTCAAATTTATCAACCTCCGACCTCTTAGGTCAACCCTTGACCTCCTAGGTCAACCTTATCACCTTCGACCTCTTAGGTCACCCCTCGACCTCTTAGGTCAACCTTCGACCCCTTAGGTCAACCTCATCCGCCTTTGACCTCTTAGGTCAACCTTTGACCCCATAGGTCATTCTCATCTGCCTTTGACCCCATAGGTCAAACCTTGGACCCCTTAGGTCAACTTTATCACCCCTCGATCTCTTAGGTCAACCTTTGCCCACTTAGGTCAACCTTATCCATTTTCGACCTCTTAGGTCAATCTTTGATTCCATAGGTGAACCCAATTACCTTTGGTCCTAACCCCCTTAGGTCGAGCCGTCATCTTGACCCACCTAGGTCATTATTTGACCCACCGTCGTCCAGACCAACCTAGGTCAACCCGTTTAGGTCCAACTTGTCCGTCTTAGGTTAAAACTACCCCTTCACCTTCGACCCGTCAAGGTCAACCCGTGACCCGCTTAGGTCGACTTACCTATCTTGGATCCATATAGGTCAATCCTACCTTTTCTCAATTAGGTCGACCTATCCTACACCCATCTAGGTCAAACCACCATTATTGTCGCATTCTAGCTTGAACCACTTCTTGTCTCAAACCTTAGGTCAAACCTTAGGTCAAATTTAGGTCAAACCTTAGGTCAAACCATGCCCGACTCAATCAAAACCAACTCCTATAGGTCTTCCTCACCCATGCTTGACCAAGGACCGAGTCATCTCCCTCTTTTTGACCCCTATGGTCATCTCTCACCTCTTTTTAAAAGTCTAACTTGATTCGAACTACGGCGACCTGAGCCTCTTATTGTGTGGGACCTCTCCCTCATGATAAGGGGAACGTAGGCAACTTCGGCCCGGTCAAACTTTCAATTTTTCACCAAAATGCATTTCAAAAATGTGGAGACCGACTCTTTTCCAAAGAATGATTTTTATAACGATGCCTTATCATTAATACGAATCTAATTCTTTCATGACATAGAGTTCTGCATCATGTCGGCTGCAAGGAACATCGAAGTTGCAACTGAAGCTGCTACCCAAGATCCCGAGACAATCCTCTACACCGGTACTGCTCTCAGTAAGCAAGCATCCCACTTCGAAGCCATCCTCGATGAACAAGCAATCCACTTTAAGGCCATTCTCAACGAGCAAGCAACACACTTTTAGAAGGAGATGCATAAGACCCTAAGAGATATCGAGAGGCGCCATTTTTCTGACATTCGTGGAGTTTATGATTACCTCAGTCGAGTTCTCCCTCTTGCTCAATGTCAACACCCGTACGCTCCTCAAATGTACGGGCCGCCACAGACTGTCCCCGTCGGGATGCCTCCTATGACTACTCATCAACAAGGGGTGCCGGTACCTAAATCACCCTCAAAGACAGTTCGTGAAAGGAAGGACGAGCGCGAATTCGACGACTTGGGCAAACTCTTCAAAAGTCTAGTTCAAGCCGGCAAGTTGTCTCCTTTGATCAACTATGAACCAAGTAGGGTGAAGCAATGCTTGGATCCCTCCAAACACTGCCAATACCACCAGTTAATTGGGCATGACACCGAAGATTGCGTCCAATTGAGGAGAAAGATTCAAAGCCTCATTGACAGCGGAGCCATCACCCGCCAACGGAATACATGGGCATGGACAAAAGAGGAAATTGGGGCTACCTCCTTTAAATAAAGGAAAAGAAAAGGGTCATTCAGTCTTCGTAGGTTCTAGAGTGTCCTTAGTCAAAAGTCCACCTTGGACGATTTTTGTTTCTTTAACTAAAAGTCCACCCCGGACTAGTCAGTTTAAATCTTTTAGTTCCAATAAAGAGGTCTTTATTTCTTTTGTTTTCTCTCTAGACTTGAGACATAAGCTTGCATATATCAATTTCATGAAAATTGTCTTATTCACCATTTTCGCTTGATTGCTATATCTTTATATGATGAATTAATCTTAATCTTACTCATTAATGACGACTCATTAAAAGATAAATGGACCCACGAACCATTCACGTAACTAAGTAAACGATTAATCTCAAAACAACAAATGCTTCGATCAATTGGGATGAACGAATCACTTTCTATTCTCTCTACATTCTACCCCCATACACTCTCTCTATACACTCACCCTTTGTACACACTTCATGTACACTCTCTATATACACCTTCTCCCATACACTATCCTCATACGCCTCTCATCCCACCATTAGACCCCTTTTTATGAGGTCATAACAAAGAAATGGACTGCGGTTGCTCATCATCAAATAGACATCCATGCTGCCACAATTTAAAGGATTGGTTTGTTCCCATCATGAGTACTACATGCCGTTACACTGGGCTGTCCGTATTCCATCGCAAATATAAGACAAGTGCACGAAGTCATTCATTGGTGCACGTGACAATCCAATGGAGCTCTACCGATGAAAATCAAGGGGCTAGGATGCCCACCGCCAGCAAAAGGCCGCTTGAACTATAAGGAAGCTACCTCGCAATCGAGAGAGGCAAAAGCAAACTAGGGGCTTGTCTCGCCCAATGTTTCATGTACAAATATAAAAAAAAATATATATATATATGGCTCTCTAGGTTGAAACCCAAAAGGGCGACCTAGGCAAAAGTTAGAGCATTGCACAAAAAGAAGCCCGCTAGGTTGAAAACCCGAAAGGGCGGCCTAGGCAAAAAAAAGGGTGTGCACAAAGAGATAAAATAAAAAAGAAAAAAGAAAAATAGAAGGGGCTATCACCATGGAAAAGTAAAAGTCCCATTTTATTTTCACTTCAAATGTTCTATTTTTCTTTCTTTCCCTACAAAGAAGATTAACGCGGTAGCAGCAGCCATGACAACTACAATGGAGCAATCCACCGCAATGAGCTGCAATGAAGCAATCCAAAGCAACAAGCTACAACGGAGTAACCTATCGTGATAAATGAACCTCATACTCAAACCCCAACTTCATCATCATCCGGGCCTCCCCCGAACTACGCGGACCTGAGCTCCTCACCTTGAGGAGAACGTAGGCAACCTTAGGGTCCGGTCCAAAATATACACAACCCACCTCGTAGCCAATTTTCCTTCTCTTCTCTCTTGCCCCATATTTCTACTCCTGACTTCTTCACTCACAACTGATCAAAACATTTATTATTTCGAGACTACTTGTCTAAAACATAATCATGAGATGCATAACTAATCAACGAGGTCCATTCTCGAGCAATCAAATAAGAATCTTGAATAAAACAATTTTTAAATGTCTCGACAAGTCTTCCGTTCTACAATCTAGGAAAGAGCTAAACACTTACTTTCTGTCAAGCAGGGGCTTCCTCCCTTTTGTACATATATGCACTCAGTTGCCCAAAGAGTCAAATGTGAGTACTATCTCTCTCCCTCTTACTCTCCCCAAAATGCCCCCGCATGTTTTCAAACAATTCTTTTTTCCTTTTTTGAGTCGACTGAATGATTTCAAAAAAAAAAAAAAAAAAATAATAATAATAAAAAAATGATGACGCAAAAGAGATGCCCGCTAGATTGAAAACCCGCAAGGGCGGTCTAGGCAGAAAAAGGGGTGCGTCTTAAAGGAGGTAGGATACCCCGCTCTACACCCTTATCGAACTGGGGCTTCCCCAACAGAAAGGGTCGACTATGTGGTTTCCCAGAGAATACCGAGGCGTCAACAAGGATACACTTAGAAGAAGGGCATCCCTCATCGTCAAACTCGGCACGCGACGACCTATTTGGATTGATTAGAATCATAATTAATTATAAGGCATCTGTATAAGATCATAACACTTTCATAAAGTTTTCTCCTCCCCGACACATTGTTTATAAACCCGCACGCTCGGTCTCCACAAAATTGTAAAAACATCCTCGATCCATCTGAGACCCATCTCCGTGATTCTTGAGTTGACTCGGTCCTTCACCCTATTTCCTACACAATAGGATACCCTTAGGTCCCAACCTACCTGGTTCGAAACCTTAGGTCCCAAGCCTACCCGGTCAGTCTTGCCTAAGTTACACCATAAACTCTCTAGGTACCGAGCCTACCCGATCAGTCTTACCTAGGTCCCAAACCTACCCGGTGAGTCTTACCTAGGTTATATCATAACCTCTTAGCTCGACCCTCCATAAGTTAGTAGCGGGACTCCTAAAGCCTTAAGCCAGTCTACCGAATCCAAATCCTTAGAATGACCCATTAGGTCCCGAACCTACTAGTCTCGAGTCTACCGATCTCTTAGATCCCAAACCTACCAATATATATTCATCCTTACCTTGTCCAGACCATGTATCCCTTATCCTCTTAGGTCCAACCTCTTAGGCCTACCCAGTCTAACCTATTGAACGATCCTTTAGATCCCAAGTCCATTCGAGTCTACCAAGCGCCTACCTTGTAGGTCTCTAGCATATCCGATCCGCACTTTAGGTCTCAACTCCTAAACCCTTTAGATCACAAAAATGTCTACCCTCTAGGTCTATAACCTTAGATGTCGACCCTCAGAACTCTTTAGTTCCCAAGCCTGCTCGGTCCAACCAAAACAATGCCATCTACGCATACCGTCATACCCAAACCATGGCCCTGCCACTCTTAAACCTAGTGTCACTCCTTAGCTTCAAAAGACTTCCTAGTCTGACCTTCAACCCCTTAGGTCTTTAACCTACTTAATCCGAGCCGAGTCCAAACCTCGCCACCTACAAGGTCCACCCTTAAACTCCACGGGTCTCAAACCTTTTCCCCACGAGTCCAAATCTCAAACGTGCTCGAACGCATAGGACCTCCCGCGTACCGTGATATGCCATAAAGATATCAAAACCCGTCCAGTCAAAAAATCATGCGCTAAACACCTTTGGTCCCATCCCTAACCTACCTTCGCAATTGCCAAACGAGCTTAGTCACACGCATGACCTCTAAGACAAAATTAAGTCCTAAGCATACCCAATCCTGTTAGGTACCTATTGTACTCGAGCAAAGTCTTTGAGACTCAAGTCCATACCTATGCGCCAACATGGTCACATATCCAAACCCATTTCCCGCACCTATGGTTCGCACCTAGCCTAAACTTTCAAACACTCTAGGATCCAAGCCCGACATGCGTATTAGGTACTAGGATCATCCAATCCCAATCCGTTGCTCCTTGGCCGACCTCAAGCCTGCTTGGTCCTAACCCATAACGCGGTTTCTCTAGGACAAAAGACTTACCCGCTTGAAAGCCTTATGTCCCAACGCTACCCTGCCTAGCCTTCGATCACCTAGATCTCACGCCTACCATTCCATTAGGCCCCGGTCTCCTTAACACGTGTCTGAGTCTTACCCTAGCTAAACCCTAGCACTCTAGCCTAGGTCTAACCTATCGAGCCTATCCAGCCATGAGGTATCAAGCTCACCTGCCCCAAACCGCAACACTCTTAGACCTCAAACTTGCTCGGTCTAAACCAAGACAAACCTTCAAATGCTTTCGGTCTCTAAACCCTAGCCTCAAGCATAGGTAGTCACCTTCTATCCGAAGCCTAGCCTTAAGCCTAGGTAGTCGCCTTCTTTCCGAAGCCTAGCCTTAATCCTAGGTAGTCACCTTCTATTCGAAGCCTAGCCTTAAACCTAGGTAATCGCATTCCCTCTAAACCCTAGCCTCAAGCCTAGGTAATCGCCTTCTCTCTAAACCCTAGCCTCAAGCCTAGGTAGTCACATTCTCTCCAAACCCTAGCCTCAAGCCTAGGTAGTCACCTTCTATTCATCACCCTAACCCCAAGCCTAGGTAATTACATCCTTCCAAACCCTAGCCTAAATCCTAGGAATTTACATCCTTCTTAAACCCTAGCCTCGATCATAGGTAGCAACATCCTCTTTAACCCTAGCCCAAGTTCTAGGGAATTTCCAAAGCCCCGCATGCAACATCATTTCCAAATTCCCGAAACCCTAGTCTCGAAACCTAGGAGATTTACAATCTCAATTCTCCGTTTTTATTGAACCCTAGTCCAAAAACCTAGGATATAAGGCCCTGTCCAAAACTCAATCGACCCTAGCCTCAATCCTAGGAAGCCGCATTCGCTCTAAACCCTAGCCGCGAGCCTAGGTAGTCGCATTCGTTCCAAACCCTAGCCGCGAGCCTAGGTAGTCGCATTCGTTCCAAACCCTAGCCTCAAGCTTAGGTAGTCGCACTCTTTCTAAACCCTAGCCTCGAGCCTAGGTAGTTGCATTCGCTCTAAACCCTAGCCTCGAGCCTAGGTAGTCGCATTCGCTCTAAACCCTAGCCTCGAGCCTAGGTAGTCGCACTCGCTCTAAACCCTAGCCTCGAGCCTAGGTGGTCGCATTCGTTCCAAACCCTAGCCTCAAGCCTAGGTAGTCGCATTCGCTCCAAACCCTAGCCTCAAGCCTAGGTTGTCGCACTCTTTCTAAAACCCTAGCCTCAAGGCTAGGTAGAAATTATCCTCTTTAAACTCTATCATCAAGCCTAGGATTCAACATTCCCTTCAAACCCCAGTTCTATACCTAGGAAACTCCTTCACCTTAGTCTCAAAACGTAGGAAGTTTACAGTCCTTAGCCTTAAAACCTAGCCTAAAGCCTAGGTTACTATGAACCTTTCCAAGCCATAGTCACCAATCCCGGAAAATGGTGAACCCTAACATCAATCTTAGTGGACCTTCCACAAAAGCAATCCTCTTCCCAACGGTCCATGGTCTCAAGCCTAGGAAGTCACAACCCTTTCAACTCCCAGCCTTGGGTCTAAAGCCAACGCCTTTGCAACCTCTGAACCTACCACAACTCCAAGCCCTAGCCTCGAAGCCTAGGATATTTCTAAACCCTAGTCCCAAACCTAGGAGAGTCATTGTCCTTAAACACCAGTTTCCAAACCCTTGTTCGAAACCCTAACACCTAGGAAGTTCCCAAACCTCAACCTCTCCAAACCCTAATCTCGAGACCTAGGAAACTTATAATCTCAATTCCCCGCTAGTCTTATGCCTAGGATACAATAGCCTTTCCATATTCTCTCCGAACCCTAGCCTCGAGCCTAGGCAGTCGCATTCTCTCCAAACCCTAGCCCGTAAGCCTAGGTAACCCACATTATCTCCAAGACATAATCTAAAGCCCAAGAAGCCGTGACATCTTTGGCATCCCTATCTCAAGATTAGGAGATCACCATCTTCCTTATTCCCCTTCCTTAAAAAGCCTTAGGTCCTACCTCTAGGCAACCAAGAAAAATGTCCCTTACCTAACACCTTGGTCTCAATGGCTCGTAGCCTCATTCCCTCCTAAATTAGGATAAGCGGAACCCAGATCATGTTTCCCATATTAGCAACTCCCCGAGAGTCCATCTCCTTCGCGTCTCCCTAAAGGTCCTTTGCCCTTGTGACTCACCAAAGAGTCCTTTGTGACTCCCCGAGAGTCTATCACCTTTGTGACTCCCCGAGAGTCCCTCACCTTTGTGACTCCCCAAGAGTCTATCACCTTGTGACTCCATGAGAGTTCATCCCTTTTGCAACTTAATAACAATCCGTCATCTTCGCGACTCATGATAAGTTCGCCAGCTTTATGACTCTGCAAGGGTCTATTGTCCTTTAGAACATCATTTGGTTTTAAAAAGCCTAAAAAAATCTCTAAATTATCCTTTGTTTAAAAAACTATCGTGGTGACCGGAGAGTTTATCCCTACTGCACGAATGTTTCATCTCTTTAAAAAACTATCGTGGTGACCGGGAGTTATCCCTACTGCACGAATGTTTCATCTCTTTAAAAACTATCGTGGTGACCGGGAGTTATCCCTACTGCACGAATGTTTCATCTCTTCAAAAACTATCGTGGTGACCGGGAGTTATCCCTACTGCACGAATGTTTCATCCCTTTAAAAACTATCGTGGTGACTGGGAATTATCCCTACTGCACGACTGTTTCGCCTCTTTAAAAACTATCGTGGTGACCGGGAATTATCCCTACTGCACGAATGTTTCATCTCTTTAAAAACTATCGTGGTGACCGGGAGTTATCCCTACTGCACGAATGTTTTCATCTCTTTAAAAACTATCGTGGTGACCGGGAATTATCCCTACTGCACGAATGTTTCATCTATTTAAAAACTATCGTGGTGACCGGGAGTTATCCTACTGCACGAATGTTTCATCTCTTTAAAAACTATCGTGGTGACCGGGAATTATCCCTACTGCACGAATGTTTTCACCCCTTTAAAAACTATCGTGGTGACCGGGAAGTATCCCTACTGCACGAATGTTTCATCTCTAAAAACTATCGTGGTGACCGGGAGTTATCCCTACTGCACGAATGTTTCATCTCTTTAAAAACTATCGTGGTAACCGGAGTTATCCCTACTGCACGATGTTTCATCTCTTCAAAAACTATCGTGGTGACCGGAGTTTCCCTACTGCACGAATGTTTCATCCCTTTAAAAACTATCGTGGTGACTGGGAATTATCCCTACTGCACGACTGTTTCGCCTCTTTAAAAACTATCGTGGTGACCGGGACTTATCCCTACTGCACGAATGTTTCATCTCTTTAAAAACTATCGTGGTGACCGGGAGTTATCCCTACTGCACGAATGTTTCATCTCTTTTAAAACTATCGTGGTGACCGGGAGTTATCCCTACTGCACGATGTTTCGTCTCTTTAAAACTATCGTGGTGACCGGGAGTTATCCCTACTGCACGAATGTTTCATCTCTTCAAAAACTATCGTGGTGACCGGGAGTTATCCCTACTGGCACGAATGTTTCATCCCTTTAAAACTATCGTGGTGACCGGGATTATCCCTACTGCACGACTGTTTCGCCTCTTTAAAAACTATCGTGGTGACCGGGAATTATCCCTACTGCACAATGTTTTCATCTCTATAAAAACTATCGTGGTGACTAGGAGTTATCCCTACTGCACGTACATTTGGTTATTGCTTTGTTATATTATCGCGATGACCGAGAGTTGTCTCTACTTCGCGACGTTCTGTTGCAATTTGCAGACAGGCAGAGGCCGTCTACCTCTATATTGCGTAATATCCAGGCCTTGTTATTTTATAAATTGCGATTGACAGAGGCCCGTCTATCTTTATATCGCATAAGCTCCGGCTATTACCATTTTACCATCTTGGGATTATTTAGACCCCGCCGTCTATATGTCTCGCACCATTGTCACCCTACCTCTTTCCCCATATTTGCTTAGTATTCGTATGGTTGTAGAGACTTCGGCGCCTCTATGACATACCATCCTAGATCAATCGTAATTGGCAGAAGCCTCGGCGTTTCTATTTGCGGAGCGATCCAGAATTTATTATTAGGATTTGCATGATCATAGAGACTTCGGCGCCTCTATGACATACCATCCTAGATCAATCGTAATTGGCAGAAGCTCGGCGTTTCTATTTGCGAGCGATCCAGCATTTATTATTAGGATTTGCATGATCATAGAGACTTCGGCGCCTCTATGACATACCATCCTAGATCAATCGTAATTGGCAGAAGCCTCGGCGTTTCTATTTGCGAGAGATCCAGCATTTATTAGGATTTGCATGATCGTAGAGACTTCGGCGCCTCTATGACATACGCATCCTAGATTGATCGCGGTTGGCAGAAGCCTCGGCGTTTTCTGTTCGCGAGAGATCCGACATCTATTACTTTAGCGCAATCGGCAGGAACCCTGGCGATCCTGATTGCGTTTACCATTCCATCTTGGGATTATTTAGACAACGTAGTCTTTAATTTTCCCAAATGACTTCATTGCTTACGAATGTTCGTTCTTCATACAGGATAGTGCCCGTAGGTTTATTATCCCTAGCAGGAGTCCAATATCTCATTTTATCCCCAGTAGATCTTCGAACTACGACCGGCTTGATTCCTCCAAGGATACGTAGGAAACCTGAAAAGGTTCAGCCACCCGACCGACATGGTCATCTCTCATCCCCAGCAGGTGCATTTTCCCCAGCAAAAAGACGTTGCTCCCCATCAGAGGACAGTCATTCTCAATTTCCCCATCAGATTTGAACTACGTTTGGCTTGATTCCCCCGCGGATACGTAGGTCGCCTGCCAAGGTTAAGCCGTTCCCTTACCTTTCATCTGGTTTGAAACTCATGTTTCAGACGGATCCTTCTTTTATCGTCGACCCCACATTGCCTTGCAAGAAGCGTCGCCGAGGGGCTACTGTTAGTACCCGATCTGAAAATGAGTTTATTAGGACTTTCCCAAATATACAAGGACTTTATAGGAATTAGAAACCTTGCAAAGACTTGTCCTGGATTCCCAAAATATCTCATTTATGACAAAATCCATCAAAATAGGCAACTTAGGGTTACCATAAAGCAACAGTGAAACCCTAGCTTGAAAATCAAGTCAGCCGGCAACCTTGGCCACGCGGCCAACATTGCTCCGCGTTGATCTTGGCCACGCGGCCACTATTGTCACCGGCATCAACAATGGCCAGGCGGCCAACCTTGCGCCGGATGATCTGGACCATCAGATCCTCCCATCAGTTTACTATATAAACCACTCCAGGCTATTGGTTTAAGGGTCCGATTTTGAGAGTTCTAAATCCGATTTGAGAGTTCTTAAACACAATTTTGCTCTCTAATTAGCATTCAAACCTCCAAGAAGATCAAGGTTTATTTCTTGCCAACATAGGTAAGTTTTCTAACTTATTTCTTCACGTTCTTGCATTATTTCTAATGTAGATCTTTAATATTCATGTTCTTGCATGTTTATTCATAGTTTCTTCATATGCTTCGCATGTTCTTCGTGTTCATAGATTAAAACCATATTTATGCTATATTTAGGGTTGTGATCTTCATGTTTACATGTTATTTCATAGCTGATGATGATCTAGGGTTCATCAACCCGAGGATGATCTAGGAACTACTTCTAAACCCTAATCTTTAGGTAATTTCCCCCATCATTATGCATGATCCCGATTCTTCTGCCTATTCTAAATTCTTCTCGAACTACGCTGACCTGAGCTTCTCACATTGAGAGGAACGTAGGCAATCTTCGGATCCGGTCTCAAACACTAACACACTACTAACACATTCATCATGATAGAAAGACCGATCATTCGGGCAATAGGAGTGATAACGTCCAATATTCTTCTCTTGTTGTAATTTGACCCCCGAACCCATTAAACATGCTTTTTCTCAATGTTTTGGCTTTAATTAAAACGGCGTGGCGACTCTCATATTTAATGTTACTATGAATATCCCAAATTCAAACACACGTATTCACACCAGCATACATCTATCTCGTGTAAGTCTACACGAGTTTCATCTCGTGTATGTATACACGAGATGAAACTCGTGTAGACTTACACGAGATACTCCCTGTACAGATTGAAAAAAAAATTGAAAACTGGAATTTGATCTGATATTTCATTGTTGTTGTCATGTGTATTTGAAGATTGTATAAATAAATATCATGTGATTTAATTCAAGATGGGATTTTTAAACAAGATGGGATTTTTATTTTGATTTTGATCACAATACACAAAAAAACATAAAAACTTACTTCATCGAAGCTAGGATCATTGAAACTTGGAGAATGTTGATGTGGAGGAATATTTTGTAAGATTTCTTCTTCTTCATCAACGAGAAAATCTATCATATCAAGGTCAATACAATCATAAGAATTTTGTGGAGAATTATGTGAGGAATCCATGTTATTATGTGAGTAATCCATGTTATGACATTTAAATTGTTTTTCATTAGTATCACTTTCCTCAAAATCCAAACGGAAATTGAGTTAGAAATTTGTGACATTATTAGGGTTTTTAGGGTTTTAAGGAAAATGTCCCGATGTTGTGAAAATGGTATACGACCACGTAGTTTTTTTTATTTTTTTTATTTTTTTTTCTAGGCTCTAAATGACATTTAAAGTGTTTTTCATTAGTATCACTTTCCTCAAAATCCAAACGGAAATTGAGTTAGAAATTTGTGACATTATTAGGGTTTTTAGGGTTTTAAGGAAAATGTCCCGATGTTGTGAAAATGGTATACGACCACCTAGTTTATTTTTTTTTATTTTTTTCTAGGCTCTAAATGACATTTAAAGTGTTTTTCATTAGTATCACTTTCCTCAAAATCCAAACGGAAATTGAGTTAGAAATTTGTGACATTATTAGGGTTTTTAGGGTTTTAAGGAAAATGTCCCGATGTTGTGAAAATGGTATACGACCACCTAGTTTATTTTATTTTTATTTTTTTTCTAGGCTCTAAATGACATTTAAAGTGTTTTTCATTAGTATCACTTTCCTCAAAATCCAAATGGAAATTGAGTTAGAAATTTGTGACATTATTAGGGTTTTTAGGGTTTACACGAGATGACATCTCGTGTAACACCACACTCGAGATGCATCTCGAGTGGGTTTATACGAGACTTGTTTCGTGTAAACACACACAAGATGCATCTCGTGTAAACCCACACGAGACACATCTCGTGTGGGTTTACACGAGATACATCAGTAGTCTCAACACCAGCAACTACAACACAACAGCACAACAACAGCAAAACATCATGTCCTCGGGGGGGGGGGGGGGTTTACGAAACACTAGAATAAACTATTGAATCGGGGGGGAGGGGGTTTTACGAAACACTAGAATAAACTATTGAATCGGGAGGGGGATTTAAAACGATAACTAAAATAAAATACCATCATATTAACAAACTAGTAGAGGTGTCAATAAAAACTAGAATAAAATGTGTCCATTACAATACAATGAAAAGCAAAAATAAAATAAAATCCTAAGGCTGCGGTGGAAGTCCTAAAATCTCACCGGCCCGTCTAAGACCAACTAGCCAGTGCTCGGGGGCACTGGGATCCGACAAAAATGGAAGTATGATAGCTCGCAACTCCGCAATCCCTGCGACAGAAGGCTGCGGTGGAACATCAGGTGGGGGAGGTGGAATGTCACCGGGTGGATCGTGTATCGGATTAGCTATCCGAACATGACTCCTAGCCCTAAACCAAGACATATAATCTGGAGTCACGAAGGGAACAGCCACGGGATGATCTCCAGTAAATAGTGGCCCCCAACGGACATCGGCCTAAACTCCGCCATGCCAAAAGCCACCCACTCCTGCCAAACCTGATCTCCGTCACCGTAACGCTTCTGGTACCCCTTCTGACCCTTTGCCAAAACGCATAACTCGGTCGCCATGGGGGGCAGTCTGGGGATCCTCTGCTGGTACCCGAACTGCCTAGTCACACGATCAGGCATATACACCTCTGTGATGTCACAAAAGCGTATAACACCCCTGTAGTATGAAACAGGCAGTATCGCGTCCGACCCGGTCCCATAAGGAGTCTAAATAACCTGTGAGTAGACATTGTTAGGCAAAGTCAACAGAATATCGGAAAGAACGACACAAAAACGTATAATAGTTTTAATATGAATAACTCACACTGTCAGCCCCCATCCTGTCAAGAATGCGGCGATACTGCACAAGATGATCGAACGTCCTCCCAGCCGAATCATCACGAGACCATCTACGGGCTCTTGGCTGCCCCTGCTGCCAATGGGGGTCAGTAACTCGCCGAAAACTCGGAAAGTACTCGTATATCCAGGCCTGAGATGTATGTAAAAAAGTATTAAATACTACTCAAATGCAACATTTAATAACAGGGGGGAGTAGACAGTAAAAAGATAGTGAATAGAGTAAGATGTACCTCTAGGAGAGCCGCACAACTGCCCATCTGCTTGCATCCGGATCTGGACGCCTTCCCTAACTCTCGGTACATATATGCCAAAGTGGCTGATCCCCAGGAAAGAGTGGGAGGCTGGCTAGATCCATGAACAGGGGCAGGTAGGCTGCGGGCACCTTATCCCCGCTCTTGTCCACGAACATCGTGCAACCCAATAGGTGCAGGATATACGCGGACGCACGATGGGCATCTGTCATGCCGCCTCTACGCTGAGTAAATAGACACCTGACATCCCTCAATAAATAACCAGTGCCGCTCAACTGGAGGTGTCTAGAGATGCCAGATACGTCAGGCGCTGGATCCGTATAGCGAACAACTCCACCATCAATCCTGATACCTGTAAATTGAAGATGCAATAACACATTTTAGTATAAGAGATGAATGTAGACAGTTCATATAATATATGTAGACAGTTATATAATTGTGAATGGAGTATCGAAGCGATGTTATAAAAACATACCCAGGATATGAAAACTGTCATCTAAAGTAATCGTCATCTCCCCCCACGGCACGTGGAACGAGTTAGTCTCAGGAGACCACCGTTCCAAAAATGCCGTTAGGAGGGCATGGTTAGGCCTATGAATGACGGAATCATGCAGATGCTGGAGGCCAGATGCATCTACGAGGGCCAGGCAGGCTCTATCAGCAACCGGCTGCTCATCACGCTTGAACCTGTTCATTCGAAACAAAAAATATTATCAGTACTCAAGAAAAGCAGCATAGGATGATAATTAATGGAATATTTAGAGTGTGTGGTATAAATAACTTCAATATTTAAAACATTTCACATTAATGCTAAGCTTACTGTGCAAGATGCGTGAGTCTCGTATGGAAAGTCACCAATCCCTCAGTAGTAGAGTCACCCCAAATCTGTCTGGCTCGGTGGTCACCGAACCCGTACATCAGTGAAACATCCTCTGGCCCACCACCGGGGTCCCTCTGAAGCTGCCATGATGGTGGCGCATCCTGACCCCGCCTCCTCCCGTGTCTCAGAGGTCTAGGCGGCTCTACTACATCATCATCCTCATCCTCCTCCTCCTCCTGCACCCCCACCTCCACCTCCTCCTCCTCCTCATCATCATCCTGCCCCCCCCCCCCTCCTGCCCCTCCCCATCCTCCTCCCTATCATCACTATCACTCTCCTCCTCCCCATCATCACTATCACTCTCCTCCTCCCCATCATCACTATCCTCCTCCTCCTCCTCACTATCCCCATCGACTGCCGCCTCCTTCCTCCTGAACATCATCAGCTGCTGCCGCCTCCTCCTCCCTCTCCTCCTGCTCATCATCAGCTGTGGCATCCTCGTCATTCCGAGCCTTGCTCCGGTTTTCTCCTCTCTCCAAACGCTCTTCAGCCTTCCTCTTTCTAGCTGAAACGGTCATAGGATCACGTGCCTACAAAAAACACAAATAAGAGACAATACATTAGCGACAGTTACAGTAGATTAAATAAATGAACACAATGCTGACTGATAATTCACAATGCTGATATTCAGAAGGATCACATCTCGTGTAACACCACTCGAGATGCATCTCGAGTGGGTTTATACGAGACTTGTCTCGTGTAAACACACCCGAGATGCATCTCGAGTGGTGTTACACGAGACACACCAATTTCAATTTTACATTTTTCAAATTATGTTTAATTGGGAATATAGAAATGTAAAATAAGGTTAAAAATTGCTTACCTTTTTCACAGGCGCTGTAGACGAGCTAGTCCCGGCGGCGATGTGGGCGGCGGTTGTGGCGGCGGCGGTCCCGGCGGCGGTCTTGGGTATTTTAGGTTTCACCATTTCAATTTCGAAAGTTTTTTTTTTTTTTTACTGTGAGAGAGAGAGGTGAGAGAGAAGAACAGAGCGAGCGAGAGAAAGACGACGGCGACGGTGAGCGACGACGGTGAGAGAGACGTTAGAGAGAGACTGTTCGTTTTCGTCGTTTCAAACCGAGAGAGAGAGAGGGGGTTAGGGAGCGAACGTGAGGGAGAGTGAAATTGAAAAAAAAAAAATATATATATATATAGGGGTACTTTGGTAATTTAATGGGGCTGTGGAAATAAGGGGCTGTGTATATAAATATATCCGTAAAAAGGATAGCTTTCTTTCCTTCCAAAAAAAAAAAAGAAAGAAGAGAATGGCTTTAAGCAAAATTCGAATCACATTTTGGCACTAAGATAAGATCATGGACACACTACGAACCCACTACCTGGAATCTCGCTTTATTTGTAGTAGTAGTTTGTTATTTTCTAAGCAATTTTAAATTAATAAATGAATGTAATATACACGGTTGCCCACTAAAAAAAAGCTTATAGTCAGACTAGTCAGTATACCACTACAAGAAAGCTGTCAAATACCGACGGATTTTAGCGACGGATGCTATTCCGTCGCTAAAAATGATGGAATAGCGATGGAATAGCGACAAATACGCAATAAGCTGTCAACGACCACATTACCGACCGTTTTAACGACGGATTTAGCGACAGACTGTTTTCCGACACTAATCCGTCATAATAAAGGCGCCAAAAAAGTGCGCGCATTTTTTCCGACAACCTACCGACGGATTAACGACGGATATAAAAATTTATTTTGGGAACTTTAGCGACGGCCAATTTCCGTCGCTATATAAATAAAAAATAATTTGATATTTTTTCTTTTATATTTAGCGACAGAATAGTCACGGATTTGTGAAATTATTCATTTATTTCTTAACGACGGATGTTTTCCGTCGCTATATAAATAAATAAAAATTGATATTTTTTCTTTTATATTTAGCGACGGAATAGCGACAGATTTGTATAATTATTCATTTATTTCTTAACGACGGATGTTTTCCGTCGCTATACAAATAATAAAAAATCTTTATAATCTAGCGACGGAATAACAACGGATTAGCGACGGATTTTTATTTTTTATTTTTTAAAAAAATAAACACAATTTAATGCATGATTATTAATAGCTCTAATTGTTAAGTCTAACTCAAACGTAAATGAAGTAAGGCCAAATATGATAAAAATATGGGGCGCACTTAAAATGTTAATTAATTATATTAATTGGTCATAATTTATTTATTTTTAAGAAAATAGTATACATTTTTCAAACTAAGCATTACTCCATTTCAATTAGTTTTCTAAAAAGTATTTAAGAATAACGACGGAATAACGACGGATTAGCGACGGATTTCAATTTATTTTAAAAAAATTATTACAATTTTATGCATATTTATTAAGACCTATAATTGTTAAGTCTACCTCAAAAGTAAATGAAGTAAGACCGAATATGATAAAAATATGGGGCGCATTAAAAATGTTAATTAGTTATATTAATTGGTTATAGTTTGAATTTTAAAATAAATATACATTTTTGACAAGCGGACAACAAATATTAATTTTGTAAAGTATAAAGTTATTAGAATTCATATATTATTTGGAAAATTGAAAACCGTAAACCGCTGGTTCGAAATGCCGGTTTTTCAAAGTAGCCGTTTATTTCCGTTAGAAATCTAACTGAGACCGAAAATATATATATATATATATATATATATATATATATATTTACTATTTTACTAACTATAAATATCACCTTCATCTTCCCATTTTATTTCTACCTTATTTCGCTCTACTTTTTTTCTTTTTTTCTTTTTTCTATCTCTAGTATTCATACTTTCATTACACTCATCCAAATTTCAGTTAACTATTACTCCATTTTCAATTAATTTTCTAAAAAGTAATTAAGAATCATCACAAACAACAATATGTTATATGGATATATGATGTATTAAGAATCATCACAAATAACAATATGTTATTAGGATCATTATTTATTTTAAATTATTAGTCAAAGTTATGTCCTGTTGACCACTAGTGTTAATTAATGTGGGAGGGAGTACTATACTACGATATGGGTATAAGTGTATAGTTTTAGGTATACGCGTTTCACTTCAAATGAAAAATGAAACGTATACATTTTTTTTCCTCAAGCAACCCATATTACTTAAAAAGTTTATTCAAATCGAAAATTGACACATAAATGTATTTTAAAGTTAAAATTGGTATTGGTATATAAATATTTAATTTTGTTGTTGATTAAAAATAATAAGTAATAATCATTTTTAAAATGAAGGTTTCAATGCAACAAATAATCATAAATGAAGTTGTAATAATTTTGCAAATTGAGAAATCAAATTCATTTTGGAACGTGTATTGGCATGCCATGCTTATTCTATTCACGTATATTATATTTTTTAGGAGTCGTTCTTATGAAAAACATGTTTTATATTAAGAGATGAAAAAACGAGTTTTTTGTAATTGCAACCTCTAATATTATCATGTGCTTGTTCTAATATTCAAAAGTGTCTGTTCTAATATACTAATACTTATACAACATTCAAACCAGCACTTATAAACATTCAAACAAACACTTTTAGTGGTAGTGTTAAGGATTGTTGGTTGTAGTGTTAACAATTGTCTTTCCAATTGTTGAAAAGTGAATGTTGTATTGTAGTATTGAAAAATGTCTCTTCCAATGTCAACAAGTGTCAGATGAATTTTTATAAGTTCTGAAACAAGTGCATGTCATAGTGTGTATTAAAAGACATGAATTACAGATTACGAATTTAAACTAATCTAATCTATATAATCAACAACAAGTTTATGCCACATATAAATTAGGTCAAGATCATCAATAAGCATAATCCAATTAAAATTGATAATCATAGGCATGCGATTATACATATAAATCCAATTAATATAATAATCACATAATCCACTAGCATGCATATTTTATATCTCATATAAAACACTAATCACATAATTTCATCTTTTATCATGCATATTAATTAATCCAATTAAAATAATACATGCATGATCATATTAAAATTATTGATCATCAACGGGGCTCTGATACCACTGTTGGGTTACAACGGAACATGCGCAGCGGAAGACTTTGCATGAAAAAAACCCAAAGCCAAGATCCGCTATGATCAAATAATTTATAATAAATACAGACGAAAAGGATTATAACCTTGTTTGATCGGAATGAAACTTTAAGATCTTAGGTATTAAGAAAAATACCCTCTCTTGGTATCCACACATCGAACGGATTCAAGAACTCCTTCTTGACGCGATTGCTAGATCCTTTAGGCTTGAAAACTTTGGCTTTTTAGAACCCTTCTTCAATCTCCCTTGAATGAATATTATGGTTTGATAATCAAGAATAATCAAACCCTAATTGACACGCCCCAAGTCCCGGGATCCCCTAATAGAACCTCGAACCTGATGCGCGTAACTAACAAGAAACAAGAAACTAATGGGAAACAGGAACAATACATGTTAGAAACAAACTAACATGATATATATACTCAAGAGTGAGGAGCTAAGATAGCTCACAACGAGTTCTAGACCAAGAAAATTTAAACCAAACATGGTTACATACAGCGGAAGACATGCCTAGCAAATAAGCTGGCATCAAGAAATGACTAGAGACAACAAGTACTACACGAGTCTACCCCAAAACAAGCCCAGAGTTTAATAACTCATACAACCTCGTCCTTACCAATGTATTAAAAAGACACTAGCTTCAAACAAGAACATCCTGCTGAGTAAGTTCCCAGCTATGTCGAGCCTCACTGCGTACTATCCCCTGCTTTCCTGGGGGGGGGAACAAATAAAGGGTGAGATAAATCTCAGTAAGCTATTAACATGCAGCTATATGATATGTTATCATGCAATACAAGTAGATACTCAAGTAATCATATATTGAGTATCATCAAGTAACCAGTATAGGAGAGGCTAAGCCAACTCAACAAGTAATCAAGCTCAAGATATGATCAGGTAACAAGTAGTCAAGTAGTGTGAGAGGCTAGACCAACTCACCAAGAAGCACATAGGCCTATCACGTATCATTACCTGAATCCTTCCTTATTTCTCCCAAGAATACCATTGTTGTCGATGCTTGTATAGCTGAGGACAACCACGATCAAGATCAAGAGACTGCTGTGCAGTATATAAGAAGACCCGGTAACCAGTGTCATCCACAAGAACAAGATTCACGAGGTGTTCACGAGTTAGCATTCACTTATATCAGGCGTATTGCTCCAATATAGGATGCTAAGCCCTTACTATGGCCGGTAGTAAGGGAAAAACAGACCGAATGCATAGACCCACGATTATCACTTATGCCACAGCCCTCGCAATAAGCGTGAACCTATACATCCCTCTTAACCAAATAAGCCAGCTGGACTCACACGAGAATGCACAAGTAGATGTTTACTTGAACTACGAGAATAGAACTAAGTCCCATATTAGTGGACCAGTCTTTATGCACCATGTAATCATGTATCATGTGCTCACGAGAATATGCACCATGTAATTATGTATCATGTGCTCACGAGAATATGCACCATGTAATCATGTATCACGTGCTCACGAGAATATGCACCATGTAATCATGTATCATGTGCTCACGAGAATACAAGTACACATACGCAATCTTTGCGAAGACAAATCAATCTAACAATGGCACGTAGAGTGTCCATATAACACGGTCAATCCAAGTTAGAGTCTATTAATAACAGACCTCAAATAAGTAGTAGGGTATATCATTCTATATCACTTTGTCACATGCCAAGTTTGCACGTACATATTCATATCACGTTTAACACATTAAAGTGTCTATCACGATACCCTTACTATCAAATAGAGCCCAATACCTTAGACTCTAAATACATAATAGAATAGGTCACATTCATATCTCACGTATATGTATCGTTAGTAATCAAATACATTTTCCAACACATATGTGTTCTGTGGTTATTCTTATTAAGTTAAATCGTAGTATTCACGATTATATGAATTATCTTCATATTACACTAGTCCCTATTTTCTTTAGGAACCCATTTCAAGACAAGATATTTTCTTTATTCTTTATATACTTCATTGAGTATATACACGATTAAAACCAATCACTAGCACTTTAGTGCTTATTCACAGAACTTCCAATATACACGTATCAAATTCAAATGTGTAGTAGAGTTAATCATTCTCTATCTAGTTCCATATCCCAACTCTTTTGGTTATTCATACCATGTATCAAGTAATCAAGAAGCCACATTCTATCAAGTAACTATATGCAAGATTTGCATATACACATCAAGGATCTTTCAAGTTTATTACCATACACATATATTGGTGTCAAGACACGTACAAGATCTTATAATCTTATATTCAAGTCTTAATCCAATTATTTGGATGTTCAAGTCATGTACAAGATTTTATTGTCTTATACTTCAAGTTACTGTCTCAACTTAAGACATTCAAGACATTCAGGACATTCAAGACATTTACAAGATTTTATCATCTTATATCCAAGTTCTCAATCCATTTCTTTGGATGGTTAAACATGTACAAGAGTTAATTATCTTATACTTCAAGTTCAAGCTAGGAAGATGAATTATACATCTTTCACGTATTATTTTCCAATCCTTTTCTTAGGACATTCAAGCTCAAGACATTAGTTGGTGCCCCTAAGGTACACAAACATTAACTTCAAGACACATAAAAGAGAGTTACTACTCTTCTTCTCAAGTTATCATTTAATTATGATTCAAGTCCACATTTCATTAGTTCCAAGACAAGCATAACACATAAGTGCTTGTTCATAGCACTTTCAAGACATAAAGAAGAGTTCTTCCTTTTATACTCAAGTTCTCATTTTAATTTAATGAGTAATCATGTTCAAGACTCACTTCTGATACCCCTAAGGTGTCACAACACTTGCTAGGACATCTTATCTTAAGGCTATATGCCTTAACAAGGGATAAGCTTTCAATTTAATTTAGATTTAAAACACTTTGGTTGAAACAGGGGACCGGGCGGGCGCCTACCACTGACCGGGCGGCCGCTCAATAGAACACTTTTGAAACCAAAACTTCTGGGGAAATGGGCGGGCGCTCATAGGACCACCAGGCGGGCGCCTGGTACAATTTTCAGCAAACATCAAATTTCTTTTCCAGACTTAGAATTCTCCGTCCCGAGCGTAGGAGTATACTTTTACTCACAATTTAACATTATCCAGGACATATAATAAGCTTAAATCACTTATTTCAATTATACTTTCTTATTTTCAACATAGACTTTTATACTTACAAATTTTTCATCCCAAGTGTAGGAGTATAAACCCACTAACACTTTCTAACATTCAAGAGTGCATTTTAACATGCTCAGAACACTTCTATAGGGACACTTTATTAATTAATCACCGTCCCACAAGTAATAGAATAATTTTCTTTTATTCCAATTAAATATTTCACCGTCCCAAATGTATAAGTATAATTTTCTAATATACAAGTATAAACATTTAGGGATACTTCCATTCATTTCCCCGTACCACAAATAATGGTACAATTTTTCTAATAATATTTAAATCAAGTTACTATTTTACCGTCTCACGAATAGGAGTATACTTTTTTCTTTTTCCTAACAATTAACCAACCCAGGGAAGCTAAAATAACCGAGTTTAGAATTTCAAGTTTCTTCATATTTCATACGCAGTATATTTATACTCCCTTTGTCCTAAAATTACAAGTATCACAAAAATTGCTCAAAACATAATTTTAACAAGAACAAGTATCGGGAATAACATATATGCATGTTATTACAGGTAAGGGGGAGTCAATAGCTTACCTAGTCCGAAATTAAGTTGACCCAAATTAATTTCTGTTCGGCAGGAAATGCTCTACTCACCGCCCTGATCATCTATGCAAAGTCGGATTTTCGAACAGAGGCATAATTAAGTGAGAGGAGTCGAGAATAGGGTAAAACTGAACTCCCTTCATGAAACAGAGAGAAAGTACGAGAAGAAACTGAGAATTTGCTTTCTCAGTGAAAGCAACAACAAGATATACTTGCAAGATTCCAAGAATTGCAATTTGGCCCCTCAAGTTCTAACTTTGACAAAAAGGCCCCTAAACTTTTAACTTTGACATTTAACCACCTTAAATTTCTAAAGTAGTTAAATAATTAACTCAAATAAAATAACATATAAATATGCTAGTCAAGAATTTAACAAGCAAGTCAAAAATTTAACAAGAATAAGGATGGGCGTTACACTAATAACCCTTGAATAATGTGTGTTTTTCTCTCACCAAAAACCTCTCTTTGATTTCTCAAATCAATGTGGAAGCATGTGTTTTCGGCTGCAGAAAAATGTCCATTATATCCAAGGAAGAAACCTAATCTCATTAGGAAATAGGTTTTCTTGATCAGCAAGAAGTTACCTAAAACTGTTCCTGCCGGACAAACCATCCGTACGGATCAGTTTGGTGGCTCCCAAACTATCCGTACGGATCCTCGAGTAGGATCCAGTTTTCTCATTTTTCGTGCCTTATTCGATCCGTTCTGCGTGTGTTACCCAATAGGATTATACTAAGTCGGCAACGAGCCCGAACCGTTCAGATCTTGTAAATCATAAGCGGACTCTAGCAAGCCATTATGATTACCCAATTAGTATATCTTTGAAGATCCAAAGTTTCCTAAAATAGAACATAACACAATATCTTTGTTACACAATGTCCATTAAACGTAAGCCATGGTCAATGGTCAACTTACTTTGTTCAATGCTTTATCGATCCCGAATGTATTAATAATACAAATAACATTGATCCAATCAATTCATTTGAGCATGGCCATGCATTTCATCAATACCATTCATCGAGTGGCCAAAGCTTGACATCTCTCTTGACGAGGAACAAATCCCTTCTTGGATTATTACCTTTCCCTACATGATTCCGATTACGCCAATCATATTCTTTATAGTTACCGGGTTAAAGGTAACGTTTGAATATGTCCAACGTAATGTTCATCATGTAGAAGACTGTAATAACCTCAGGTCTAAATATTCAAGTGATATAACTATAAGAGACTTAATTATGACATTATGACCATGACATAAATCTCATAGAGGTCAGTCCAGTATTTGTTCTCCAAAAAATACCCATAAGTCTAATTGTATCACATACACATAATCATCATATGATTATCTATTAAACTTATACTAATAATTAATCATGATTATCAGGGATGGAGATTATTATAATAAACCTGCAAAAGATATAATAATCAAACATTCAATATCTTTATTAAAGCATAAAGCAAATGATAACATTAATCGTTCAAATAACGTGCCTACGGCATACATACCAACAACAAAAGCACTTGCCGCTATACTACAACAACTTTAGATATTGGGTATACCACCACCCAGTATCTATCCCTTAGGTCCGCCCCTAGTTTCATGATAAAGAGACGGTGAATGCATTTGAGATGTTCATTTTCTTATCTATAAACTACTAACTAGATCAATTTTGAATTTGATTTGATGAATGTGTTTGTGATTTTCAATCCATGTTATGGATCTTGATTTAAATTTTGTTTGAGAAATTATTAATCCCTTTCTTTTACTCCACACCACCATTACCCCCTAACATGAGAAATCCTTTTTCCATTTCCCTTCTTTTGTTTTATGTGATTTCTCTAACCTATCTTCAATTTCCATGCACCATTTGATTTGTTTTTCACTCTTTCATTGAGAGCTCTGCTTTTTAGTTAGCGCCTGTTTATTTTCTGTCCTTGTTGAGAGCTTGTGTTAAGCAGTGGTTTTATCTTGATTTTGATGCATAACACATGTGTTTGGTAGGATGATTTATAATTTATTTTTCTATCAATTTTCGTCTAGTGCGGAGCATATTGACTGACATTTGGATACCTCAGAGTTTCTGCAATGTAGTTTTCGATCGAGTCCATATCTCCTGTACCACTTTGTGTGCCCCTCCCTGTGCCATTATAATCTCAACCGTTTACATGCTTGGATAATATCAACATAATGATAATCTTAATGACTGCAAGCCGTTGGATCACTTGTGGCACAGGGAGGGGCACACAAAGTGGTACAGGAGATCTGGACTCTTTTCGATCACAGTGGTAAAAGGTTTGACAAGGACTGTGGACCATGCTGAAAGTTGGTGAACATCATAGACATATTTAGGTGGTCTCGGCTTTCAAACTAAACATTTTTATTTCGCATTGCTTGAGATGTTTGGTTGACGAGTTTTTGTTGACTCAAATGCTTTGATTTTTTGTATTTTTCTAAATGTTTTTTTCACAAGGGAATTTGTTAAATGTCAGTGTTAGACATTGTCCAAGTTATATTTGGAAGTGGGCGTCTCAAAATATTGCAAGAAAAGAGTTTGGTAGAAGTTCTCGCTCGTTCAAATGTACACATGCCATCATCGTTTCGAAGAGGGCGAAGTCATCGATTTATTTATTGGAAGCCATACAATGGATGTAGTGTCACTTCGTGCACAACCAGTCTTTCTTCAAACTCTTTTATCATTTAATTACACATGTAAGACGGACCACTAATAATGATGCATATTTTCCGACTAAAAACTCACGTTTATATGTAAGTTTTTATATATGAAATGAACTTTCGTTTTCTGTGAAATATCATCTTGATAATTTATGTGAAAGTTTCTTTGTTGAGAGAGAGAGATAGGGATGGCAACGGGTCGAATACGGTCCGGATATTGCAAAACCCGTATCCGACCCGAGGCTACCTAATCCGTATCCGGCGATGGGTGAATCCGTATCCGCCCATATCCGGCCGCCCGTATCCGGCCGCCAGATCAACCCAAAAAAGCAGTACAGAAATGGTTGGTCAACTACTTTTCACATAGAGTATTCAATAGACAATAAATATACCTAAATGAAAGGTGTTTGGCTTTAGCTAGTATGTCAGTTAGGGTCAAGCTGCGATCGATAACTGAACAAAAATTAAGGATTCTTCAGTAATCAAACACATATTAATGTCCTAATTATGTTAACAACACAACAGAACGAAAGCTATATCTGTTTTCCATTGATTTGAAGCGGTATAAAACAAGTTTAATGGAATTTAATCGAGAAGAAATTACCAAAATCAAATGTACGTATTCGATTGTTATGATTTATACAGTTAGGATCAATCTACGATTACTTCAGTGACATATATGTGTGTGTGTGTGTGTGTGAGAGAGAGAGAGAGAGAGAGAGGAACCTGAAATCAGTTGGAGGATGAGGGGGGAAGCCGGTGGGAGAAGAAGAAGGAAGACAACCCTAATCCGAGACCAACAATGTCTTCAATCTAGTCGGCGTCGCGTCGAGGTCGCTTTGTTCACTGTCGGCGTCGCCCTCTCTCTCTCTCTCTCTCGGCATTAGTAACGGCGGGTTTGAATAACAACAACCCTAATCTGAACCTCACACTATATACAGGGTAGGGGAGTAATAATAGTTAAAAGTAAGGGCAAAATAGTAATTACCCTAATATAAACACTACACGGGTCGAATACGGGTCGAATACGGATATGAACAAATACGGGTCGGATCACGTGTCACTATCGAACCCGCCGAATTTTGAAAAGCTATTACCAAACCCACCCATCCCCGGTCGGATTGTCTCGGATACGGATCGGGTTCGGTAAAATTGCCATCCCTAGAGAGAGAGAGAGGAGCGGTGGCGAAGCCAATTAAGCCAAAGGTGGTCGATCGACCCCCTTAAATTTAGGAGCGTGTAAATTTTATTACCTTTAAATTTTCAAAATTTTATTATATAATATTGGGTTAATGACAATTTAGACCCTGAAGTATGATACCACCCTTCCAATCGAGCCTTTTATGTCTTTTTTCGCTAGATCGGACCCTGGGGTGATTCATTTTTGCCAGTTAGGGCCTTTTTGACGGAATTCGTTAAAAAGTCAGTTAAAAGGCATGTGCCGTTCACGTGACTAACGGAATTGGGTTGTTTGAAGTTGATGTTTCTTTTAAGGGGTTTAATGAAAATTCGAAACTTAATAGGGCTGAAAATAAAAACAATTAATAAGGTAATCTTCCCCTTCTCTGCACCCATTCCGTCTTTCACCCTCACTTCCTCGACGCCGGCACTATCTCCCCATCCACCGCCGCCACCAACTTCCTCACCATCTCCATCCGCCACTATGTTCCTTCCCTCCCCTTTTCCTTCAATACACATCTCCATTCTCACCCATCTCATCAATCCCTAAATCGGATAATTTCAGCCCCTCCCCCAATTTGCCGCTCTTCTTTCCATAGCAATTACAGTGTCGGCGTCAATGGTGGTAAGACTAATATTGAATTAGGTTCGATTGGAATGTGTTTGTTTGCAATGCTTTGATTTCTGTTCAATTCGCATCCCTCGTTCAATGACTAGAATCTCTTAAAAATTCTGCCATTGAAGAATTTCTTCAACTCCTTCCATTGACGGAAGATACATCCATATATTTCTTGTTTGAATCTGGGCTGTGAGTTAAAGGAATTTGAAATTCCCCTTTCTGGTTTGAACTTTGAATCTGGGCTGTTAGTTAAGGTTTCAGTTCATGTACTTCCCAAAAGTCTGGCCATGGGGTTCATGTGGACAATCCAAATGGACTTCTCACTACAAGAAAACTGACAGATACCGACGGAATTTACTGACGGACGAATATCCGTCACAAGTAGTGACGGATTACCGACGAAAGAACGACGACTTAGAGAAGGAAACAAAAATGCAAAATGAGACGAAATTACCAACGGATTTAGTGACGGAATTGCCGACGAAGTCCTTTTCGATTTTTATCCGTCACCATTCTGGCGCCAAAATTTTGCGCGCATTTTTACCGACGGATTTATGACGGATTTCATGATTAATTTTTTATTTTTTTAATTTTTAGATTAGTGACGGATATATGTCGTCACTATCTGCATTAAAAAAATTACATAAATATATTTTTAATACGTCGACGGATTAACGACGGAGGGGTTTTTTTATTTAAAATATACCGACGGAATAACAAGGGATTTTTTTCCGTCAGTAAACTGATTAAAAAAAAAAAAAAATAGGAAATTGGAATGCTCAGATACTTAAAAGAAAAAACCCCTTTCATTCTTGCTCCAGACACACGCTGAAGCGGGCGATCTCCATCTCCTCTCATCATCGCGCGCCGGCGATCTCCTTCTCCGGCTCCAGTCAGCTTCTCCATCACCGACTGCTGCGACTCCACGGCACCACCGACTACATCATCGTCTTACGGTTTCCCCCCCCCCCTCTCTCTCTCTCTCTCTCTCTCAATGATTTTCTCCTCTCTTTCAATTTGTGAGATCTCTATTGCTATCAAGTTGGTGCTATTTTCGTCCCCCCTCTCTCTCTATTATAAATTAAGGTTTTCCCTCTCTCTGTACCTCGATTACAAATTAGGGTTTCCCCACTCTCTTGATTAAAAATTAGGGCTTTTTCTTCTCTCAATTTCAGTTTTGGTGTTGATTGTGTTACGTTTTGGTTGCTTTTCTTTAATTTCACACATGAAGATTATAATTTTTGATTAAAACGGGAATAGTTACCAATTTAATGGATGTGATATAATTTCCCCAAAACATATCATGCCTATTGGAAACTCACAGGAAACTTACTGAAGCTACTGGCCAAAATTTTCTCAAAGCCATAAGGCTCAGTTATCTATGAATTATGTAACTAATTGCAAAAGAAATGATTAATTTCCCAATTTGATGGCTTCAATGTGGTGTCTGTCTTATTACACTTGATTCAAAGGACGTTTTGATAAGTGATCAATTGTTATTGTTTTGAAGTCATTGGTTTGTATATTCACTCCGTTTCTGCATCAAACAACGCCTGTGATCTTTTTCTTCATACACTTGCCAATATGGTTTGCAATAATTCCATTATGATGTTTCTGTTTTGGCTATTGTTGGGAATCGTTTATGCCCATAAACTGTTTGATATAATGTCTAAAAGAAGAGAGCCTGTTTCAAGATTTCAATCAGTGAGCACTTGGGTTTTTTTTTTTTTTTTCTGGGACACTTGCTAATTGTGTTTACAATAATTCCATTATGATATTTCTGACTTGGGTATTGTTTGGAACCATTTATGACCATAAACTTTTGATAGAATGTCTAAAAGTAGCGATCCTATTTCAAGGTTTTGTTGTTCATTAGACATCATTCTGATAATTGATAACCGTTTTGCACATCCAACTTTATTGGAGACTCAGTTTATTTATTATTTTTTAAATTTTATTTTATAGCGAAAAAGTGAACCTTCTGCCCTGCTCTTAAATTTCTTCAAACGATATATTTATGACTCATGAGAAACTTGCATACATTCTCTAAAATGATTTTTTTGTTTCATTGAACAAAAAAGTGTGACCCAATTTGTTATTCGGTCCTACTCACATAGCACAATGTAATTCAATTTATTTTGGACCAATGTCCAATGGGATCATGATTTTTCAAAGAATTTAATGGATCTTCCAGTTCAATGAGAACTTTTCCAGTCAATTGAGCACCGTGTGCAGCTACATTGTTTTTTAGTTCCTGAAGAAATGTCTTTCAGGCACTCTTTGTGTCCGTTATTTAAGTACATGATTTAGTACATCTTCTTAATCAGTTTTCTGGACATATAAGCCCTCCATTTATAAGTTGCTTTCCGTACTCTGCTTCCCACAAACAATCATGGACTTTTGCATGATTTAGTACATCTTCTTAATCAGTTTTTTGTTGTGATTATGCATGATTAAAGTAGTCTGATGGTTGCATCTGTAATTGGAATGCCTTGTTTGAACTTGAAATTTTCATATATTTGGGTTTATAAACAATAATAAAATGAACATTTTCAAAATGAATCTTAAATTCAAAATGGCTATTCATATAGACGAATTGTTTTTTATGAGGATGACACAAAACTAATTTTTTTTTTTTTTTAATGCTTATTAATATAGGAATCAAAATGAATTTCGATCGTAGTTGGATGTATAAACGCTTTGAGAATGGGTTTTTAACACACTCTTTTGTTGAAGGAGTTGAGAGTTTTGTTGAATACGCAATAAGTCAGACAGGATGGAAGGACGGGGACAAAATTAAGTGCCCATGTAAGCTAGAAAAGTGTCAAAATAGGAGATTTCTTGATGTGGAAATGGTGAAGTTTCACTTGGTGAAACATGGGTTTGTGCCAAATTACTATGTTTGGACATTTCAAGGGGAAACAAATATAAACCCTACTGAGAGCCAAAATATTGAGCTTGGGGTGTCATCGTCTACTAATGAAGCTGTACCAGACACTTACACCAATATGGTTTTAGATGTAGCGGGCCCTGATTTTAATGTAGATGATAACGTCGAAGAGCCACCAAATCCCGAGGCTAAAAAGTTCTATGATATGCTGGAAGCTTCTAAACAACAGTTATGGCCCGGGTGTGAGAAGCACTCTGAATTATCACTTGTAGCTCGATTGATGAGTTTGAAGTCCGAGAACCGAATGTCTGAAAGATGTTTTGATCAAGTAACCGAGATCATCAAGGAGGTTGTTCCTGAGCCTAACTTAGTCCCAGATAACTTCTATGCTAGCAAGAAGTTAATGCGTGGAATGGGGTTACCGGTCGAGAAGATCGATTGTTGTGATAAAGGTTGCATGATCTATTGGGGTGAGGATTCACATTTGACCACTTGCAAATTTTGTGACCATCCCCGCTTTAAAAAAGCTCGTCATGGGGGTACGAAGCGCCAAAAAACCAATATAGCATACAAGAAAATGTATTATTTCCCGTTGACTCCTCGCCTGCAAAGATTGTATGCATCCAATGCTACAGCGAAAATGATGAGATGGCATGCCGAGCACGTATCCGAGGAAGGAGTCATGCATCATCCCTCAGATTCGCCAGCTTGGAAACATTTTAGCCAAACTCATCCCGAGTTTGCGGCTGAAAGTAGAAATGTGAGATTGGGGTTATGCACTGACGGATTTCAGCCATTTGGTCAATCAGGGAAACAATTTTCGTCGTGGCCTGTTATACTTACGCCATACAATCTGCCTCCTGGGGTGTGTATGAAAGATGAATATATGTTCTTGACCGTGTTGGTTCCAGGGCCAAATAACCCGAAACATAGATTGGACGTCTACTTGCAGCCTCTTATTGCAGAGTTGAAGCAATTGTGGGAAGTAGGAGTTCATTCCTATGACATTTCGAAAAAGCAGAACTTTCAAATGCGAGCTGCGTTAATGTGGACAATAAGTGACTTCCCTGCTTATTCAATGTTGTCGGGGTGGAGCACAGCTGGAAGGTTAGCTTGTCCACACTGCATGGATGAAACAGATGCGTTCACATTGAAGTGTAGTGGGAAACAGTCTTGGTTTGACAACCATCGAAAGTTTCTTCCACAAGATCATGCATATAGGAGAAATAAGGTGAACTTTAGAAAAGGAAAAACAGTTACAAGAGACCCACCTCCTATACGAGAAGGATCTGATATTCTTAGCGAGATAGAAAATTTGGGTTTGAAGAAGGTGACTGAACTAAATGCAGATGTTGTTAACAATTCAATTTCGAAAACATGTGGTTGGAAAAAAAGAAGCATCTTTTGGGATTTACCATATTGGAGCTCTAACTTGATCCGACACAACTTAGATGTCATGCATATAGAAAAGAATGTGTTTGAGAATATTTTTAACACAATTATGAATGTGCCAGCAAAGACGAAGGATACACCTAAATCTAGGGAGGAGCTAAATGATTATTGTCGTCGACCTGAGTTGAAGCAAGATAGTGCAACTGGAAAATACCCAAAGCTTGCTACACGTTTGATAAGAAGTCTAAAGCTTGTTTGTGTGAGTGGGTGAATGGACTCAAATTCCCGGATGGATATGCTTCAAACTTGGGTAGATGTATTGATATGAAAAAATTGAAGTTGTTTGGCATGAAAAGTCATGATTGTCACGTGTTTATGCAGAGGTTAATACCAATTGCATTTCGTGAACTCCTACCCCAACATGTTTGGAAGGCACTTACAGAATTGAGTTTGTTTTTCAAAGACCTAACTTCGACCGTGATTGGAGATGCAGACATGACACGGCTCGAGGGAGACATACCTGTTATCTTATGTAAACTTGAACGCATATTTCCACCAAGTTTCTTTGACTCAATGGAGCACTTACCAATTCATTTGCCTTACGAAGCAAGAATTGCTGGTCCTGTCCAGTATCGATGGATGTATCCATTTGAGAGGTAAATACCTATGCTATTACTTGATATACATCCAAATAAAAATTACTTACGAATTTTCAAAATCATTTGTAGGTATCTTCGCAAGTTGAAGCTTAACGTTAAAAACAAAGCGAGAGTTGAGGGTTCCATTGCTAATGCATATTTGATGGAAGAGGCGTCAATGTTTTGTTCATATTATTTCGAGGATCATGTTAGAACGAAGCATAGAAATGTTCCTCGTAATGACGATGAATGCATTGATGAAGATGAGCACGAAGATGTAATTTCGATATTCAAACATTCTGGTCGAGCCTTTGGGAAAGAGAAAATGATATTTCTCACTGATGAGGAGTACAAAGCAGCACGAGCCTATGTTTTATTGAACTGTGATGAGGTTTATCCATTCATAGAGTACGTACATACTCTTAACAGTCTCTTTCTATATGTATATCTTTAATTGCCATCTAAAAATCTTGTAAATATACTTTGGTAAAGGATATTCACTGAGCATGTGAAGAGAAACGAACCATCCATTACAGACACTCGACTTGGGGAGAAATTGGAAAATGAGTTTTCGGAATGGTTTAAGCAATACGTAAGATTTTTAACCTTTCACATAATTCATATTTTAGTCAAACACTTTACTTGTCATATATTTGAAAACATTTTCTTATCTGTGTAGGCAAGTGAACCTACCAATAACATTACAAACGTGTGGATCAAGGAACTTGCTGAGGGCCCGTTCAGATCTGTGGCCACATATCCTGGTTATTTAGTGAATGGATACAGGTTCCACACAATCCAACATGGTTCCAATAGAGCTACAATGAACAGCGGCGTATGCGTTAAAGGTGAAAGCTACAATGAACATGAGAGTGATTACTATGGCCGCCTATTAGAAGTCATCCGTCTTGAATATAAAGGATTACCGCTTAAGCAAGTTGTTTTTTTCAATTGTGAGTGGTTTGATCCAACGCCTATGGGCACAAAGGTTGATCCTCACTATAGGCTTGTAGAGATAAACCATAGGCGTAGATTCAATCGATATGAACCTTTCATAATAGCTACCCAAGCTACCCAAGTTTATTATTGCACGTATCCAAGTTTGAAACGCGATAAGGTGGATTGGTGGGCTGTATGTAAGATTAAAGCAAGGTCGACTGTTCAATTTATTGATGAGTTGCCGACCTCCTTTCAAGAGGAAACCATTGATAGACATGATTTTGTGCATGCTGATGATGATCAAGTCCACTTAGGTGATGATAATAATGCACTTGTAGACCTTGTCGACGATGAGGAATTTGAGGTTAGCGATGATATGAAAAGTATTGAAGAGGACGAGTTTGACACTAGTGAAGAAACAAATGACGAAAGTGAAGATGTTGATTTAGGGGATAGTGAAAGTGATAATTCAGGTTAATGTTAGTTATATTCATCTTAATTGCTATTTTGTTCATACTTAAAAGTTTCCGTCTTCTTATTCCTTAATATTTTGTTACATTTCTTTATATATATGGTAGTTAAATGCTATATTATTTATTCTTTTATTTTATTTTGTTTCACATGTAGATGCCTAGAGGTAAGGGTAAACGAGGTATGCATTGTAGCCAGGGGAGAGATGTTACTCCATCCTCATCAGCACCACGAGCACCACGATACGAGCCTCCCGACACGCCATTTATTGATGTTGGAGCTGAGGCAGATTCTCCTACCGACACTCCTAACCCATCACAGGGGACACCTGGTCTCTCTTCAGCTGCCTCTGCCACACCTCCGATACATGATACTCTGCCTGTTGCTACTGTAATTTATGGCAGGTAATGTATTTTTATTTAATGAGTGGTGTAAAAGTTACTACTTTTTAATTGTAATCTGTTCTAGGCACTAAGAGCACCAGATTTTTATTTTGGCCCAAAGAAGATTACACAGCAGCTGCCTCTGAAGTGAATTTTTAGTTTTGTTTTGAGCAATCGGGTATTTTTATTTATATCACTTAAAATATTTATAGGTTGATGCCCGAGCGGATTGTAAGACGTATTACTAAGATCTTTCAGAAGGACATAAGCTCAAAAGGATTCAACTGGAAGAGTGTTCCAACCACAACCAAAGAGAGCTATTTCACCGAACTTAAGGTACATTTTATTTTTGCGTTCTTCTTTTCAGGTTCTTTGCGGAGTCTTTCTTTTCAGCTATATCTGATTTTGAATTTGTGTAACTGTGTATGCTTGAGTCCTTTGAACTTCTGTTCTTACCCAAAACCTTCTATATGTCACTTTACTACGATTCACTTCTTGTGAGCTATGTTTTGGGAGAAGAGGTGAAGAAAGGCTTGCAGCATGATGGTGATAAAATATTGATCTAAAAATGATAGGAGAAATAGTAGGAAAAATGTCTCGTATCTGGGCTTAATAAAAGTATACCTTAAACGAACTGCTCGTTATTTTCAAAATAGGATTATATATATATAAACCATAGGGGTTATTTTCAAAATAGGATTATATATATATAAATATATATATTAATACAGAATCCTGAATCTATAAGTTGCAGAATGACATAATAAACAGAGCCCGAGTCTTAAATGAACTGCTCGTTAGGTTATGATTGTGCGGCGGTGTTCTCGGTCGGCTGTTTGCTCGGTGATCAGTCCGTAATCATGTTTTGTTTTGTGATTTCATTTTGCTGGTGGTTAGGTTTTCTGTGAATGTTTATGTTTTGAATTTTGTTATTTTTTTGATTTTTAATATTTATCTGCCTTGCATTTGTGTATGGTTTATCTAGTTTTTAACTTGATTTTTTGATTATATGGTTGCTAGAGTAATTTGTTTGTTATTTTGATTTATCTACATTTTGAGGTTGTTAGTTTTTAAGTCCCTTGCTGAATATTGATTTTGATTTGTGTACTCAGTTAGCAGTAGACCATGTCTACTGTGTAGTAGACCATGTCTACTGTGTTGGTAAAAACACTGGTTTAGTAGCTATTCTTCTTGGACTTTTAAATGCTCTTAGTTGATTTTGGGTTTTTCTTAGCATGTTTATTTAATTTTTGAAGTTTTACCTAGCTATCTGTTTTCTGCATAAAATTTGATTTAGTAGTTCCTTTTGCATTCAATTAAATATGTCATTCTTCAATGGATTGTCTAAGGTTCCTGCTAGCTTTATTAGACTTGTTTGATTTTGAAGTTTCTGTATATTAGTAACCCTACTTAGGTCTTGTTAGCATATTCTAGTCGTTGGGTTGATACATGCTAATATTGTTTCCATGGAGTTGCTGGTTCAATGTCTAAAATGATGTGATGTCTGGATATTTATAACATTGGCACCTTCTTTGGTGTTCTTATATGCCATGTGTAGTGCCTTCAGGGCTTTGTTTGTAGGCTTTACCTCTTCACAATATGCCTAGTGGAAAAGTGATGCAGATATTAGGACGGGAGTAACAGAATTGGAATGAAGAATGAAGCTGTAAACAAAAAAAATGTTGAAATGGGACGGACGGGAGTAACTGATTGCTATTGTATTATAGATTGTACTATCTATCATTGTTGAAATGAGACGGAGCGAGTAATTTGTAATATTAAATGCATATATTGTATTATCTAAAATATGTTGAAATGGGACGGAGGGAGTAATTTGTAATAATAAATACATATATTGTATTATCTAATATATGCTATTTGTTTGCAGAAAGAATTTAGTTGGTCCGAGGAGGAAGAGCCTATTATTAAGAAAGCTTTTATGAAGCAGGCTGCAAAACTTTATGCTGGTATGGTGAGCTCATGGAAGACAAAAGGGAAGGATTCAAAGCAAAAGCCGGGATGCGTATCTGAGGAAGATTGGTCTAAGTGGTTAGAATATTGGAATATTCCTGAAGTTGCTGCAAAAGCAAAAAAAAAATCAGAAAATCGGAAAAGGGAGGTGGATAATAGCTGCTCTAAGCATGTTGGAGGCTCAAAACCTGCCGTATCCTACTTCATGGAGCTGGTACGTACATTATATCTAAAATTCAACTTCCTTAATGCTGGAAAAAAAAATCTATATGAACACTCAATTTCTAACTTGGGGCTGCCTTGAATTCCTGGGATAATAGCTGCTATCATGTCTAAGTATGCACTTGTCTAAGTATGCACTTGTGTTACACCCCTTTTTCGTTGCTACAAATTGGCCAAAAAGAAGAAACTGAGGTTTTCATGAAAATGAGTGGTTATTGATATCTCACCTAATGGTTGTTGTGTACTACTGAGTGTTTTTTTTTTTTTTTTTTTCCAATTATTATCAAATTCCTGGAACATGAAGCAAGAGTTTAGACATTCTAACACTACAGTTGAACACTCATTTTCTGTGATACAAACTCATCATCTCATTCTAGTAGCTGAGTTGACTTAGTGGCAATAACTGACAGTAGCGTAGAAATGTCATTACAACACTACTCTGGGCCATTTTGTAGTTGTTGTTTAGCGAGGTGGGGTCTTGATTGTTGGTCATTTAAGGAAATGTAAGGAAATATCTAGTCATTTTTGGAACACAATTTCATGTAATGGGTTTTGGTGATAGGAATGATGCCTAAAATGATAATATAGTGTCCAAAAGTACTACTACCTCCGTCTCAAAATAAGTGTTTAAAATTACTTTTCGATATTTATTTCGGGACGGAGGTAGTACATATATATTATTTTTATTGTATAATGATTCCTCTTTTTGTTTATAATGCAGCAAAAAAGGAAGAAAGGTGTCAAGCCTACTTTATTTGAACTTCAGAAAGAAATGCATATGCGTAAAGATGGCACATACTCTTATGAGCATTCTAAGAATATTTGTGTAAGTATATTATAAATATATCAATTTATTTATTTATTATGATTATTGCTAATAATTATTATTTTCTGAAGGTGGAGTATGAACGCCTAATTAATGAAGCATCGATTGAAAAAGGTGGAGATTTAACAACCGAAGAGAAAGATGGCATTTATTTAAAGCTTGTAGGGGGTGTTAAAAAGCAGCGTGTGTTTGGTATTGGCTCAATGAGCTCCTCCTATGTTAGCGACAGTCGGAGTACAGCCTCTTTATGGAAGGGACGAGTGTCCAACAAAGTGTGTACGAGACAGAAATGATGAGTGTGAAAAATGAGTTGCAGGAAGAGAAAACACAAAGGAAGGCATTGGAGGAAAAGATGGAGAAAATGAAAAATGAATTTCAGCAGCAACTAAATCACGTGTTGGAGCGTGTCGATGGCTCAACTCGGGATCGCCCTCTTTAGTTGTTTTTAGTTGTTGATACTTCAAAACAATTAGTATTATGTTTTATGTTGAACAATTGTCATAACATGATTGGTGGTTATGTTTTATTTGAAATATTAATTACTTTTTGGTGGTTTTAAATCCTGTCACTGTAATGTAATAAATGTTTATTAATATTTTAGAATTAATAATGTGTGGATATCTGAAACAGGTGGCTCCGTCCCAAAACAGGAAAAACGATTTTAAAATTTCAGATATTTAGTGACGGAAATATCCGTCAGTAATATTAAAATATAAAATATTTTCAGATATTTAGTGACGGAAATATCCGTCAGTAATATTAAAAAAAAAATAAAAAATATTAATAGTTTCGACGGAATATTCCCTTGCTAAAACATCGCAAAAATGGGTGAAAATAAAACGACCATTTATTTAATGACGGAAAATCCGTCGTTAATCTGTCGGAATAAGTTTCAAATTTTGTCGTCTGTTTCACGAATTTACCGACGGCTAGAAGACTTTTGCAACGGATATATCCGTCGCAAAATTGTAAAGAAAATCGTCGGTAATCCGTCGAAACAAATTACCGACGCACGTTTTAACATCAGAATTTTTACGTCAAAAATCCGTCGTTAATTTATGTTAGCGACGGAAATTGGCCGATTAGTGACGGAAAATTCCGTCGGTATCTGCCTGTTTTCTTGTAGTGTCTGAAGATTGTGAAACCCAAAATTGCTTCAGTGGTGGTCTAGCCCTGGGATATTATTTTGTTCTGTCAATTTGGTCCAAGTTGAGATAATAAGAAGATGGGTGATGACTTATGAACATGGGATGGAGGAGGAATATGGGGAGGAAGGGTTTATCATTTTTCTTTTTGTTTGGTTGAGCTATTTTATCAAAAGAATATTTTTTTTTTCATTTTTTTGTTAATTTAATATTGCTAATATGCTAAATTATAAGGATTGAATAAAAAATAATTTATGTGGGTGAGAAAAAGTAAATATATTAATGTATTAATTTATTTTAATTTTCTATTACAATTATAGAATGTTGCACATTTATTTGATGATTTTTTTTTTTGTAAATGTAAAATTTGATTTATTATGTTTACAAAATAAAATTTATTTATTAATTTTATTTTATTATTTAATATTTTGAAAATAAGTTTTTTAAAGCTATATTGAAAATAACTTTAAAAACCTTTTTATTTACTATTTTAATAATTATTTTAATTTTCAACCCTATTAAGTTTGAAATTTTCATTAAAGATGATGGTGGTTGCTATTCTAAGATTTTTTTTTCTTTCTTAAAAAAAAAATCTAAAATAAATGATTGTAACTTATTTTAATTTCCTATTACAAAATATAAAATGTTGCATATTTATTTAATCTAAGATACTCAGACTCTTTTGTTTACCTCGACGGACTCGTCTCGACAGGACTAAAATACGTGTGTCCGACACGGCTACGGCGGAGTAAATTAAAGAGTCCGAGCATCAGAGTATTTAATGATAATTTTCCTTGGTAAACGTAAAAAACGATTTGGATAACGCATTTGCTAAAAATATACTCCTTCTGTCCCGCCCGACTTAAGATTTTTGGTAAAGCAATTTATACTTTGACCAACAATTTGAACAAAAATAATTATCTTAATGAAAATCTAAAAATAGTTATTTAGTTTATTATTAATCGTGATACAATAACAAGTTTTAAAATAAAACTCTTATTTAATTTTCTTTTTTATTATAAATTATAAAATGATGCACATTTATTGGATGAAGATTTTTTTGGTAAATGTAAAATTTGATTTATTTTGTTTATAAAATAAAATTCTTATTTAATTTTCTTTTTTATTAATATTTTGAAAATAACTTTAAAAACCCTTTTATTTACTATTTTATTAATTATTTTTATTTTCAGCCCTATTAAGTTTCGAATTTTCATTAAACCCTTTAAAAGAAACATCAACTTCAAACAACCCAATTCCGTTAGTCACGTGCACGACACATGCCTTTTAACTGACTTTTTAACGAATTCCGTCAAAAAGGCCCTAACTGGCGAAAATGAATCACCCCAGGGTCCGATCTGGCGAAAAAAGACATGCAAGGCTCGATTGGAAGGGTGGTATCATACTTCAGGGTCTAAATTGTCATTAACCCAATAATATTTTACTACTAAAATGATGGGTTTATACATTTGATCTTTTTAGTTTTGAAAAAAAAAATATGCACAAAGTTATTATTTTAATTTCATTGTATATTAAATTTGCATACCTCATTTATAATATTTATCTAGGGATGGCAATTTGACTGAACCCGATCCGAACCCGAAGGCGATCCACCCCGAAAAAGTAGGGTTCGGGTTGTAATTTTTATGACCCGAGCGGGTTAGGGTCGGGTTCGGGTTTTGATATTGACCCGCCGTGATCCGACCCGACCCGCACCCTAATGTACAAAGTCAAGATATTATGTTAGTTTAATCATATCATATGTTGTTCAATTTATTTTTATTGTTTTTTTTTAGTGAGGTTTGATGATTTTAAACTAATTTCTATAACTAATTAAAATTTAAGCTTATACATAGATTGGGCCCAAGCAAATATGAACTAAAATTTTTATAATTTTGCACTATTCGGATCGGGTCGGGTTCGAGTCACTCGTTTTGGCATTGGGGTCGGGCTTGGTTTTACCGAAACCCGACCCGTTGCCATCCCTTATCTCGTAAACTACTTGGACCCGCTTTATAAAAATTTCTGGCTTCGCGCCGCGGGATAGGAGGGTTATCATCCGATAGTACTACTAATAACTACGACAGATTGTCACGTATAAAGTGTGAATCACATTAAAGGGAAGGGCAAACAAATAAATGAATTGAAGATGAAAAGGGCAAGACATCACTAACACAAGGCCAACATGCGTTAATGCTTATCATGTCTCAAAATAATTTGACAAAAACTCATATGAGACCGTCTCATCATGTGAGATGGATCCTCCATGGGTCCAAAACCCGCCAGCTCATGCCCGCTCCAGAGCTCCACCCGCCCAGCCAATTCCTCCATCCTTCCGGCTTGCGCCACGTGTCATCCATTTAAAAAAAATCCCCAATAACTTTAAAATGCTATATCTTGAGATTTTTGAAGTCGAAAAAAATATTTAAAAATACCGGTGTGTTCGTCTCGACGAGACGAATAAAGCTAGATAGGTCATGATATGTTTTGTTTTTCTTTTTAATTATTTTTTAACATACAAAACAAGTGAGCTGCTCGTTATAATAAAATTTAACACTTTCTTATGATGAAAGTAACAATTTGGTCTTTAAAAAGTAACACTTTTATTGTAAGATGTAACAGCAGTTTCGCAAATAATATAAATAATTTTTGTGATTAGAAAAAGTAATAATTGAAGTGTAACACACAGTGCATATATGATTGTAATATGCTATATAGATGAATGTAACAGTTTTATAGAGTAAATGTTACTTTTTTTCTTTAAAAAAAAAAGTAAAAAATTCATGTATATAAGCGGTTTTGTATTTCAATTGAATGTAAAACCCTAGAAAAGTGTTACAATTGAGGAAAAAAAAGGTTACATTCATTTATTATCAAATGTAACATTAATTTAGTTGTCAATCTTATGTTATGTTTAATCTATTTCATCAAAATTGTGGTATATTTTAGAAAAAAAATTGTTACATTTCTTTACAAAAAGTGTTACTTTTGTTGGTGAGAAAAAAATGGCCGGGAAAAAAAAGTTAAAAGGCAAAAAAAAAAAAAAAAAAAAATGGCTCGGCTTACCTGTGAGACGGTCTCACAG
This sequence comes from Campanula takesimana, assembly GCA_026119855.1. Classification (NCBI taxonomy): domain Eukaryota; kingdom Viridiplantae; phylum Streptophyta; class Magnoliopsida; order Asterales; family Campanulaceae; genus Campanula; species Campanula takesimana. Next base: position 858,893 of record JAOWBW010000443.1, read on the forward strand.
GAGACAGCCCCAAATAAGTTTATCACTTTTTGTGTTTAATATTATTATAAATGAATTTTAAATAATAATTACAAATTAATTTAATTATCCTGATAATAATCCAAAAGTTATAATTAATATTCCATCAACAATACTATCAATAGTAAATTTTATGGTAAGATAATTGAACCAACTTAAACTTATTGTTGCTCATTCGTAGCAACAACAAAAAAGTAGAAAGATCATTTTGAGACGGATAGTAGATTTCAACTATTGGACAACATCAAATATATTTTTATATATTTTTAACGGTCACGGGAGTATTCAAATTTTTTTCTCTTTAGAGGTAGTCTCCTGTACACCCGCCGCATGCTGTTCGACGGGGCCGGGCGACTTTTTCCTTCTTTTTTTTTTGGTTTTTTTTTGTCATCCATAACTTTTTTTCCTCCCAACAAAAGTAACACTTATTATAACGAAATGTAACACTTTTTTCTTTCAAATGTAACATTTTTTTTTTAAAAAAAATGTACCACATTTTTGCTGCAATAGATTAAAAGATAACATAAAAATTGACAACTAAACTAATGTCACACTTTTTATAAAGGAATGTAACACTCTTTTTTTCAAATGTAACACTTTTTTTTTTCAAAATTAACATAAGATTGACAACTAAAACTAATTTTACATTTTATAAAAAATGAATGTAACATTTTTTTTCCTCAATTGTAACAGTTTATATTCTTAAATGTAACATTATATATGAAATGTAATAATTTTTTATTGAGAAAGTAACAATTGAAATGCAAACTCAATTTTTTTTTTTAAAACTGTTGTTACCTTTAACAGTAGAAAGTGTTACTTTTTGAAGATGAAAGTGTTACTTTTATCAGAACATAGTGTTACATGTTAGCTGACAAGCAACTCAAACTTTTTGTGTGTAAAAAAAATATGTTTAAAAAAAAAAAAAAAAAAAACAAATCATAGCATGACGTATGTTGTTTTATTCGTCTCGTCGAGACGAACAAAACGATATTTTTAATTTTTTTTTCTGAGTTATAAATCTCAAGATATAGCATTTTAAAGTTAATGGGGTTTTTTTTAAGACGACACGTGTCAAAATCTGGGAAAAGAAGGCTTTGATCTGGACAGTCGGATGTAGCGAGATTGACTGGAGCGAGGAGCAGCAGAACCAAGCCATAGGAAAGCGGACCGCCGCATGGCGTGCGGCGGCCGCATTTGAGAATTCGTCTTCTCTTTAATCTGTAGCAAACCGGAAAAAAAAAGGTGTAAAAGAAGTTTGATTTCCTTTTGTTTTGACAACGGTCAGGGGTGGATCCAGTCTTGCGACTTGCGCAAGACTGGGCAGCTGCACACCCTGGATTTTTGTGAAAAAAATATTGAGAATTTATATAGAAAAAAAAAAACAAACTTTAAGGGTGCAAATTGTTATTTTTGAAAGAAAATGGTGCAAAGTGTTAAAATGAGAAAAGTTAAATTAAAAACTACTAGATTTACACAAACCACCACATATATAAAGCCAAATTTTACACAACCAACCCAAAGATATGCACTTAGTTTGCCGTTGGCAGTTCTTTAGAGTCGAGTCCGAGCGACGAGGTTTGAGAGACGACGAGACGGCATTAGGGGTGGATTGGTTGGTATACCGATTGTATTTTGCTTGTACCGTGTACCAACCAAGTATGATTTGGTATTCAAAAATATGTACCAGTACCAACCACAAAAGTCGGTATACCAAGTTTATTGGTACTGTTGGTACTCGATATATATCAAATGTAAATGGAGAAAAAAAAATTGCATTTTTTTTGTTAGACTTTCTTGTCTAGTATAAAAATAAAACATTATAACGTAAAAATAAATCTCAAATACAAACTATAAAGTCTTGAAACTCAATAATAGTAGAACAATTGATGTCTTGAAAACTAAACAATACAATGACTATACATAATATATGCATAATATATTACTCTCCCTGTCCCTAAATGAGTGTCCATTTTCAAGATTTTTTTTGTCTCAAAATTACTTTTTTGAACATAACTTTGTCCCTATTTTTTTTTCGAATTTTTTTTCACCTGTCTCTTTATACTTGCAAAACTAAATGTTTGGAAAGGAGATTACAAGATTAAATATGAATCTTTGCCACCAAATTGTACAAAAAGTTGAGATTTTCAGATATCCCTTAAAATAAAATTTGGACACTCATTTAGGGACATAGGTAGTAGTAGACACCACAACTCCAACCCAAAATATCACAATAATAAGGGAGCTTGGATTTTTTTTTTCTAGATCGTTATAATAAAGTAACTTAGTGTTAGAAAAAGAAAACTAACATTTGATACTCTATCCGTCCAAAAATATTTGTAGTTTTAGGACTTCTCACACGTATTAAAAAAAAAACAATCAATACATATCAAATAGACCGAAGTACCATTTGAATATTTCAAGTACCTAGAAAATTAGAGGGAGTATTATATATGTATGTGTGTGTGTGAATATATATATATATATATATATATATATATTGTCGTGCTCCTGTGAGAACCGTGAGAACTTGGATACATTAGGTTTTTACCTAATGTATCCATTGGTTCATTTGGATACAATTGATACATTACTTGTATACATTAGGTAAAAACTAAAGTATCCAATGGTTCACTTGGATACCTAATGTATCCAAGTTCTCACGGTTCTCACGATATTTAGGTTCTCATTTGAGCACCTACCTATATATATAGGGTCGTGCTTCTGTGAGAACCTAAATATCGTGAGAACCGTGAGAACTTGGATACATTAGTATTTTACCTAATGTATCTAATGGTTCACTTGGATACATTGGAAACATTACTTGGATACATTAGGTAAAAACTAATATGTCCAATGGTTCACATTGATACATTGGATACATTACTTGGATACATTAGGTTCTTACCTAATATATCCAAGTTCTCACGGTTCTCACGATATTAAGGGTCTCATTTGAGCACCTACCTATATATATATATATATATATATATTTGGTACATGGTATACCAACCAAAGTAATATTGTATACCGTGTACCAACCAATTATACAAATATGGTACAGTACTACCTACCAAAAGTTTCGGTATACCGACTTCTTTATACCAATTATAATTGGTACGGTTAGTTGGTACGGACGAGTACAATTTACCACCCCTAGACGGCATTGTTCAAAGCCTCGAAGGCGCAACCACAGAGCCGGAGTCTGGAGCAACCATATTTTCCGGTTCTTAACAGGTTTCTCTACTTTGTCCTCCTTTTCTCCATCTCTAATTTCATATCTCAAATCCCTTAATTTCTAGGGTTTCACCCTTTCAAACGGTTTTTTTTTTAACCCCCATTGGTTCTAGGATTTTTGCTTCATTTTCCATTGTTCTTGAGAATTTTAAATTGCGTTGATTATTACTGTGGTTTTTGCTTCAATTGCGTTGATTTTTTTATTTTTTTTTATTTTTTATTTTTTTTCCCTGTCATTTTTTGCTAGCCAGCAAAAGTAACACTTTTTATAAGGAAATATAACACTTTTTTTCTTATATGTAACATTTTTTTTTCAAAAGTGTTACATTTTAAGACCAAACTGTTACTTTCTTCATAAGAAAGTGTTACATTTTCTAATCACAAACATTATTTATGTTATTTGCGAAACTGCTGTTACATCTTACAATAAAAAGTGTTACTTTTTTAAGACCAAACTGTTACTTTCTTCATAAGAAAGTGTTACATTTTATTATGACGAGCAGCTCACTTGTTTTGTATGTTACAAAATATATATTTTTTAAAAAAAAAAACATATCATGACCTATGTAGTTTTATTCGTCTCGTCGAGACGAACACAACGGTATTTTTTTTAAAAAAAAAATCGACTTCAAAATCTCAAGATATAGCATTTTAAAATTATTGGAGTTTTTTTTTTTTTTTTTTTTTTTTTTAACGAACACGTGGATTTTGGGAAAAAAAAAGGGGGGGGGGGCGGCCGTCTTGAGACGGTCGCATATAAGTATTGTTCATGTCCCTAAATGATTGTCCAAAATTCATTTTAAGGGTCATACGTTTTGTACAATTTGGTGGTAAAATCCATATATAATTTTGTAATCCTCTTTACAAACATTTAGTTTTTGCAAGTATAAAAAGACCGGTGAAAAAAAAAAACATTTAGGGACAAAGTTATGATTAAAATGGACACTCATTTTGGGACAAAATTTTCTTTAAAATGTACACTCATTTAGAGACAGAGGGAATAGTAATTTTTTGACCACCCTCACTGTGAATCCTGGATACGCCACTGCAGCGGTCTATCCATTAAAAAGAAATATTACATATATAAATCCATCATAATTGATTCGTATTCTTATCATTTGAATCAATCATAGGGATGGCTTTTTTCACCAAAGCAATTCAAAAAAGATATCCACAGTATTTTTTGGGGGAAGAGAAGCCTTAGCGAAACTCTTTAAATAGTATTACAGCTTATAATTTGACTTCAATGCTCAAATCACGAGCAATGCTAGAGGATAAAAAAAAGTTTTTTTAAAAAAATAAATACAAATTAATGTGAAGATATTTTATTGGTTATAATGATTATGGACCCGCTACATTCTCATTAAAAACCCCAACAAAATTACGACACATTATTTTGTAGATCAAATTTATGATATTTTTTTACTACCTCTGTCCCTAAATGAGTGTTCAAATTTTATTTTAAGGGACACTGAAAATCTCAACTTTGTTGTACAATTTGGAAGCAAATATTCATATATAATCTTGTAATCTCCTTTCCAAACATTTAGTTTTGCACGTATAAATAAACCGATGAAAAAAATTTCGAAAAAAAAAAAACATTTAAGAAGAAAGTTATACTAAAAAAAAACACTCATTTTGAAACAAAGATTTCTTGAAAATGGGCACTCATTTAGGGACAAAGGGAGTATAACTTTATTATTTTCCCTCAAATCACACCAATAGTGTAAAAGGCTCTCGCAACTATCAGTTTATTTGCTTTGCACGATCTTAGTGGATAAAATGGTGTCAAAGGGGTGAAGATTTTGATGGGCTGGGTGGCATCGCATAAATAAGTACTCTGAATTAATTAAAGAGGACATGATCGATATCCTCCGGTGAAAGACAAATCTACGTCAACGCTGCATGGTCTCCACGTCTTCCTCTTTAATTTACCTTCTTCAAGTGGTCCATCTTTTTCTAATTTCTTTCTTTTTTTTTTTTTAGCGTATCATGTGGTCCCAGTTGACATTATCCTATGTAAGACCGATGTCAGAAATCTAGCTTATTTCTTTCATTTCACTCTCAGTGAACATTACACTTAATTTAGAAATTTAAAAATTAGTCAATTACTTTATTTTTTAATCACTTGAATTTGCAAGACAAATTAGAATAGAAAGTGGCATCCTATCTTTGTATAGAGAAATGATATTTAGAGAGAGAAATATTATCATTGTATTGATTCTGTCATGATACAATTTTGGGGGAGTTTTATATAGAGATGAAGGACTTACCAATAGTCCTAACAAACTTAACAAACTTATACGCTCCACTTATATAGTTACATAACCAACTTAGTAACAAACTAATGAGATTTGGTAGTCTCACTCACTATGTCTTTCTCTTGAGTGACTGACTGTCCTTTATTATCCCCCCATTTTTTTGTATATTTATTAAAATTTATTACTAGATCATTACATAGACTAGTCCTAACTCCAATTTTGAATTTTATTTAATATTAATTTCATCGTTTGTTATATTCATTGCGATTTGCGATGCATAAATTACCAATTTCTCTCCACGATTTATATTATAAAGTGTGTTTTTTACTTCGGTCTCTCTCTTCGTCTAGTCTCTCTCTTCATCCGACTTTCCTCTTCAAGATCCACATCTTTCGCACTTCCTCAGTGATCACGGAGAATTAAAACAAATGTAATAATGAGTTGCGGTTTGAATCGTGATTTGAACCGTAGTCTAAACTATGGTTTGAACCGCGGTTTGAACCACGAAATTAAACCGCGGTTTAAACCAAACCGAACTAAACCATAGCGGTTTGGTTTGAAATTTTTCATTGTTCGGTTCGGTTTGGAATTTTCACAAACCGATGACTAGTGGTTCGGTCCGTAAATACCCCCAAACCAAACCAAACCATTTACACCACACCACACGAAGTTCAGCACAGGGAAAGACTAATTCAGATCTCCACAAGAGTTTAAATGATAGGTCAATTAGCTGAATTATTCATATGAACCGGAAATTACTAAATTGGGACGACTTTAATTTTTCTCGGTTTAAACTGGAGAAGAAGTCAACTTTTAGTTTTTGTCGTGGTGCCACAATCAAGATGTTCAGAAGATTGGTAATGACAAGACTAATGAACTTGTGGATGAACACTGTATAATGGATCAAGAACCAGCTACTCCCTCTGTCCCATCTCACTTGAGACTTATTTCCATTTTGGTCCGTCCCACTTCACTTGAGACTCCCCAAAATGATAATCTTTTTATAATTTTATATTCAATCTACCACACAGTTCCAGTCCATGACTAAGGCTCCCTGTGATAAAGCAACCACCTGAGCACCCGTCTTGGCACCAATCCGTACAAGCGCTTTAAGACTATCCAGATCAACATTTGAAACTTCTGACAAGATGCATCCAACCTGATCATAAACCCACCAAACGGAAACATGCAGCAGGTAAGATACTGAATAACGATGTGCAACATTATCAAGAGTCATGGAACCTGAGTTAAAAAATTGTCCGTTCCTGAGACACTTGAATAGAAATTTACTGGTTGGCTACTCAAACATAATTAATCGACAATAACAGATATAGTAACGGGTCAGGTTTACGAAGACAATCAAAATGAAATAGTAGGAAAGTTTTGCTAATACCAATCAAGATTAGCAATACCTATTAACACTGATATTCCGAACGTTTGCTTCCGTTAGTTTTTAACCACCCATGCACAATTTAGATACAAGTAATTTCACTTCTCAATGAAGAATTCAATAATCTCAAATCCAAGAAATAGATAGCCAAGTTGAAATTTGTGAACCAGGGTATCATATGCATGTATTTACTCCATATTTTTCAAAGAACTCTTGATTCTACATAACCCATTGCTTAAGTAGAGTACTTCAATAAACTACTTAGAACCAACCAAAAACAAAGAAGGGTAATGTTAGGGCACAAAAGAAGCTTACAAAATGATGGATACAAAATGATGTGACGATATTTTATTAGTTGCATCGATTGTGGACCCGCCACACTCTAATTAAATGCACCAATAAAATCATGACACATTATATTGTAAACCAAGTTTCGTGGATTTTTTTGTGACTTTATATTTAACCAATAAAGAACAATACCCTATTTAACAAGCTCCAAGAAAAAGTTCAGATTTTCATATCACATACTCCCTTCCTCCCAGAGTAAGTGTCCACCTTTCCTTTTTAGTTTGTCTCAAAGTAAGTGTCCATTTCCTAAAATGGCAAAGAATCTTTACTATTCCTCTCAATCATTCTCTCTCTTACTTTACTTTTATATTCACAACACCAATCAACTTATTATTCCCTGCTTCACCTTCTCTCTCCTAACTCACTTTTCATACTCACAACACTTACGTCACTTCCACCATTTATTTATCTTTGTGCAAATGGAAGGGTGGACACTTACTCTGGGACAGAGGGAGTATGAAACTAGTCTGTTATATAAAGGATAGATGAAAATTTGCTGTTGACACCTAAAAATTAGACTTTTGTTTAATGCACAAAAGAAAAGCATATTTAGAGTTCAATTTCTTATACCCATGAGGAGGAGATAGGCGAGTAGGCTTGGACCTAAATATCTTAACAGGGGCGTGAGAACAAGGGAAAATAGCATACAATCCCAAAGAAAGGAAAAAGAAAAAGAAAAAAAGATTGCTTTGCAGAAAACTTGAGGCTTTGGAGGGTAAAAACCAGGACATAACTTACTGACCTTTCAAAATCATTTGAGTAGCCATATATCCTTTCACTGCTGACTAATGATGGATGGTGAACAGTATAAAAGTAACACCAATGCCATAGACAACCCTATACAACAACAAAAGTCTTAATCCCGAAATGATTTGGAGTCAGGTAACATGAACCCTCATATGTAATCGTCAAAGAGAAGAGTTACAAAAAAAAGTAAGTTAAAGGAAAGAAAGTGGTGGGAATAAAATTTCAAAAAATGAAAAAAATACACACACACACACACACACACACATATATATATATATATATATAGAGAGAGAGAGAGAGAGAGAATATGTATCATCGAATAGTCAAGGAACTTTCATGCTTCTATAAGAAGCGACAATATGACTATCACATAGAACGACAAACGGTCGCTTTGCCAGTAATATGTATCGGCTGTTGACGGTTCTCAATGCTCCATGACACGCATTACGCCTTATGTTCACCACTATAGAAGTTTATTTAAGAACCAAGAGCGATACATCCAATCACTTAACTCTTTATCAGAGTGAGAGATTTACGAGCAAGTGGTAATATAATATCAAATCAATATAGAATCAATTAGAACTGAGAAACTAAAAAAAATATATGTTACAAGGCAAAGGATATAACAAAAGTACACCTAATGTACAGGTCTAATCATTCCATCACAGTTAAAACAACAAGAACACAAAGCAATTTCACTATTTCAGTTTGCAACCTGCTTATGGGTGGAATGAAGCGTGTGAAAACTCGTGGGGATTTAATCTTTGAAGGTTATGGTCCAAAATTTTAGAGTGTTCCAATGAATTATAGCTAAAAAGTAATCGCTCTATCCCTAAATGATGTCCATTTTCAAGAAATTTTTGTCCCAAAATGAATGTTTTTTTTTCTTTTTGAAAAAAACTGTCCCTACACGTGTTCTTACCAACAAAAAAATAAAATAAAACGCTAGTCTCTTTATACTTGCAAAACTAAATGTTGGGAAAGTATATAACAAGATATTTATGAATTCTATGTCATTTAATTGTATAAAAAGTAGACATTTAATGTCCCTTGAAATGAAATTTGGACATTCATTTAGGGACGGAGGGAGTAATAAGTTATTAGGGCAACAGAAAGCAAATTACTTGAGTAGTTACAACTTACTACAGAAAATTTCCTTGCTTTCTATAACAGATCATATTACTTACGTCATTACTCATGACTTCAATCTGTCGTCAGATCTAACTTTATATCATGCCATTACTACAAACAAGCAGATAATCGCACTTAGAACAAGTAACTGCAGAAGTATTAACTTACTACAAGAGAAGGCATATGCACTGTTGTTTTGGACATGTACATCAGGCTGCATTCTAAGACATTATTCATCGAAATCTGAAGTAGATTTAGTAGCAAAGATGAAAAAGGTATACGGTTTTTTTTTTTTTTGGACTGAAAAGTGACAGAGTTCTGCCAGAATTTCAGCATCTTTCTTATACAGGATGTCATAAAAAAAAACTCGCATATGCTATCTTTTGAATCCATGAGTAGACTTCTCAAGGCAGAAGCCTCCCTCGCATCAATAGTGTATGTAAGAACCATCGAGTCCATTCTAAGAAGCAACTCTGAGCTGATTGAGAGTAAATCTGGTAGGGAATCAATTTAAAAAAAAAAAATTTAAAAAAAAAGAACTAAAGCAAGCATTGGACCACATCAGACAGTGCAAGTCAGTCAAGCATAAGCCAAAATTGAGCATGATTACAAAATGTCCCCCATGACTTTCCGCCTCACGTACTTATAGTCCCTAGGGTTCCAGTTGAGAGAGAGTAGAGACAGAAAAGAATCGATGCTATATTTATATGGAAGAAGGCAAAGGAGAGAGCAAAAGGAATGAGAATGGAATTATTCACAAGATTTCTTCTTTAGAGTACTTAACAACTGAAGATTTTGTATTCACGAATTTCCGATTCAATTTTTTCCCCTTAGTCTCATGAACAAAACAGAGAGCAAGTGATGCATGTTTAAAGCGAAGAACAGCCTTGTAAAATGCAAGTCAAATGTCAAAATAACTCTACCACAGTACCACCCTGTCAGGTTGTTAGACTTGCAGCTTAAATAATACTCCTATGAAATTGCATTTTTAAATAACAATATTAAGGAATAAATAAAATCATTATGAAATTGTAGAGTTAAATAGACAGATAAAAAATATTAAGTTATGTCTTTCCTTATGAAGTGAAAATTGGAGGACTGCGTAGACAAAAACACATTGCACCATTGAGATAGTGTGAATACAAAAATAGGCGGCCCAAAATTATCTCCAGTAAATTCTAGGGAAAGGACTCAATTTTTGGATACTTATCAGCCACATCTTCAAATGATGGATGGGGGATATATGTGCTATTCAACATTCTAGGTTTGGGGCAAATTGACGACTAGTGAAGGCATTAGGCACCTAACTCATGTAAGGATGAGACCCTTTCAGTAAAAGACACATGTAGGTTATCAGACCGGTGATAATAGACATTAAAATTCCAGCTTGGAAGGTGTGAAAAATCATGATTCCTTCGTCCTTTTTCAGATGAAAGTTTCTTATTCGATCACTGAACTTAAAAGTTCCTGGATTTGCTCAATTATTAAGTTATTGGAAGAAACCAACAAAGATGCAAAGCGGTTGAATTAGTTAAAGACCTTGCAGCCACTAGCAGTTCCCTATGATCAATATATCATTGTACGGAGTACTATAAAATCATGTGTCAGCCTTTTGAACATCTAAAAGATCAGCGTACTCTCACCTTCTTTACTGAAGGCATTCCCTTTGACCTCTAGCTGTTTTATCTTTTCAAGCAGTAAAATTTGTTCCCTCTTCATCACATCCAGCTCCTCAAAGGCCATGAGGCGTTGTTTATTTAAGTAGTGTATATCTGTATGACATTCATTACATATGTAGACACACAAACACACATCAGAGTTAGATAAAATACTTGCATATGATGCACCAACTGAATTTTCAAAGGAACATTAAGGTGCTGAAACAAAGAACTAAAAACTACGTTGTGTGAGTTAGATAATCACTCACTCTGCTGAGCTTTTTAAAAGAGTTGCCAAAATGCTATTGTGAGTCTTTTCTGATGCATCATCCAGTCATCCACCGATTGCAGCCGCTCCTATAACTGAAGTAGACAAAGATTGTTAAAAAGAAAGATGGACAGAATGGCTAACCTGATGCGTGTCTATGCTACCATTGGTTTTTCACCTGGATTGCAAATTATAATTATAGGGAGATACGTTCATATTTACATATAAATACATGTGCATGCAGGTTTGAGTGTAGAAAATAAAGTACGATAAATAAAAGCTTACTCCATCTCCAAAGGTCCCTTAACCCATCCACTCCAACATTGTTACTAAAATTTTATTTTCTTGATCAAATGGACCTGGAAAAAAAAAACACAGTTCCAATCTCCCAAAACCCACCATAGAAATAACCACATGTGTCATCAGAGCAATGTGATTCTTAGTGCGTGTTTGTTGTATGGAATGAATAGTCATTGTCGTGAATTGAAAAACACTTAGATGGCGAATCATTCCATTGTTCCCTAATGCCAGTTCCAGAAAGCCTATCCAATATCTTAAAACATATAAAGACGTAACTACTTATTTTTCTTATAGAACATACAGTATCAAATAAGATATCCTTCCTGGAAGAGCCCTAGGCTACTTTTACGGGATATCAAACTCAAAGAACAAGAGCTGAAAACTCAATCATGGGGAAAAAAGCTAAACCTCTTAAAAAACAAATAAGCAAACTGTAACATGTCAAAGCAATTCAAGATAAGCTCCATCTTAGACCACGTTTACGTGCCACAACAATCAATACTTTGTGTCTCATTTTGATTTTCCAAAGGCAATTTGATTAATCTACAAATAGAATCTTATACTCCCTCCGTCCCAAAATGATCTTCTTATTTGCCCTTTCTCATTGTCCCAAAAAGTTCTTCACATTTCCACAATTTAAGCTTAAAAGTGCCTAAACAAAGCATGGCTAGTGAAGCAAGTGTTCATATTCTTAAAAAGTTTGAATAATCAAATGCGAAGATCATTTTGGGACGGAGGGAGGGAGTATATGGATTTACTTAGTTAAAGTGCGCATAACTAAATGTTATAATTTCAGTTTCTAACATACTAATAAGACACTACTGTAAATTTCAAAACTTCTTCAAGCGATTTATGCTAACAGACGGGAAAACAGCATCAATTTTACTAGCATTCCAAATATTGCGAACATAATACATTATCATAGAAGCAAATACATTAAGAGAAACAGAGAATGATAAACAGCTAGGTTAGAAAAAAAAAAAAGTCACCCCGAGCAATTAAGAGCTCCACGCTTAACAAGTTTGAAATTAGCTGAACGGAATGATTGAGGGAACGGCGCCGGAGCTGTTGGGATCGCAGCGGTCAGTAATAGGGGTGGAAATGGTTTGACTTAGCTCGGTTTGGGGTAATTTAGGAGCCAAACCGCTATACATCGGTTTGGAGAAATCCCAAACCGAGCTGAACCACAAAATAGTCCAAGCCGAGCTGAGCTAAACCATCACGGTTCGGCTCGGCTCGGCTCGGTTTGAACCACGGTCTGATTTCGCGGCTTAAACCGTGGCTTAAACCACGGTTTGGGGTAACTTAGTAAGTAGTCCAACAGCCGTGCAATCAGTCAGATTGCACTGGATACAAATCTTAAGCAGACTAACATGAAATTTTTGTTCTTCGAATTTCAAACTAAAGAGTTCGAATTGAATCGCCAAGCATAAGTTTGAAGTTCTAATCTCAGTTAATGTGATAGAATTTCACCTAAGCCAAAGTAGCTAGTGCATGCAGGGTTCAGGAGTTTCTAGCCTCTACCAAACAAAAATTAATAACCTTCTTCATTAATTTCCCTGAACACAATCACCAGACAAAGGAAAATATATAGCCAAGAGTGAAGCATCAGTTTACAGAGAATCATTGTTGAAGGTAACTGAAATAACAATGATTAATGTAAAAGTTTATAAAAGGCTAGTCATTTTGAGACAGAGGGAGTACAGTATGCCTTAGACAAAGGCTAGTCATTTTGACACCGGTTCGCTATCGCCGTTGATGATTTTGGACATCGAAGACCATCTACAATGGATTAAACAAGTTTTCCCATTCAACACCCACTTTATCACTCCACGTCATCTTCTCTCTCTTCCAACTAATCCATTCAACACTCATTCAACTTTTACCCTACAATGGTTTGTTTAATCCTCATTCAACACTTTTCACACTCATCATCATATACCCCACCACTTAAAATTTATTTTATATTTTTTATTTTTATGATTAGTGTTGAAATAGTTATTATTGGGATCCATTTCAAGAAAAAGATGGTTTTTTTTTGTCGAAATACAATGAAACTTACGTCAATTTAAAGAGATTTTTTTTTAGGAATTTTGTGTAAAAAAAATAAAAATAAAAACATTTTATTTGAAATAATTGAGCTCAAACAATTGATATAAAAAAAAAAAAAAAATCGTCAGCCAATGGAGAGTTGCCAAGTGTCAAAACCAGGAAAAAAGAAAAGAAAAAAAAAGGCCGGAGCAGGCCGTGACGCGCCAGACAAGGCGCGTGTTCTGCACGCGCCACGGCAGCCTCTCAAGATGCGCCGCGTGTCTCAAATTGCTGGTTTTTCCTCCATTCACAATTGTTGAATGGGTTAAACAAAACATTCACACCCACTCCATTAAACAACCATTGGAGTAATTAAACAACTCCATTTTTGTTTAATACCCATTCAACACTCCAATTTTGCACCATTGTAGATGGTCGAAGAAGGAGCGGTTGCGGTTCTACACAATACTAATTTTTTTTATTTTATTATTTTTTACAATGTCCACGCCATAAGCTTTACCACTGGGCTACTCCATTGGGATATAATAATTTTTTTGTTAAAAAAATATATAAATAAATATTGTGAGTGAGAAATAGAGAAAAAAAAATGAGATTATGAATAGTTGTTATGAGACGGGTGGAATGAGAAAATTAAACATTTTAAATAACTAATCATAATTATGAGACGCTCAAAATAAAAACAATTAACACTAGTTTGGGACGGAAAGGAGTAGAAGCCTTCTATTAAAGGTTTGATTCTTTTTTTTTTTTGGACGGAAAGGAGTAGAAGCTAGGGATGGCCAAAGGGAACCGGAACCGGAAAACCGGAACCGGAAAAGCCCGGAACCGGAGCAAACCGTGGAGTAAACCAGAACCGCCATTCATCCGGGCCGGTTACGGTTCACATAAATGGCGAACCGGACCGGAACCGGACCGAAAATCCCTTGTTTTTCAATAATTTTAAAGGGGGACCGGAACCGTACCGGAACTTAACCGGAACCGGATTGTGCCAACCGGAACCGGGGTAAGCACTGGCCGGTTCAGGGTCACATATATGCCGAACCGGAACCGGGCCCGGAATCGGTTTTGGCCATCCATAGTAGAAGCCTTCTATTAAAGGTTTGATTCCTTTTTTTTTGCCTTCCTTAACCATGTCCTAGGAGTGAGTCTTGTGAAAAACGCGTTTTTCTCGGAAAAACGTATTTTTCAAAGAACGCTGGCGATTATATTTCGAATCAAGCGGTGGCATTTTCGTAAATATTGGCAACCATAGTAAATGCCCAGTGTTAGTATTACAAAAAGCTAGTGATTTCAAACTGGCGTTTATAAACATGAAACTGACACTTTTCTTAAGTGCAAATGGTAATGTTAAAAATTGCCAGTAAGTACACTAGCACTTTTTTACATTGATACTGCACTTATTAAAAGTGCCAGTGGTAGTGTTAATAATTGCAAGCCATTACACTGGCACTTTTTAACATTGATACGAGCACTTATTAAAAACTGTCAATGGTAGTGTCAATAAGTGTCAGTGTACATGTGCTGGTATTTTTTTACACTACCACTAGCACTTACGATCAGCGCTAAACAACTTCTCGTTAATTACAAAAATGTCACCGCGGCAACTTAAAAACACGTTGTACACAACCTTAAGGAAAAACATTTTTTTCCCCCATATTTTCTCATGTCCTAGAGGTAAGGAAAGTAATATGATTTTTTTATTATTATTATTTTTCAGAGTGTGAGTTTTTACTTTTATCAATATTTTTTTAGAGACTGATTAGAATTGATGTTCAAACTAAAACAATGACAATTATTTTCTGATATGACTGGTAGTAATTTTAAGTTAATTATAACTCGCTTAATTTTATAAAGATACTCACAAGATTTTTGATAATCAACATGACTTAATTTTTGTTAGACCAACAATAATTAAAGAGGCATTCTCCTGTACACCCGTCGCACGCTGTGCTGCGGGCCTTTTCCTTATTTTTTTTTTTTTTTGCCACCACCAACTTTTTTCCTCCCAGTAAAAGTAACACTTATTATAACGAAATGTAACACTTTTTCCTTTTCAAATGTAACATTTTTTTTTCAAAATGTACCACAATTTTGCTGCAATACATTAAAGATTGACAACTAAACTAATGTCACATTTTTTATAAATGAATGTAAAACTCTTTTTTTCAAATGTAACACTTTTTTTTCAAAATGTACCACAATTTTGCTGCAATAGATAAAAAAAAAACATAGATCGACAACTAAACTAATATAACACTTTTTTTTTTCAAATGTAACACTTTTTCCCCCAAATTAACATAAGATTGACAAACTAAACTAATGTTACATTTTACAAAAAATGAATGTAACATTTTTTTGTCAATTGTAACATTTTATATTCTTAAATGTAACATTATATCTGAAATGTAATAATTTTTTATTGAGAAAGTAACATTTGAAATGCAAACCCAATTTTTTTTTGTAAAAACTGTTGTTACCTTTAACAGTAGAAAGTGTTACTTTTTGAAGATGAAACTGTTACTTTTATTAGAACAGAGTGTTACATCTCAGCTGACAAAGCAGCTCAAACTTTTTGTGTGTAAAAAATATGTTTTTTTAAAAAAAAAAATCAAACCATATCATGACCTATGTAGTTTTATTCGTCTCGTTGAGACGAATACAACAGTATTTTTTTAAAAAAAATTCGAGTTATAAATCTCAAGATATAACATTTTAAAGTTAATGGAGGTTTTTTTTTAGACTTGCCACATGTCGCAATCTGGGAGGGTGGGAGAGGCTATGCTGGGCGAGTTGCTGGGCTGGGTGGGTTGACCCACGGGTTTGACCCGTTGCACCATGGTGCAACGGTTGTATATAAGAATTTGTCATAACTAAATCAAATTTCTTTCAAGTAGGGGTGATTATTTTTGACCAATGAGAATACCTATTAAGATTCTATCACACTAATTGTGCATGAATCATGTATAATAGTTCAACGTAACGTATGATATTTTTTGAATGATATTTTTTTAGACAAAAACTTATGTGAGAACACTATGACCCGTTTCATGGATGAGACGAGTCATTTTTTACCCATAACCCGGTCCATTGAACCAGCTCCATGACCCAGGGGGCGACCCTGCCACGTGGTAGCCTCTCATAGGACAAAAAAAAAATTGCTTTTTTTTTTTAATTTTATATTATTATTTTTTTTTTTGTTTTTTTTCGGTTTGTCAAAAGTAATAGTTACTATAACTTAATGTAATGACTGTATACATATAAAGTAACAGTTTGTATACATAAAAGTAATACATATATACAGAAAATTAACAGTGTTTTTTTCTATGTTTTCTTCGCTTGCCAAAAGTAATACTTATTATAACTAAAATGTAATGAACGTGTTACTTATATGTAATAATGTTTATACATAATTGTAACACATATGTATAGAAAAAGTAATAATTCAACCATTTACATTTTTAGAGCTAAAAACACTTGATTAGTGTTACATGTAAAAGTATAACATTATCTATAGAAATATGTTATAATTTCTTTTATTAAAGTGTTACATTTACTTGTACAAACAATTACATTCATATATATGAGTTGTTACTTTTTAAATGTTACTTTCTTTCAAAAAATTAAATCAAAATACACAATATTTTACATTTTTGCAAAAGCATTATTACATTTCAGTATAAATGATAATTACATTTAGATATTGTTTGGGTTACATGTAATTATAGTTATTATTACATTTGAAAAAATGGGTAAAACGAGCTTTTGTTTTTGTAAAACAGGTGTTACGTTTACTTATGAACAATGTTACTTTATATGTATACAGTCATTACATTAAGTTATGATAAATATTACTTTTGGTAAACGTCGAAAAAGCCGAAAAAAATAATATAAAAACTCAAAAAAAAAGTGTGGGGGGCCTATAGGAGGCTGCCATGTGGCGGGTCATGCCCCATGGGTCCTGGGGCGACCCGTCTTATACATGAGACGGATCCCCTTGTTCTCATGGGAGACCACCTCTTTTTTTTCAATGAATGACACTTATTGAATAACCGAAAGACCCATTATAAATTATAACCATCTTACTTTTGAGGACGGATGTTGTATTACTAATAGGGATGGCCAAAACCGGTTCCGGTTCGCCATATATGTGACCCTGAACCGGTCCGCGCTTACCCCGATTCCGGTTGGCACAATCCGGTTCCGGTTAGGCTCCGGTTCCGGTACGGTTCCGGTCCCCCCCTTTAAAATTATTGAAAAACAAGGGATTTTCGGTACGGTTCCGGTTTCGGTTCCGGTCCGGTTCGCCATTTATGTGACCCTGAACCGGCCCGGATGCCTTGCAGTTCCGGTTTGTCCGGTTCCAGTTTCCTCCCCGGTTTGCTCCGGTTCCGGGCTTTTCCGGTCCGGTTTTACGGTTCCGGTCCGGTTCCGGTCCGGTTTGGCCATCCCTAATTACTAATGCTTACATAGTGTCCTACTTCCATATCATTCTTTTCCCCATAAGTGTTCCCCCCATCGATCCCAAAATAAATGTTATAATTGATAAGTTAATGTTTTTAACATTTTAATTATATTTCCTTGATTACCCAAAACTATTTATATGGATAGAGTGACAACTCTTATACCACTGCAATGCTTATGCCTATAAAAATGGTAGTATAGGAAGATCACCAAACTTCATACCTTATTTTTAGGTTTATATTCTACTTTTAGTAAGACGACATTTATTTTAGGACAAACGAAAATAAAAAGTAAATAAAATATATTTTTAAATAAAAACATATTGAGGTTAATGCGATATCTTAAGCTATAAGTTGGAGAATGAAGTTTCTGATGGCTATGTATATACTACTCCCTCCGTCTCGGTTTAAGGTTTTTAGTTTGACTTTACACGCTTATTAAGGAATGAATGCAAATTTGAGTCAAGAATAGTAGTGGGTGGATGACACCGGAAAAATGGAAACACGAAGGAAATGAACACAATTTAAGAGGATAACACTCGCTACTCTAAAGAATCCACCAAAGGCTATTGAATAAAACAAAAGAAGAAACTCTTCTTTTATTATAATGCTCAAGGCTAAATCACAATCAAAATCTTGTAAGCATTTTCTCCTATGCGTTTCAACACCTTAAACGGACCATCTGCCCTTGGCTTAAGTTTCCCATGATGTCCCTGTTAGGATCGATCTCCCACAAGAGAATTCGCACAAACACGAAACAAATAAAAGACACACAATTTACGTGGTTCAGCTTAAAGCCTATTCCACCCAACAACAAATATATTAACTTTTTCGATATTACAAGAATAGATACTCTCCCTCTCAATACTCTTGAATATCCTCCCTAATGCAAAACCTTACAATTTCTCTCTCTCTTCTAAATTGTAGGCTATGCTAACACTCTCTACCTTACAACACTCTCACTTTGTTGTAGGATGACAATCTCATCTAAGTCTCTCCTATTTATAGATAACAAAAGAGCTAGATGAATGATCCACCAATTAATGAACTACTTATCCACTTCAATGATAAGTCTAGTTCAAATAATACACTCATGAAACTTGATCCATGTTCATGAATCCTTCCAGAAGTCTTTGGGAATGTTAATTGAATCTCAACAATTCCTCCCTCGATTAGAATTCCCAAATATCTCAACATGGTCAGAAAACGTGACCTTCTTCTTTGACTTGTCGCCCCCAATTGTGCGTGCTCGCACTGCTTGGCCATCTAAGTAGCAAAGGTTGCTACTCTCATTTTTCTTTCCCCTTAACACCAAACGTCTCCCCTTGTACACGTTACACCACCTTGATGTGCCAATAAACTTGTACCCACGAGACGTCAATACTCCAAGTGAAATTATATTAGCAGTTGCACCGGGAACATACCTCACATTTAAAGCGGTCTTCACCATCCCATTATGAAGCTTGAAGCGTACACTCCCAACACCTTCAATCTTCAACTTCTGATTGTTCGCCACTTTAATCTCTCCATGTTGTCCTCCCGATTGCAATGAGTCAAACAGGTCTCGATCATTGCATATATGCATAGAAGCAGCAGAATCTAACACCCATTTAGAATTCTTCTCTTTGCTTGAGTCAACACTAGCTACAGTCTCGATCATAAGAGCCTCATCTTCACTTTCAGTTGAATTGACATCCTCCTTGTCCATTTTGTTCTTCCCTTTAACATTACGCATGCTCTTTAGATCTTCACGAAATTGCGGGCAACGTATTTGCTTATGACCAATCTCTCCACAATAGAAGCACTCAATTGAACTCATGTATCTTTCTACTCTTGATTTAGACCTTGACCTCTCTTCTGTGCTTTCACGAGTATAACTCCTCCCTCTTTGAGAGCTTTCCGCAACTGGTAATTTCTCTCCATTTGAGAAACTATTACTCCTTGACATCCTTTCATTATACCTTAACGCTTTAACAACAACATCAAGGGTTAAAGTGGTCCTACCTGTCAACATCGTCTGCCTAAAGGACTCGTAGGACATGGGTAATGAAACCAACAACAACAAAGCTTGCTCCTCATCTTTAATTGCCTCTTCAACATTAGACAACCGACATACTAGTTGACTAAAAGAATTTATATGGTCATGCAAACTACCTCCTTCATCAAATTTCAAACAATATAGATCCATCTTCAAGAACAAATGATTTGTCAAAGATTTCGATGCATAAATACTTGCAAGTCTCTCCCAAATATCTCTCGGCGTTGTTTCCTTCAAAACACTATATTTAATTTCAGGAGCAAGTGCTAACCTTATCGTGCTCGAAGCCCTTTTCTGAATTTTCGCCCAATCTGCGTCTTTCATTCCCTCCGGATTGTCCTCTTCCAAAGCTTCATCGAGACCTTGTTGAACCAACACATCTTGGATTTTAATTTGTCATTATGTAAAATCCATCTTCCCATCAAAGATCGGGACTTGATACTTTGGCTGTTCGTAATTCATATTCCCAAAATATGAATTTCTTCAAAATTGCTGCTACTGTCCGAACACTTTTATCAATTCTAGGGACCTCAAAATCCAATCTCCACCATTCAGATTGAAGATCTACGAGTCCCAAAGCTGCTCACAAAAAATCAGGACGATCCAACGGTGAACGAACGCGCTACGCCAATTTTACCAACACTGCACTGAAAAATCCGAACCAAAATCTGCAGCTTCTTTCTTTCTTTTGTTGATGCGAATTCCCCTCTTCCACCAAGCTCTTGATACCAATTGTTAGGATCGATCTCCCACAATAGAACTCGCACAAACACGAAACAAATAAAAGACACACAATTTACGTGGTTCAGCTTAAAGCCTATTCCACCTAACAACAAATATATTAACTTTTCCGATATTACAAGAATAGAGACTCTCCCTCTCAATACTCTTGAATATCCTCCCTAATGCAAAACCTTACAATTTATCTCTCTCTAAATTGTAGGCTATGCTAACACTCTCTACCTTACAACACTCTCACTTTGTTGTAGGATGACAATCTCATCTAAGTGTCTCCTATTTATAGATAACAAAAGAGCTAGATGAATGATCCACCAATTAATGAACTACTTTTCCACTTCAATGATAAGTCTAGTTCAAAGAATACACTCATGAAACTTGATCCATGTTCATGAATCCTTCCAAAAGTCTTTGGGAATGTTAATTGAATCTCAACAGTCCCCTAGGAAATCGTTCCTTTCAAAGATGAATCCACACTAAATCTCCTTCTTTAAAAGCAACATATTTCCTATGTTTGTCAGCATTTGCCTTATACTTCTCATTATGCTTAATGATTTTGTCTCGAATCTGCTCATGCAACTTCTTTATATACTTTGCATACTCTTCCGCATCTCCGCTGAAATGATGAGTAATAGGAATTGGAACCTGGTCCAATGGGCTATGAGGGTTCCGACCATAAACAAGTTCGAATGGACTAGCACCGGTAGTTTGACTTGACGACTGGTTGTAAGCAAATTCAGCTTGTGCTAAAACTTGATCCTATTGGCGTGTTTGGAGGTTTCCCAAACTCTTGTTTACCACCTATGTTTGTCCATCGGTTTGTGGATGGTGTGACGAGCTTAACTGTAGAATTGTCCCAAGCTTCTTCCAAAGTGTTTGCCAAAAATGACTCATGAACTTCGAATCACGATCAGATGTTATGGTTTTCGGAACACCATGGATTTTCACAATCTCCTTGAAATAAAGGTCAGCCACACGCGTAGCATCCAATGTTTTGTTGCAAGGAACAAAATGCGCCATCTTTGAAAACCGATCGACAACCACCATGATTGAATCTTTATTCGCTTGGGTTCGAGGCAACCCAACAACAAAGTCTAAGCTCACTTCCTCCCAAGGTACAACCGGTACTGGTAAGGGAGTATACAATCCGCTATTTTGAGCATGAGACTTAGCAATATGACAAACCTTGCAACGCTCCACATGTCGAATGACATCTAGATCAATTCTAGGCCAATAATACTTCTCTTTAACAAGAGAAAGTGTTTTATCTCTCCCGCTCCCCCATGAGCTTCGTTGATGATCGCTTCCCTTAAAGAACATTCTGGAATACATAACCGGTTATCCTTGAAAAGAAATCCCCCTTGGATAAGAAAATGCTCATTCGGTACTTATGAACTTTGTTGCCAAACTTTTCCAAAGAAAAGATCATCTTCATAGAGCTCCTTAAGAACTTCAAAACCCAATACTTTTACTTCCATCGTTGACAACAAAGAGTGTCTACGACTTAAAGCATCAGCAACTTGATTAAGAGCTCCTGATTTATGCTTGATGTGAAAAGAGAAAGCTCGAATGAACTCTACCCATTTAGCATGCCTCTTGTTGAGCTTGTGTTGGGTGTTTATGTACTTCAAGGATTCATGATCTGAAAAGAGAATAAACTCTCTACCCAAAAGATAATGTTGCCAGTGATCCAAGCTCCGAACAATTGCGTAGAATTCCTTATCATAAGTTGAATAGTTCTTGCGAGAGTTATTCAACTTTTCACTTAAAGAAAGTAACAGGCTTGCGTTCTTGACTAAGAACGGCACCAATACCCAGATTTGAAGCATCACACTCCACTTCGAAAACCTTGTCAAAATCCGGTAAAGAAAGAATTGGAGCCTTCGTCACCTTTACCTTCAAAATCTCAAAGCTCTTTGTCGCTTCATTTGACCATGAAAACTTTCCTCCCTTCAAACACTCGGTGATTGGAGAAATAATGGTGCTGAAATTTTTGATAAAACGTCGATAAAACGAAGTCAAGCAATGAAAACTCCGAACATCATGAATAGACTTAGGAATGGGCCAGCTCGTAATTACATCCACCTTGCTTGGATCCATCTTAATGCCTTCTGCAGAGACAACATAGCCTAGAAACAAAAGGCTTGTAAAAAAATGACACTTCTTCAAGTTCGCATACAACTTTTGCTCCCTTGAAACTTCAAAGACTCGGCGAAGATGCTCCAAGTGTTGATCTGGATCTTTGCTATACACAAGTATATCGTCAAAATAAACCACAACAAAGCTGCCAATAAAAGGTTTAAAAATGTGATTCATAAGACGCATAAATGTGCTAGGATCATTAGAAAGACCAAAGGGCATAACCATCCACTCGTAGAGTCCATCCCTTGTCTTGAAAGCTATTTTCCATTCATCTCCTGGCCTCATTCGAATTTGATGATACCCACTTCGAAGATCTATCTTGGAAAAGATGACTGCACCATAGAGCTGGTCCAAAAGATCATCAAGACGAGGTATATGGAACCGATACTTGATTTCGATCTTGTTTACAGCTCGACTATTAATACACATCTGCCATGCTTAATCTCTCTTAGGTACAAGAAGTGCTGGAATAACGCAAGGGCTCATACTTTCCCTTAAAATCCCTTTAGCTAAGAAATCATCAACTTGTCTTTGAAGCTCCTCATACTCCTTCGAGCTCATCCTATAGGATGCCTTGTTTGGAATCACAGAACTTGAAACAAAATCAATGCAATGTTGTATGTCCCTCATGGGAGGAAGGCCGGGTGGAATTTCTTCTGGTACTACATCTTGATAGTTTTCAAGAAGAGACTTAATTTGTGGTGGGACATCATAGACTTCTTCATTCCCTTTAAGAACCACAAGAGCATAGGCATCCATTTCTTCTTTTATAAACTTATCAATTTCAGATTTAGATAGAAAATTATTTCCCTCCCCTTTGGAAGGTTTGGGAGAATTTTCCATCGTAGAAGGACCCAAAATAAACTTGACCCCATCTTTCTTAAAAGCATAAGTGTTCTTTAAACCATCATGCTTTGTCTTTCTATCATATTGCCAAGGCCTCCCAAGAAGTAAATGGCAAGCATCCATAGGCACAACGTCACACCAAACATCATCTTTGTACTTATCACCACTAGAAAATTGAACAAGACATCTTTTATTAACTCTTACCTCATTTCCTTTGCAAAGTCACAAAAGCTTGTATGGTCGCGGATGAGGCTCCATCTTGAGCTTCAACTTGTACACCATTGTTGTTGTACCACGTTCTCGCAGCTTCCTCCATCAATAATAACATTACACACTTTTCGCTTTGAAGTACATCTTGTATGGAAGATGTTGTTTAGAAGCCATGTATCATCCTCCACTTGCGTTGCATTAAGACTTCGACGAATAACAAGAGATTCCCCATGATCTTCATAAATGACTTCACCAGCTTCTTCTAATTCTTCCATTTCATTGCTTGCATAATTTTGCTCCTCCCCTTCTTGATCATCCTCCTCGAACAAAGACACAAACTTTTGATTTGGACAATCGGAATAAATGTGACCGAACCCTTGACATTTAAAACATCGGCGCTGATTAGAATTGGAAGGTGGATTTGGCTTAGTTGTACCATCATGTTTAGGGGTTGCTTTGGAATTAGAACCCTTCTCGTAGACCGATAAATGCTCCCTTTAGCCTTTTGTTTTCGCTCCACCTTGAGTGCCAACTTGTAAACATCATTGTAAGTCCAAAAAGGCTGCAATTCAACAACTTCACATATTTCATTCCGCAGTCCACCCAAATAACGAGCAATGGTTTTCTCTTCCGACTCCTCAATATCACAACGCATCATAAGATGCTTAAAATATGCGGTGTAATCTTCAACGGACATCGCTCCTTGTTTGAACTTGTGAAAACGAAGGAAAGAATCTTGACGGAAGTTCTCTGGCAAGTACTTTCGCTTAAGTTCTTTCTTCATCGTATCACACGTCACGATCTGACTCTTCCCAAGACGAACTCGCTGATTCTTGAGGTTCTCCCACCAAATGGATGCATGCTTCTTTAACTTGATGGCATCAGAGCTTTGGTCGATATGCCTCTGCGGTGTCAACCTGTTCGTGAGAGAAACCTACGAGATATCGAAGTGGATGACCTTCGGAGACAAGTGCAGCAACTCCAACAGCGCTTGGAGCAATATGAGCTTCTTAACCATGATGGAGAGTGTCATGGTTCATATGTTGGGTCCTCAAATGAAGAAGAGAACGTTAACTCCTTCCACCGCGCTCATCGTAATGGGTCGTCGAGTGAAGAGGCCTCTCCTCATCATCGAGAGCAAAGACATCGTCATTTCCACGGAGATGACATCAAAGTGGAAATTCTTGAATTTGATGGCAAGAATGATCCCGATGATTTCATTGATTGGTTGAACACCATTGAGAGAGTGAGTTGAGTTATATGAGATTATTAAGTCTTTTGACTTGTTTAGAAGATGGGTTTCTTCTTGTATTATCTTATACCTTAGGTTGGGTTCCTTTGGGTGGTGAATTTGACTCTTATTCTTAGGTGGATTCCTTAGAATATTGAGTTTGTTTAACCCTTGTTTGTACACTTGTGTTACTTCCGACGTCTTCTCCATTTTTCCGGTGTCAGTGGAGGATATAATTGTCTATTCATAATGCAAGTGGGTGAAAAGTAGACGGGTAAGTGATGAGCTTTTTGTAATATATGAACTTTATGAGGACAAGAATGTCCAAAACACTATTCATCCTTTGTCATTTACGGAATAAAACAACTAAGAACCTTAAACTGTACATACCAAAAATGAAAGTAAGAACCTTAAACTGGAACGGAGGGAGTACTATTCAAATTTCAAGTGAGAAAATGACACCATAGAATTGATAGATAGATTAAGTCTAGTATATAGGTAGATGGGAATTTACGAGAGACAAGAGAAGACCATTATCACGAAACCAATTTGACGTAAACTAGTCTGCTTTATTTACCAGAATCAAACGAAAAACAACAATGAATTACAAGTCCATCCCACTATAGAAACAGAAATGAACTGGAAATAAACACACAACAGTTACAACTTATTTCAGCCATTCAAACTTTCAGCTTCTAAAAATGAACCCCATTTCCCATATATCAGAATATTGGACCAGCAGCAACAATTTCTTCAGCAAGCTTTGCATCCTTCCCAATCTTATGGTTCACAAACACTTGAAAGTTGTTTTTGAATAGCCCACCCAACTTCAGTAGTGTCTCCTTGTAAGCCTTCTTGTTTGACCACTGCATACCATTTTAAGATTCGTCAGAAACCCCGTATACATACAGAAATACAATACAATTTTAATTGATTAAAATAGAGTCAGTAATTATAAAACGGACCGTGTTCACTGGGTCGAGGATTTCTGAAGGCACACCCTCAACCTCTGTTGGGATTTCTAACCCAAACACTTCAGTCTTTTTGTAGTTTGCCTCCAAAAGGCTTCCCGAATGAATCGCATCAATGATTTTCCTCGTGTAAGCTAACTTCATCCGATTGCCCGACCCATAGCTACAAGGTAAAAGTAAAAGTCAATAACTTTACTTTCGTTAACTTTTTTTTTTTTTTAAACAAAATGCCATTATGAGGTTTAGGCATAGTGAATGTGTATTTTGAGTATAATGGTTAGAACTGCTAAAAAATAAATACATATATATAGTTAAAACTGGTGTGTGAGCGAAACATGATGGTTCAGAATGTCCTATTTTGGGTGGGACAAGGGGAGTATATAATTTACCTTCCACCTGACCATCCAGTATTAACGAGCCATCCTGTAGCTCCATGCTTCTCCATCTTCGAAGCAAGCATCGCTGCATACTTGGTGGGATGCAGCATTATGAACGCTGCCCCGAAGCAAGCCGAGAATGTAGCCGAGGGCTCCTTCACACCTTCCTCCGTCCCAGCCACCAAAGCAGTATAACCGCTAATAAAGTGGTACATGGTCTGTGCTAAGCTTAGCTTGCTCACCGGTGGGAGCACACCAAATGCGTCACAAGCCAAGAGTATCACATTCTTCGGGTGCGGGCCCACGCAAGGGATCTTCGCATTAGGGATGTACTCAATAGGGTAGGCCGCACGTGTATTCTCTGCATAAACAAAGAAAATAAAACATCAGTCTCATATGATTTGGGGTCAGCTAACATGAACTCATTTGTTCTTCATATACCTGTGACGGATTTATCATCATAGTGCACCTCTCTTATATGTTCATCAAATACCACGTTTTCCAAGACTGCGAGTTATAAAGAAGAATCAAATTACATTTTTACTTATTGAACACGAGAAGTTAATGTAGGACATATATATAAGGGTCATTTACCGGTTCCAAATTTAATGGCGTTCCAGATATCAGGCTCCTTCTCCCTCGAGAGATCAATGCACTTGGCATAACAACCGCCTTCAATATTTGAAACGCCCTTGTCACTCCAACAGTGTTCATCATCTCCAATTAAATACCGATTATGATCAGTAGACAAAGTTGTCTTTCCGGTACCTAAAAAAAAAAAGAACCAAAAACAGAATTCATCAAACAACAACCTAGGAAGATCATACATGCAAAACACCATCATCTGTTTGTTTTCTACATCAAACATAGGCACATATCAAGTTAGTTGGGGATATGATGGGGCCCACATCGGAGATCAATTTTTAATGATACACTCCGATGTGGTACCTTACCTGACAAGCCAAAGAAGAGGGCGACATCTCCGTCTTTGCCCATATTGCAGCCAGAATGAAGGGACAGGATTTGACGCATGGGCATGAGATAATGCATGACACTGAAAAGACCTTTCTTCATTTCCCCGGCGTATTGGGTGCCGAGGATGACCATTTCCCTCCTACCAAGATTTAAATCTATGCTAGTAGATGATGTCATGTAATGTGTGTAACGGTTACAGGGGAACTGTCCGGCATTGTATATAGTGAAGTCCGGAGTACCAAAATTCTCCAGCTCTTCAGCTGTGGGTCGGATGCACCTGCAACCCACCCAGTTATCCACTTGTACAGTACTTATCACTAATTGTGCACCATCACATTGTATTTTTTTTTTCCATATTGTTCACATTATAACAAATAATTTCTGTCGCTAAGTTCTATCAAGCAATTACAGTTTCACGTGAAATGGAAAGTACTTATCTGGAGGGCTTTGCTGATGGCTAAACAAAAATTTTAAATTTTAGTCCACTTACATGTTATGCATAAACAAGGAATGATAAGCTCGTGCAGAGACGATTCGAACTTTGATTCTGTTCTCGGGATCCCAGTTCAGGAACTGATCATTGACGAATACCTGGAGCATTCAGCAGACCATAAAATATCATTTCCCATTTCTAGTTCAAAGATATTATAGAAATTTTATTAATCAAATACTTTAAATTACAGCATAATTTATCTAGACAGCCAATTGTATAAACAAGGTTTCTATGTATGTAGGGAAATAATGTCTTGAGCAATAATTTGGTTATGTGAAGTTTTTTAACAAACTGCAGAACTTAATTTAGCAACAGCTCCCCTGTATGAAGGGAGGTAATGCTGCAAGCAGTTCAAGTTTGTGAAATTTATCCATGGCGGGATCAGTTCTTATTAATGAAGTTTATCCAGGGTCAAATGGGCCACAATTTGTCAAATTAGCAAGCATCCAAGGTAATGTACTTTAATTCAATGTTCCAAAATAAGTGTCGCGTTTCTAGCTAAAGAAAAATTATTAGTGTACATTTACTATAGTCCAACTCTAAGTAAAGTAGACGTTTTTTTAGTTTGACAAGTCGACTACATCACTTTAATCACTTATTATGAGACGGGTGGAGACAAGGACAAAGTTCATTTCCTCAAAGGGATGAGTATCCATTCTCAATATAGACAAAAGAGATACCATCAAACTCTATCTCCAGAATCTCAACTTGACCCGCTTTCTTTTTCTTGAAAGTGATATATATACTCGCTTTCAAAAAGGAAGTGATATATATATATATATATATATATATATATATATATATATATATATATATATATATACTCCAATTTGTTATCTCAATCACGTGAAGTGCACATGTAATCTGTCTTTCATTTAAGAGAATAATAATGCTATTGCTACATACTACTGCAAATTATTCAAAAAAAAAAAAAAAAAAAAAATAGATAATAAAAAGAAAAAGAGAGAGAGAGAGAGACTTTACCTTGTCCAAAGAATTCAAGTAATCAACAGCTCTTTCTCTGTTAACCAGGAAGGTTTGCTCATCCATCTCAATGTTTGGTGAACCCCTGCCCATTTTCATAAACACATGTTACTAATATTGCTCCACACAAAATCTTGATGCAATAAAAATTATCCTACGTCAATTATTTTCCAATGGGAAAAGGGCTAGGGCACGTACTTGCCCCACCAAAGCTCGTCCTCAGTGGTTTCATCCCTAACAACACGTTTATCCTTGGGTGAACGGCCAGTCTTGGCCCCAGACAAGGTCGCTAATGCACCACTCGCCGTAATGAATGAACCTTTTTCATACTTGATCGCCTGCTCATATAGCTCTGCAGTAGTTCATCACAAATCCAAATTAATTTAAGTTATTATTATTATTATTATTTGACTACACTAAAAAAATACAGATTTTTTTTCTTAAAAGAATTTACTAACCAGCAGGGGAAAGATTGTAGAGGACATGGGTGAATTTGAGGGCGCTGTCACTAGCAGCAAGTGTGGGTTCAAAATGGTGCTGTGAGGAGTGTGCAACTTTAGGTGTCTCAGGCTGTCTAGCCGGGTCTCCTTTCACCAACTTTGGTCCTGTTTCCCGAGTCAGCGACGCCAATGACGCACTGTTTTAACAAATACCCCCCACATTTATCGGATCACACAAAAGTATTCATGGTTAAATGCAATTTTGTTTTAAAGCTTAGGTATAATATGTGGAATTCATATCAAGATGGGTCATAAAGTTGAACTGGACTGGGCAGTAATAAACTATACTACCAATTGGTGATAAGGGAAGTAGCCCTTAAGTTTATATACCGGTCCAAATTTAGTTCTCAATCAGATGTGTAATATATGTCTAACACGCCCCTCACATGTGACCCGGAGAGAAGGTCGAGGAGATGGGATATATGTCTAACAGTTACATGCCATAATTTTAACTTTGTTTTAAGAATACTCCCCCCCCCCCCCCCCCCCCTCCTCTCATACCCTAAACAAAATTAGAACTAAAGAAGTCCCTTTTTCTATGGTACATAAATAAGTCCCTTTATGACAAGGCAAAATATTTCCTTTAGGCAAGTCAAAAAATATCATGCCTTTCTTACATACAATAGTGTAATCTAAAATTGCGTTATACTATTTTCTTTCCATAATAAATGTCACACTTTTTTTAATCAATCTCAAAATTAATGTTGTCTTTATAAATTTGGAATTTTTTTTAGTACTGTATAAGTACGGTGCAAACAATTACTCCCTCTGTCCCTAAATGAGTGTTCATTTTCAAGAAATCTTTGTCCCTAAATGAGTGTCTTTTTTTAACATAACTTTCTCCCTAAACGTTTTTTTTCGAAAAAAAATTCACCAGTTTCTTTATACGTGCAAAACTAAAGGTTTAGAAAAGAGATTACAATATTATATATGAATCGTTGTTACCAAATTGTTCAAAAAGTTGAGATTTTCAGTGTCCCTTAAAATGAAATTTGGACACTCATTTAGGGACAGAGGGAGTAGTACGTTTAAGAGTCAAGTGCAACATTTATTATTAGACAGGGTAAGGTACGTAATTATATTTTTCAAAAAATAGGAGTATATCTTTATTTATAATAAATGTCACAAATTTTTTTTATTTGCCTATAATTTATTAATTAACAATCACAATTTTAAATAAAAAAAATTATGACATGTTTTCATATTTTCATTTATCAATAAGTAGTGTATTTGTTTCCACAGAAAAGATCTCCCTCCGTTCCAAGTGAATCTCAATTTTTGTCTGTTCTAAAACTAAACTTGATTTTAGGACGTATTTATATGCATTTGTGACATGTAAATAAAATACTACCTGATGGATTGAAGTTGCTGCCTGTGTCGGTCCTCCTCAGAAAGCGTAGCAAAGGCACCTTGAATCCCGTTAATAGGAGTTGTCGGTGCCGACTTCTTCCTCTGCAGAGAGTGCAGCTCGTCTATCGTCTGTGCCTTCACCGGCGTCGTACTGTCGTCGTGACAGATCCCGCTCTGTCTTGTGTGTATCTTCGGCAGCCCATTCCTTCCGGCTCCGGCACCGCCGTTCACGCGTCCATTCCCGTTAGCTGCCATCTGTCCCTGCAACCAACACACACAAATTTATTATTTCCTCCGTTTCAAACAAAAAAAAAAATCATTTTAAACTACTAATTTTAGAGCAATGCTAATGTTAGGGGCACAAAATAAAGTCACAAAATCTTGCTCACAAGATGAGGCGGCGATATTTTATTGGTTGCATCGATAATGGACCCACCACACTCTAATTAAAAAACACCAATAAAATCATTACACCTAGAATTTTGTAAGGAAGATTTTGTGACTTTTTTGTGCCTAGTATTATTTCTAATTTTAACTTGAACAGAAAATAGCATAGAAACAGAATTTGTGCAGTTTGTTAGTCCGACTGTATCGTGCCGTCGGACTAAACTGCACGTAAACATTAATATTAATAAATTAATATGTGGGTTGAGAAAGTGGACCTGAAAATTGGAGCTAGGAACGAAAATGAGGAGCAAAGAAAAGAAAAACTAGTAAGAAATTGAAGTGAAAACGAAGGTTGTGATCATCAAACTCAGAAAATTACTTGTAGGTGGTGGGAAAGAAAGTTGACGAGCAGTGATGGTATTTAAAGGGGATAAATGGGCCCGACTTGACTCGGGAATTCAACTCGAGTTAAATCTAACCATGGTTGAATCCTATCCTCGGGTGGGTTGTTTAGTTTGGTTTGGGTGTCGAATTTTCCAAAGGAGAAATTTCCTGGTTCACTTGACGTACCAGCTGGTCGGTCACATGAGGCAAGAGATATGCACCGCACGTACGTACACAAAATATTGTAGATTTGTGATGTTCAAAACTAATTGGATTGAAATTGATGTTCGGATCCGGTTGTGACACAATATTCCTGGAATATATATACTCCCTCCGTTTTGAGTAAGTTGCAACATAGAAAAAGAAGCACAAAAAATTAAGAAATGAGAATAATGAGTGGTTGGGATAGAGAGAGAGAATGAGTGAAAAATAATGAGTGGTTGGGAGGAAAAGAGAGAATGAGTAAAAAATAATGAGTTGTTGAGAGGAAAAGAGAGAATGAGTGGAGAATTATAAAAGTAATAAAGAGTTTCCTTATTTGGCATTATTGCAACTTAAGTGGAATGCTCAAAATGACAAATTATTGCAAGTTACTGGGAACGGAGGGAGTATATCAAAAAGATAGCAATCTCTTATCTCCATCTCTCACTCCAAATTTACGTTCATGTGATGGCCACTCCACCCATTCTCAATCCTAAAAGAGTAAAAGGCAATTTTACCAAAATATGAAAGCTCAATAGTGAATTTGGAACTATTGGACACTTGTACAATTATTTCAATATTTTAGTTCTTGTCATTTCTGCATATATTGTGCTCAAAATCTGATCATATCTCTTGCTTTAAAATTATATGTCAAGATTTAATTGTTTCATGTGAAACCCTTTTGACATTGTAAAAAGGAGAGAGAAAGTGGAGTATTTGTTTTTTTTTTAAATGTGACTATTTTTGCGGGAGGGGGAAATTATTCATTAAAAAATAAGGGAAAATGACAATTTAGGGTCCAAAGTTTGGGGGTGTGCCAATAGGGGTTTGATGTATCAATTTTGTCAATTTAGGGTCCAAAGTTGCAAAAGTTGTGCATGTTAGAGTTTTTTAACGATTCTGGTAACGGAATCCAGTTAAGTCACACGTGTTTTGCACATGGACTTAACTGGAGTTTGTTTTGATTATTTGCACGGGCACATCGTCATTTCAAATGAAGATAATTAATTAAAAAATTGAAATATTAAATTTTACTTTCTTATATTAAATTAACTAATAATTAAGACGTCATTTACTGAAAATATTTTTTCAAGAAATACAATAAATATTTTTTTTCCATTTTGAACCACTATAAAATAAAAGGTATAATTTTTAAAAACGAAAAAGTGAAAAAAAATATATTCCAAACAAAAAAACCACTTTGTTTTTAATAAAGAAGAATGTGGGATTTGGACACTTCCTTTTTTTGGGTGGTGGTGGTTAGTATTGTTTCGTTATTAATATTAGTATTCTAATTATTTTATTTTCTTCATAAAATTATTTTTTATTTTTATTATTAATTTCCCTTGTTTATAACTTTATTTTCTGCAGTTTCAAAAAAAAACACTTTAATTTTTTATTTCCTTTTTTTTTAATTTATTAGTATTGTTAAATTAATTAAAATTATTCGAAAATGTAATAATAAGAGTAAAAGAAAATTTAGGGTCCATCGTATAAGGGGTGTGTGAAATAACACAAAGCCCAGACGAATATTCAAAACAAACTACAGTTAAGTTCTTCTGTTACTTAACTGGATTTTCTTTGCAACTTAGTCCAAAAACTCTTAATTGACTAGCGTTGTTAACTTTGGACTCTAAATTGACAAAATTGATACATCAGACCCCTATTGGCACACACAACCCCCCCCCCCCCCAAAAAAAAAAAAAAAAAACTTGGGACTCTAAATTGTCATTACCCCTAATAAAAGGCCAAAATTTACCCCCTAAGTATCCATCAATTTCTACTTTGCACCCCCGTTTTAAAAGTCGGTCTTTTTGATACGTGAGTTTCCAAATTTTCCCACTTTGCACCCTCCGTCTAATGGCTGTTAAAAAAACTAACAGTTCTCATCACGTGCTTGTCACATGATGAGTATTCACGTCTGTGTGAGTTGGTTCCAAACGACGTAGTATTGAGGAAATAACAATTAAAAAAGGGAAAATAAAATATAAAAGAAAAAGGAAATCCCTAATAAATTTCCCCCATTAACGCATTCCTCCACATCTCCCTTACCGACCTCTGCAGCTCCAGCCACCACCGTCATCTTCAAGCTTTACCAGCACTCCATCCCAGATCCAGCTCCTGTTCTCTCCATCTGGCCGGTACACCCCAATCGAACAGCCACGTCCAGCAACCCGCGTTATCTCCTCAGGCAGTCCTTACCAAACTCTTGCGTTTTTCCTCATCTTTTTCTCTGCGCCTAATTCCGACTTTTCTCTCTCGTCACCATCGGAAATCATCAACTATGAAACCCATATGTGGATTTAAAGTATTGAACAGAGGTCCCAAACCCTCACATTTTAAACCCAAATATGGGTTTTGATTATTTTTTCTAATTTTTGATTGCATACTGTTATTGTTGAGGTTAAATGTAGATGTGAGTTTTGCATTAGATTGATTTAATGTGGTACTTGTGGGTGGCGGTTATGGTGATGACGGCTACATGGTGGTGGAATGGCGATTTTGGTGTGAAGAAGACATGGATTGAATTTGGGGGTGAAAAGGTTTTTGTTGTTGATCAATTGCAGTAACATAATCTTTGAAAATGGTGTTAATTTTTTTTTTTAATTCTGATTTTTGGAAGAAACCCAAACTGAGAATAATTGATGAAGTAGTAGTTGTTTGATTTTGTTTATTTTGGGTGGTGGTGGTGCGGCGGCGGGGGAGACATGGTGGTGGTTATGGTGGTGGAACAGTGGTTTTGGTTTGAAGAAGACAGGTTGAATCTTATTGCTAAATGACATTTAAGCCCTCCACTATTTGAGATGAAAGACGTAAATACCCCTCACATGACATGCACATGACCACTTCTGCTAATTTTTTTAACATCCATTTAACGGAGGGTGCAAAATGGGAAAATTTGGAAACTCAGGCACCAAAGAGACCGATTTTTCATAGTGTGATTGTAATTTAATGAGTTTATTGCCAATTTAACCTGCGTACTATCAAAATCTTGACGATTTGCCCTCGTACTAAAGAAACTCACACTATGACCTGCGTACTATGGTTTTAATAAAAAATGACCAGGGATAACGCTAAGTTGTTAGAAACTTAACGGGATGTCAATATATGTTAAAAAAAAATAACAGATTTATAATAAGAAAATTCAAATATGACCCCCTGACAATGATATTAATGTTGCAAAGGTCCAAATATATTTTATATTAATATTTCTCTATATATTTTTATTAAAAGAGAATACCAATTTTTGAATAAAAAAATGGGTGAAGAACAAACAGATTCAATCAAAAATTGCTCCAATTTAAAGTGATGAGGGACTTTATGGATCAAAAAAAAATTGGTACAGATAGAGTATACCAATTTATTACTCCCTCCGGTCCAAAATAACTGTCACTTTTGGACCAAAATTTTGGTCCAAAATAATTGTCACTTTTGAGCTAAATGTCTTTCTTATCCTTGCATTGAAACTTGTTATCTTTTATTAATTATCTTAGTGTGAAACATTAATGTAAGAAAGTTGCACACTTAATAGGGGTAAAGTTGGAACTTTTGTCACTAAGTCATGATAATTATTACATTTCTTAAGAGTTGTGAAAATGCAAAAAAAAGACAGTTATTTTAAACCGGAGAGAGTAATATAAAAAAATTCAAAATGAATGAAATACAAATATAAATAATTTTGGACATTTACAACATTAATATCATTAGTAATTAATATTTATTTACTTTTAATTATTAATAATAATTACAAATTGTTGTAGTTAACTTTTAAATCTTAATTCAAAACAAATACCCAAATATGTCCACCACTATTACACAAGCACCACTGCCGACCACCGCTAGTCTCCACCGCCAACAGCCGCAGTCTCCGCCGTCGACCACCACCACCACCAGATCTTAATTCGACGCACCGGCCACCTCCATTCTTTATTACACAAGCACCCTGCCACCACCAGTTACCACTGCCTACCGCCAGTCTCCACCGCATACCACCGCCGGATTCCCCCGCCAGTCTCCACCGCCGACCACCATCACCAGATCATAATTCGAAGCACCGGCCACCACCATTCTCTATCTCCTTTTTTGCAAAGTGTAAAAAAAAAATCAACATCACAGCCACCACAAATTTGAGATTTGTGTTCAACACACATACAAAATCCAGATCTGTTTTTGCAAACCCAGATCTGGGATTCGATTTGAAAACACACACACACAAATTTGGATCTGAAAACATAAACACACACAAGCACTAAAAACACTGAAGAGAGAGGAGGAGAGGGCGGAGAGAGACTACCTGGGAGCGACGGTGGTTTGAGAGATGAAGTGGTGAAATTAACGAAATGGGGGAGGAAGAAGAAGAAGAGAAGAAGAGGAGAAGAAAGACGAGAGATAAAGGCGGCGCGACGGAGGACATCGGTGACGGCGGAGGAGAGTGGAGGTGGTGGCCGAAAGCAATGAACCGCATTGGTTTTCTAGAGAGAGATGGACTGACTTCTCTCTAGATTTTTATGAAGTGTGTGTTTTAAAGAGTGGGTTTAATTTAAAAGGTTAGTGGGTGGAATTTTGAGCTTCTAAGTAATATGGATTAGAGATTTCTTTTGGACTTTTACGGCATTTATATAATTATCAAGGTCACATTTGAATTTTTTATTGTAAATCTGTTAAATTCGTACCCGTTAGATTTCTAACGGGTCATCGTTATCCTTGGCCACTTTTTTATTAAAACCATAGTAAGCAGGTCATAGTGTGAGTTTCTTTAGTACGAGGGCAAATCGTCAAGATTTTGATAGTACGCAGGTTAAATTGGCAATAAACTCGTAATTTAATTATTTTTGTTACAATAGAAGTGTTTGGTATTATTGTGATATGACAGATGCAGAAAAGACAAAGAGATGCCAACAGATTATACACGTGAAATGAAATTACACACAATTATACGGGCTTTATTAACATATGTTAGTTATGTCTGTGGATAAAAGAATAACATATTTATTACTATGGAGAAACCAAAATTCAAATTACAAAGTCAGATTGTGTACCAGGCTTCTAGACTACAAGAATAGATAACATACTACACAATATCCGTTGGTGAATATGCCCTAGGCAGCTATTAGCACGTTGTTTGACAATGATTGTTATCACTTTTTCATTTATATAAAAAGATGTTTTAGATTATTATTTGTTGTTACATGTTTTGTTATAATAATCTCCGTCCCTAATACTTATGAAGAACTAATATAAGTTTAATTCGATAATCATGTGATGATTATGTGTATGGGATACAAGTTAAACTTATGGGTATGTGTTGGTGAACATATATTGGACATGCCCCAACTATGAGGTTTATGTCATGGTCAAAATGTCATAATTAAACCTCTAAATAGTTATATCATTAGAATCCTTAGACCTGAGATTACTACGGTCTTCCACATAGTGGAGATCATGTTTGACATATTGAAACGTTACTCTTAACCAAGTAATTATAAAGGGTATGATTGGCATGGTCAAAGCTATGTAGGGAAGTGTAATAAGTCAAGATGGAATTTGTCCCTCTTCGTGAGAAATGTCAAGCTTGGGCCCCTCGATGAATAGTATTGATGAAATGCATGGCCGTGATCAAATGAATTGATATGATCAATGTCATTTGTATAATCAACTATTTGGAATCGAGAAAAGTATTGGGCATTGTAAGTTGACCATTGACCATGGCTTACGGTCAATGACATCGTGGACAAAATGATTGTGATAGGTTCTATAAAGGATAAGCGAACTTTGACAAAGTTGTATCAATTGGGTAATCATGATGGCCTACTAGGGTCCGCTCATGATTTATGAGAACAAATGTGTTTGGACTCATTACCAACTTGATATAATCATATGGGGTCACACACAATATAACGAATTGTTAAAAAGGCAAAAAGACAGAATTTTGGTCTAGCACGACCGTGCCAGTTTGTGAGCACGACCGTGCCAATAATCGTCTGAGGGAAGACATGTTCGAACCAAATGGCACGACGTGCCAGAGTCCCTGGGCCGAATTTTTGCAGTTTAATTGGGTGACGGAATTTAGGTTTCCTAGGTCCTTAAGGGTTAATGACTAGGGACTATAAATACATCTTTTCACCAGCCATTAAACATATGAAACCTAGTTGTTTGGAGAAACAATATTCTTGATCTAAGATTGAGAACCAAAGATCAAAAACCCTAAATTCATATAGCCTACTTTGGATCTAGCAGTCCGGATCAAGAAGAAGTTCTTGATATTCGTTCGCGTGTGGATATCCATAGAGGGTGATTGCTTAATCATCTTCTAGTTCGTGTTTCTGCGGATCAAGACTTGCAAAAAAGCTTGGAGAAGATCAAATCTTGAAGAGCGAAGTTCTAAGATCCGAAAATTTTAAAGCTCCATCATGGTTAGTGTTCTAAATTCAACTCAATATTAATTTAATCATCTTGAACGGATCTAGGCTTTTGGGTTTATTCCGCTGATGATGATTGTCCAAAACCCAACAATATCGACCAGATTACCATATACTAGATTCATTTGTGTTCTTGACATTTGTCTAAAACACCAGATTGAACATCAAATTTAGATCACCTTATTCAGATACGCGACTACTATTGCTAACAGAGATTGTAGCTTCAGCTCTCTCAAATTCAAAACGATCAATGTTTCCTTGGGCTTCAATGTTGTTTGGGTTGTTCTTAAATTACCAAAGAACACGGATCAAACACAATGAATAAAATAGATTAAAATATTTCTCTCTTAAAATTCCAAATTGTATAAAAAAAATATCTTGGTATTGGAATAATATCGACTGTAGATCAGCTAACCTTATTCCTTAGAGTTACATGACACCTTAGACATAACGAATAAGGTCGTCAGGCTTAATTTCGCTTTGTATGCGGCCACATGAATTGAGCGCATAGCCCTTATATGTGAGTCTGAGATGCGGGCGATTATCTCTTTCTCTACATAACTAAAAATGTCGTGAGATTGATATGCGACCAACTCATTAACCGGCATATATCACTTCGATTCCACTTCGCTTTGTGGATGCATAGGCACACGATGCTGTGTCTTATTTTGTCTGCTGAAATTCAAAGCAAGGTTCTTCACAATTTTCAAAGGCATAAAACTTATGGGTAAATATAAAGTCACAAAAAAATCTAACAAAACTTAGTTCACAAAATGATGTGTCAAGATTTTATTGGTACTTTTAAATAGAGTGTGGCGGGTCCACAATCGTTGCAACCAATAAAATATCGCCACCTTATTTTATATCCATCTTTTTGTAGACTTCTTTTGTGCCCCTAGCATTGCCCAAAACTTATTTTTAAAAAAGCTATTACAATTTTCTTTTACATTTGTGCACAACGTTTATTTTATATTTATAAATAAATAATATATTTAGTTTTATGAAAGAGCTCAAGAGAAACTCTAAAACGGGAGCGTTTCGTTCCATTCTAAGTGTTGGGAATATGCCTTTGAATCAATGACTATTGATTAAGGATATGTCCGCGACAAGTCGAGTATTCTTGGGACTTGAATTGGAAAAAAGGAATTCCTTTTGATACAAGGATTAAGGTTTATTGGTTTTATTAGGTTTCTTATTGGTACATGGAATTGTTCAATAATAGGAAAGTCTTTTCCTAATTAGAATAGAATTACTTTGTACATAAGAAATAAGATTCCAATTACTTTGTGCACAAGGAATATGATTCCTTATCCTTTAATGGTTTTTAGTATTTATGACTATAAATACTAACCCCTCCCTGTAGACACCCCGCCTTGGACCTCTCACCCCGATTGCATACATAGTATTTTTATTTTACTTGTTTTTGTTAATTTCTGTTACTTCCGTTAAGTTCCTAACTGATTCCGTTAGTTTTGGACTAAACTACATAACAGGGTTAACTTTTAGAGTCATTCTGTCATTCTGTTATTCTCACCCGCGGGCGCCTCCCGTAACAGTCATGGGGCGGGCGCGCGTTTGGTCCAATAGGTCGGACCCGCGCGCTTCCCACTTTGGCAGTAACGGATAGCACCATTTTTCCCTCCCTTTTATTATTTAGAAAATCTCTTCTTGATCACAAACACCTCCTTTTTACATCCACATTCATTCCCCCTTATTTCATAACTCCCAAATCCTTTATTCTAGCCATTCTTCATAAAAACAAGATATTTCATTTTATTATTATTTGATTTTCTTTTATTTCTTTCATTAATTTTTTTATTTATCTTTTTCTTGATTGGTCAATTCCATTTTACATGGATTGACCAATTTCCCTCCAACCTTTCCCTCCTAATTTTACCTATAAAAACCATCATCTCCTACCTTGGAAAAATGACTCTCTTTTTGGACCTTGAACACTTTCTCTTTACACAAACTCTATACAAATTCTCCCAACAAGAGTTTTAACAACAAAACTCTACACAAAGTTCTACACAACTATTTCTCTACAACAACACCACTTTCAAGTCAAGGTTTCAAGTTCTCTTTTCTAAAAGTACAACTTTTTTCTTTCTCTTTTATTTATGTCTTACTAGTATGCAATCTCCATAAAAGGAATACAACCAAAAGGCCACTTCACTATTGAAGTTTGGTCAAGGTTACATTCCAACAATCCAAACACTAATTAAATTCCATTTCATTGCTTATGTAATTGTTTAGCATATTCAACATGTAATCTTTAGCATAAATCAATAAATAAACAATTCTCCTTTATTTTTCCTCTATAAATTTCCCTTTTCTTTTCATTATAATTGTTAGCACATTTCTCTTATTATTTAATTGAAGGACATTTAGCATTAGAACACCAAAATTAGCAAGACCCGCGTAAGCGGGGCAGAGTGGGTGTTTAAGTACTTCCCACTCCGTCACCTAACCCCCGAACCCCTTTTTCTCCCGAATCTCTGGTTTTCGTACAAAAATTGGTTTTCTTTAGGTTTTTCTTATGTTCTTCTAAAACATAGGTGGCGACTCTTAAAATCAAGTAGACATCCTAGGTAATTCACCGCTCTAGCCAAGCCGTGGTTCCCCGGGGTATCTACAGTGGCGACTCTGCTGGGGAGATAGAGGGTTAAACTTGCGTTTTCATCTTTTGGTGTTCTTTTATTCTGTTTTATGGGCATTCTGGTAAAAAGGGTAGGAAGCGCGCGCCTCCGGCCTTCTTGGCCTAAAGCGCGCGCGTCCGACCCTTATTACCAGAATCGCCCACCTTCCATCTTGTCCTTCAAATTCCATGTTTTTGTGCTAACAATGTCTGCAGGGGAAAAGTTCTATAATTTAGGGTCAAGGCAATCCCTTGAATCCACTGATTTGCAGGTACTGCCTAGAAGCGGGCGCCTCTGCCCTCTAGTTCCTAAGGCGTGCGCCTCCCATCCTCAAAGCCCAAAGCGCGCGCATCTGGGAAATTTTCCAGAATAGAAACAGTGAACAGAATGGACAGTCTTGACAGTGTGTGGGCGCCAGGCTTGCACATAATTTTTTTTTATTTTCTGTTTCATTTTTATCGGTCACACGGGTGATTCGAAAGTTGTAAATATGTGCTTATTTGTTTTTCTTTCTTAGAAAAAAAAATATTTTGTCACTTGTTAGACCTCACACTACGCGCACAATTCTTATCAACTGCTCACTATCGAGTCGCACAAGTCCAACCCCAAACCCGTCGAGGCCCGTCCTAGGAAGTTTCAAGCTCCACTCGACCTTGACTCTTCCGAAGCGGTAAACCTCAGCCCGTGGCGTAGTTCACGACTACATGCCGGGGGTGACCTTTAAGCCTCTCTTTAGCCGAGCACAAACCACACAATTCTAGTCTAGGGTCTAACACTCCGTGACTCAAGTCGGTTTCCATGTGCCGAGATTTCCCTAAACTAATGTCTTCAAATCATACATGCCACTCGTTGTTTTGGACGAAATAAAACTCCGTCCCCAAGTGGTTATAATGGGCGAAAATAAAAATCCGTCCCCGCATGTATGCTTTATGACACTAATTTAGTTTAATCCCGTCACATGTAGGTATCACAAGCGTGGTGGAATCCGATGAGTATATGGGACCGCGAGATGGTCTATATACTAGTGTGACGATTCCACTATTTTTTCTAGAAACCCCAAAAAGGACTATGTCCTTCCGACTTTGTAAATAAAAAAAAAGAGTCATTTTCCTTATGTGATTTGAGTCTTTTTCCTTTGTTTGTGGGCTAATTATTTTACTCAAAATATGTTTGTGGGGCCAACCTAAGATCGACCGTGTTCTCTTAAAAGGTCCAATGGCTTCCAACGGCAACAACAACAAGGGTGAGAACATCTCCGTGTCCAACGAAAGGCTCTTCAACATAATAAGAGCCATGGGGGAACAAATGGATAGACTTGTCGAGGATGCCCACCGCAAGGATGATTTGTGGCAAGGCCGTCTTGATCTCGAGAGGAAAATTCACAAGGAAGAAGTGTCCGAACTTAAGGCTCGTTTGCAAGAGCTCACCGATAGTAGGACAAAGGTCCACGGTAAAACACGCTCAAGTGGCTCACCCCTCAAAAGTCACAAAGGTGCCACCAACGACCGTGTCTATACCCCTCTCAATGGCATGACCGTCACCAAGGCCTATGAAGCTCTCAAAACCAAGGGACAAGTTTCTCCTCTCCAAGGGTACAAGCAACCACAACCATTACGTCGTAACCATGCCCACCACAAGTGGTGTGACTATCACCAATGCAGCGGTCATCTCACCGAGGATTGCTTCTCCCTCCGCGACATCATCCAAGATTCGATTGACAATGGTGAATTTACCGTGGGTGAAGAACAACAGTCAGAGAGTGAGAACATTCAAGAACTCATCAAGGAAGGGGCTCAGATTTGAAATAGGGCCTCAACAAGAGATCATGCCACAACGAAGACTACAACGACAATGGGGACTACAACAACAATCTCCGTTTCTATTTCTCTACCTAGAAATAGGATAAAAAAAAAGAGTCAAAAGTCATCTAATGTGTGCATTAATGTTTTCTCTCGTCCAATGTTAAAATTTTGAGTCAATCATTAAATAAAATTCGTTCTTGTCCTCATACACTCTTCCAAGTTGTTCAATTAATTCTTGGCAAAATGATGAAAAGATGTCTAATCAAGTTTTAGAACGAAGGCCATCGCTTGAACGCCTAGGAGCTAAACATCGACGACAGCATCAACAACGAAGACATCAAAACATCAACGGCAAAATCAAGCCAAAGAAAGGTAAAGCAACAACCATGGAGAAAAATCAAGCAATGTTATAAAGGGGGATTCAAAAAAAAAAAAAAGAGCTCGCTAGGTTGAACTCTTCAAATCAACCTAGGCAAAAGTTAGAGCACAAAAAAAAAAATCCCCCTCAATCAAAGAAATACAAGATCAACATCATTCCACCAACGAAGGAAGAAGCAACATTGACAACAATCACGACGAAACCATTCCATCTCGACGAATGAAGGATCGACAAGAACTACAGTGACCTGAGCCTCTACACTGGAGGAACGTAGGCAACCTACGGGTCCGGTCTCATGCAAGAAAGAAGATATGTTTAGCCCTAGCGCGTTATGGTGATCGGCCTTCCTCTCAAACTTGTCATGACATCTTTGTATGATTTATTTGCCGATGAATTAATCACCTCAAGATTGAACAACTTTCCTAGATTTGGAATCACTTTCCGTTCCTTGTCGAGTCTAGGGCTTCTATTCTTTCTGCATACTCCCAATTTCTTGCAATCAAATTGGGGCTTTCCTTCTCTTCTCTCTTAATGACTTACTTGCCTTCGTGAGTCATTCAACAAATATATACAAAGTCAATACTAGGGGCTACTTCCCTAGTCGAGTCAATGTCACTCATCTTTAGTGACAAGAGGTCTTCACCGCAAAATCACATGTCTTATCTCCTCAGCCAGAGTCAATGCACACTTCGTCATTAATCGAGTAAAAAAAAAAAAACAAGACGCAAAAGAGATGCCCGCTAGATTGAAAACCCGAAAGGGCGGTCTAGGCAAAAAACAGGGTGCGTCATAAAAAAAAATGAGAGAGTGAGAGAGAGAAGGAAAAGAGAAATGGAGATCTCCGGCCTCTAAGGAAGACAACTGCACAAGCTCTACATTGGATCTCCTCAACAAATCAATTCCCCACCGAGTCAACTTTGGGATTGCAAAAGGCTCGACAAGATATGGCACCATCAAAGGTTGTCTTGGGTTATCGGCATCATTCTCCGGCAGTGTGCATTTTTGGGTTCATGAAAAGAAGGCCCGTGGTAACCACGATCTATCTGAGAACGAGCCCATCATAAAAGGGCACGAGGTTGCACAAATAATCCATAGCTAGTCAATTGGATTGGGCAGCAAATAGCAACAACATGTGTCTCAGTTTTCAAAGCTTCTGCAAATATCTTCTAAAGTACGCCGAAGGGCTCCCGAGAAATGGAGTAGCTCTTGCCATGTCCTCTCATGTTTGTTCCCTCGCACGAGGATGAGTCACTCTTGCTTTGCTCAACAAATGATGACGCCCTAGGGGCTATGTGACTCAAGAATAAGGGCTTCTTTTGCTTCATTTGACAATCAATAAACCCTAGGGGCTATGCTCGAGAAAGATGTGTGAGACTATCCTTAAAATCTCTCAAAAGGGATGTCAAAAGCCCTCTTGTCATGTGTGCCCGTACTCGTTCCCCCAATCAAGGATGGACCTTTCTCGCAATCAATGATGACACTCTAGGGGCTACGGTCAAGTCTTAAAGGCTCCCTCGGCAAGAATCAATTCACTTCAATGTCCCCAGCAATATTTGAAGCTCTATACCGAAAGGTCTCAAGGGGCTTCTCAATCTACAATCTTTTGGGCTACGGCATTACAGTGGTTCAAGCAAAGGGCAATATTGGGGCTTCGCAATTAACAA
The DNA here is from genome assembly GCA_026119855.1 of Campanula takesimana. Classification (NCBI taxonomy): domain Eukaryota; kingdom Viridiplantae; phylum Streptophyta; class Magnoliopsida; order Asterales; family Campanulaceae; genus Campanula; species Campanula takesimana. Next base: position 903,493 of record JAOWBW010000443.1, read on the forward strand.
GCTTTTGGGCAGTGGTACCCGAGCAATGCAATTTGGGAGTAGTCTTATGGCTCCATGAAAGGGATCAAGCTTCAATGGTCCCTCAACACTTCCACTCAAAAGGCCTCTTGGTTTTAAATGAAGGCTCCGATGATATGAATGAATTTGATGATTCTTGTTAGAACTCACAGCGAGATTCTGAAGGAAGTCCTAGAGAAAAGGAAAAAGATTCAATATGCTAGACTCACCCGGCTGAGTTATGGCGGGCAATGCCAATATGTTAACTCTAGAGACAGAGTTACGGCCAATCCCAATGTTTCTGCAATACACACCCCCTTCTCCAAGATCAAAAGCACAAGCTGCATCCTAAGATCCGCCGTCGGTTCAACTAAAGAAGACTCGAGCAAACATACCGTTCGAGACTTTATCACACCAAGACCTTATCATCTGCAACAACATCACCATCTCCCACGAGATGTCTCCCGAAGACCGTACTACACTTCCAACATGGGCCTTCCGCCATTTGGGTATCAACCACAAAAAGAGCCATCCATCTCCAAGCAAGAGAAAGAAGGAGATCGCCTTCAAGAGTTCTTCCCAATAGCGCCATCCGCTCCCAACATAATGCAAAGCCGATTCCAAGAAAATTTGAGGCTTCACACCGAAAGGTCTCCACATCCCGCCATCTACAAACTTGATAAGCCGATGACATTTGGGGCTTAGCAATCTCTCAAAGCTTGGTATCAATGATCTTCTCTTGGGGCTTGCCCACGTCGACAACAAAAGACAGTTTATTTGAATGGGCTAAGAGTTGATTTATCTTGGGGCTTCATAAGCCACTCAAAGTTCAGCATTCGAGGGGATTTACAATCAGTAACCCCTTGGCATCTCGGTATCAATAATCCTTTTGAAGCCCCATAATCAACAAATCTTTTGGGGCTAGACATCAATTTCGTTGGGCACCGCGGCGACAACATTCAAGCGAGGCAATCCGGACTTCGATCGAACATGACTTGATCTTGGGTTGGCTTTACAAACGTACAATGGTCAAAATGGTTCACCCACGAACGAAAAAAATATATTTTTTTTCTCACGTGTGTGCATATTCTTTTCTTTCTAATTAAAAAAAAAGATTTTATTTTCTTTTTTCTTTTCTTGCGCAAAATTATGTGTTTCCTTTTTGCTTTGCTCCTAGCATTCTCCCCCAGCATTCTCCATCATCCTTGAACTACACTGGTCTGATTCCTTTCAAGGGATACGTAGGCAGCCTTTTGGCACGACCAACCCATCATCCAGAATACCATCTCACCGACACTCCATCAAAGGCAAAAACAATTCATCATCACCAACATCATCATTCTCCATCCAAAGCATGGACATTCTTCATCAAAAACATCAACATCCTTCAGCAATCCATCCCCAATCAAGCGGCAATGGTAAGTGAAGGTATGAACATCATCCTCTCAAGCAATCTCCGCTTTCAAAATCACTTCACACACAAAATCACTTTACTTCTCCCTCGTGCAAAAAGTGCTTCAAAATCACATCACACCACGAGCACGATTTCCCTCAATCTTCACACTTCATACATTCTCTTGCACAAACACATATACCTGCCAAGCACACACATAGCAGGTACCACCACGAAGTCAACAGCATCCGCTACTCAAAGCACTTCATCCCCAGCAGAAAATGGTCCACAGTCAACCATGCCCGCATCCCCACGATAAAGTCAACAACAGCTGTAACAGCAATTTGGTCCACGGTGATCTCGCATTCCAGCAAACGGATCCCGCAATCAGCAAACGGATCCCGCTTCAGCAAACGGATCCCGCACCAGCAAACGGATCTCGCATTCCAGCAAATGGATCCCGCACCAGCAAACGGATCCCGCACCAGCAAACGGATCTCGCATTCCAGCAAATGGATCCCGCACCAGCAAACGGATCCCGCAATCAGCAAACGGATCCCGCACCAGCAAACAGATCCCGCAATCAGCAAACGGATCCCGCTTTTAGCAAACGGATCCCGCAATCAGCAAACGGATACCGCACCAGCAAACGGATCCCGCTCCAGCAAACGGATCCCGCTCCAGCAAACGGATCCCGTACCAGCAAACGGATCCCGCACCAGCAAACGGATCCCGCACCAGCAAACGGATCCCGCACCAGCAAACGGACCCCGTATCAGCAAACGGATCCCGCTTCAGCAAGATGGATCCCTCCATATCCTTTCTATATCAATAAAGTCACTCACACAGGGAGCGCACCCCCATCTTTCACAATTTCAAAATTCCCCTCTTTCTTTAAACTGCGGCTGTGGTGGGCCGCCTCAAGCCACCACACTTTTTTGAAATTTTGTGGCCGTGGTGGGCCGCCTCAAGCCACCATACCCCTTTTTAAAATTTTGTGGCCGTGGTGGGCCGCCTCAAGCCACCACACCTTTTAAAAAAAAATTGTCGCCTTGGTGGGCCGCCTCAAGCCACCACACCTCAAGCCACCGCACCTTTTAAAAATTTTGTGGCCGTGGTGGGCCGCCTCAAGCCACCACACCTTTTTAAATTTTTGTGGCCGTGGTGGGCCGCCTCAAGCCACCACACCTTTTTAAAAAAAATTGTGGCCGTGGTGGGCCGCCTCAAGCCACCACACCCTTTCCATCCGCGAAAGCCGCTCACACAGGGAGCGCACTCCTATCCTTTGTAATTTCAAATTCCTTCTTTATCGAGTCTTTGTTTTCTCTTGTCGATGTCCTCGGCGGTTGTCTTTCTTTCGTCGACGCGTTTTGCTTCGCAATCCACGTCGCCGAGGGGCTCTGTAGACACCCCGCCTTGGACCTCTCACCCCGATTGCATACATAGTATTTTTATTTAACTTGTTTTTGTTAATTTCTGTTACTTCCGTTAAGTTCCTAACTGATTCCGTTATTTTTGGACTAAACTGCATAACAGAGTTAACTTTTAGAGTCATTCTGTCATTCTGTTATTCTCACCCGCGGGAGCCTCCCGTAACAGTCATGGGGCGCGCGCGCGTTTGGTCCAATAGGCCGGACCCGCGCGCTTCCCACTTTGCAGTAACGGATAGCACCATTTTTCCCTCCCTTTTCTTATTTAAAAAATCTCTTCTTGCTCACAAACACCTCCTTTTTACATCCACATTCATTCCCCCTTATTTCATAACTCCCAAATCCTTTATTCTAGCCATTCTTCATAAAAACAAGATATTTCATTTTATTATTATTTGATTTTCTTTTATTTCTTGGGGCAACTCCCATTTAGTCCCTCATTAGAATCTAAATTACCACCTAGTCCAAGGTATTTTCAATATTACCATCTAGTCCAAGGGATATTAAAAGGGCATGAATGCCCTTACTAAATGATTGGAAATTACATGATTACCCCTCCCTCCTCAACCTTTCACCTTCTCACCGGTCAACAACTTTGACCGACCGGCCACCACCTCCGGCAACCTTTTTCCGGCCACTTTTCCGGCACTTTTTTCCGACGGCCACTTCCGGTCAGCTTTTCCGGCGCCCACCCCCGGTCTTTTTTTCCGGTGACATTTTCCGGTGACCACTTCCGGTGGCCACCATTTTCCGGCGACCACCTCCGGTCACCATTTTCCGGCGACCACCTCCGGACACCATTTTCCGGCTGCCACCGCCGACCACCATTTTCCGGCGGCCACCGCCGACCACCATTTTCCGTCGACCACCTCCGGCCACCATTTTCCGGCGACCACCTCCGGCCACCATTTTCCGGCGATCATATTCCGGCGACCACCTCCGGTCACCATTTTCCGGCGGCCACCTCCTGCCACCATATTCCGGCGACCACCTCCGGTCACCTTTTCCGGCGACCATTTTTTGACAACCACCTCCGTCAACCATTTTCCGACGACCACCGTCGGCGAGTATTTTTTTGGTGCCATAATCCGGCGACCACCTCCGTCGACCTTTCCGGTCACCATTTTCTAGCTACCACCATCTCCGGTGATCAAATAACTGAGAACTTATCAGTAAGTTCTCAGTTGTCATCTAAACAACTCCGGAGACCAAACAACTGTGAACTAATCAGTAAGTTCACAGTTGTCAACAAGACTACTAAAAACACGATCGAATCCGGCGACCAAACAACTGTGAACTAATCAGTAAGTTCACAGTTGTAAGTTTACAATTGTAAGTTCGCAAATGTAAGTTTCGCAATTGTAAGTTCACAATTGTTCCAATAACAAGTTCGTACTTGTTCCAAAAACATGTTCGCAATTGTTCGAACAAGTTCACAGTTGTAAGTTTACAAATCGTAAGTTCAAAAATGTAAGTTCGCAATTGTAAGTTCGCAAATATAAGTTCGCAATTGTAAGTTCGCAATTGTTTCAATAACAAGTTCGCACTTGTTCCAAAAACAAGTTCGCAATTGTAAGTTCGCACTTGTTCCAAGAACAAGTTCGCACTTGTTCGAACAAGTTCACAGTTGTAAAGTTCAAAACTCTAAGTTCACAAATGTAAGTTCGCAATTGTTCCAAAAACAAGTTCGCAATTGTAAGTTCGCAAATGTAAGTTCGCAATTGTAAGTTCGCAATTGTTCCAAAAACAAGTTCGCAATTGTAAGTTCGCAATTGTTCTTGTCAACAAAACAACTCCGGCAACAACCTCCAGCGACCAAACAAACTGTGAACTAATCAGTCAGTTCACAGTTGTCAACCAAACTACTAAGAACACGATCCACTCCGGCAACCACCAACTCCGGCGACCAAACAACTGTGAACTAATCAGTAAGGAAAGAAAATCAATTTGTAACCCAATTTAATTAATGAAAATCAATTTGGTTGACGGGGCTATGAATGATGGAGACGCTGAGTGAGCTGTAGTAGATCTGGCGTTTGTAACCTTGTGAAACTGGAATGTCGCCGGGAAAGGGGGTCGTAAGTGAGCTTTGATGGCCGGATGTGGGGAGTAATGGTTGAAGTCTGAAAAAAGGGTTTTACCGGAGATGGGGGAGGGAACTGGTTGCCGGAGTAGGGGGAGGGGAGTCGTCGGCGGTGTTAGAGGAAGGGTGGGGTGCCGGAGGTGAGGAGGGGTGGGGTTGCCGAAGGTGGGGGATGGCTCGCCGGTGGTGGGGGTGGAGAGAGAAAGTAGATCTGGACGAAATTCTTTGGCCGGATTTGTTGTTGTCGTTGGCTCAGGGAATACGACTGCCGGAGATGGAGTATGATGGCCTGAGAAAGAAGATGGTCGCCAGGATTTGAAGAAGGTAAAGGTTGCCGGAGTTGGAGAAGGGGTCGCCGGCGATGGGATTGTAGAGAGAGAGAGTACGAGAGCAGATCTGGGAGAGAATGGTTGTCCGGCGATGGTGATGGATGTCGGAGATGTTCGCCGGAGGTGAGGAGGGAGGTGGTCGGAGAAGATGGAGGGAGTTGGCCGGAGGTCGGGAGGAGGGCTGCGGGAGGTTTGCAACAAGAGAGAGACAGGAAACGTGTTTGTGAGAGGGAGGAGGGTGGTAGGGTTTTATTTGTAGCAGGGTAGTTTAGGGATTTAATAATTGTAATGGACTAGGTGGTAAATAAGGATATTAGTTTGGACTAGATGGTAGATGAAAATATTAGGTTGGACAAGGTGGTAATTAGGCTTAGGATGGGGGATCCTATGGTAATTTTCTCTTATTTCTTTCATTAATTCTTTTATTTATCTTTTTCTTGATTGGTCAATTCCATTTCACATGGATTGACCAATTTCCCTCCAACCTTTCCCTCTTAATTTTACCTATAAAAACCATCATCTCCTACCTTAGAAAAATGACTCTCTTTTTGGACCTTGAACACTTTCTCTTTACACAAACTCTATACAAATTATCCCAACAAGAGTTTTAACAACAAAACTCTACACAAAGTTCTACACAACCATTTCTCTACAACAACACCACTTTCAAGTCAAGGTTTCAAGTTCTCTTTTCTAAATGTACAACTTTTCTCTTTCTCTTTTATTTATGTCTTACTAGTATGCAATCTCCATAAAAGGAATACAACCAAAAGGCCACTTCACTATTGAAGTTTGGACAAGGTTACATTCCAACATTCCAAACACTAATTAAATTCCATTTCATTGCTTATGTAATTGTTTAGCATATTCAACATGTAATCTTTAGCATAAATCAATAAATAAACAATTCTCATTTATTTTTCCTTTATAAATTTCCCCTTTATTTTCATTATAATTGTTAGCACATTTCTCTTATTATTTAATTGAAGGACATTTAGCATTAGAACACCAAAAGTAGCAAGACCCGCGTAAGCGGGGCAGAGTGGATGTTTAAGTACTTCCCACTCCGTCACCTAACCCCCGAACCCCTTTTTCTCCCGAATCTCTGGTTTTCGTACAAAAATTGGCTTTCTTTAGGTTTTTCTTATGTTCCTCTAAAACATAGGTGGCGACTCTTAAAATCAAGTAGACATCCTAGGTAATTCACCGCTCTAGCCAAGCCGTGGTTCCCCGGGGTATCTACACTCCCTTAGAATTATTTTTGCCGGTCATCTTTGCGATACAAGTAGAGATCTAAGATCTAGATTTAGGTTGACAAAATTATTTGCCTAAATAATTCGTGCAACTAGATTAGTGAAGATCGTCTTTTGTAATTGTCATTGATAATAATATATTCTCCCTCCGCCCAGGGATGTAGCCAAGTTGGTGAACCACGTAAATTCTTATGTTCGTGTTTGAATATTTCTTTGATCATCGTTCTTAGTTTATTTTGCTCTAATAAGTGGCATCAGAGCTAAATTGATTAGGACAAAATCTAGGTATTCCGCTGCAGAAAGAAGAAGATGGGTCAAGGATTGGAATCATCGATCGACGAGATCAATGGGAGGAATAGTATTTTATTATTTGGAAGATCAAGATGAAGACCCTGCAGTTCGCGTGCAGTGCACGTGCAATTTGCGTACTGCAAACGTGCATCGCACGTGCATTTTTCATGTAGCAAACGTGCGTCGCACATGTAGTTCGCGTGCAGTGCACGTGCAAAAATATGGGTGTCTAGGTTGGACACATCAAGACAGAAGTCGTGTTGAAGAAACAAGGCTTATTGGCACCCTCGTGGCGAGTAGATCTAGTACAAACAGCGAGTCAGCAGGGATAGTTGCGGAAGGCAGCAAGGGTTCTAGCAAGAAGAAGAATTCTAAAAAATCTTCTAGCAAGAGAGGCACGAGACCTGATGAAGTTTGTAATTTCTACAAGGAGGGGAGGGGAAGCGAGGGAGTGATGGATTCTCTGGAGGAGAAGGCGCATTCACAAATCATCAGGGTCTTGGTGATGATGTTCTCGTGGAGGTTGCTATGGAAAATAGTGACAATGGTGATTTTGCTCTAATAGTGGAAGAAGGCTTACGACGTGGAGATGAGTAGCTTCTAGATCCAAGGGTAGAGCAAAGCGAGATAGTTGAGAAAAAGGTAGAGCCGATTTCTACAAGAATGATTAGATGGGCAGACGATCCTGAGGTACAAGATGACTATCCGCAGATTGAGTTGGGATAGTTTATCTCGGTGGGTGAGGTTTACTGCCGAATGAACTCGCCAAACACGAAAAACTGTTAGTCGCCTGGAAGAGGTAGTGTTCTAGATAGGCGGTCAGGCACTAAGGAATGATAGGCTTAGCATATCGTCAGGTTGGTTGGGAGGAGCAAGGTTGTCCGGCGTGACAAAGGGTGCTTGAGGTAAAGCACAAGATTGCATTATATTCGCCTTTGAATGAGTGTGTTCGAAGCTTTCTAGACTAGTTCGAAGCTCATCGTTGGATTGGGATTAAGAAGCAATCGAGACAAGGTATAATATAGGAATTTAAGGCGTCATCTTTTCCAATGATTCGGAAGTTAATACACAAGTCTAGTCGGTAAAAGGGGTTCTTAAATTCTAGAGGTGTACAGTCTCAAGTGTTTGGCGAAATACTATGTTGATGGTCTAGAAGGCTTTCTGAGACATCAATGTTGGTTTCTTGGCTCTCATCGATGTTTAGAGAGGCCGAAAAAACAAGATAAGTAAGAGAACATGTTAGTGGAGTATTGTAGCAGTTCGTGCAGACATCGCGCAGTCGTGCAGTTCATGTACAATTTTCGTTTGTGCAGATACTTATGGGGAAGAAATCCAAATAAGTAATCAGGGGCTCGAGATACATTGCCAGAATAAGAAGTGATTTGTTCAAGTCATTCAAGGGTGTTTGTTCGTGTTCGTTGGTGATCCAAGAATAGTTCGAAGCACGTTGAAGTTTGAGACAAGATCGACTGTCGTCATCTGGGTAATATGATATTCGAATTTGGTGATCATGGATTTGGTATTTCGGATATGGTAGTCAACGTTGTGGTAAAGGTTCCAAGGATCTAGAAATCATTGCACAAGTTGTGCCGAAAAAGTCGTTTGCTTGACTACGTAAACGTGGTTGTTCTTGAGTGAACAAAGATGGTGTCTTGACAAAGACAAAAGGAGGAGGCGGAGGTGGAGAGATATATTTGGAAGCGGAGGATTCAACTCAAGGTGGGGTTGAGGTCGGTTCGTGGATATAAATTATGGTTCAGGGAGATTCAAAGTCAAGGTCGATTCGTAGATATATTGGTTTTATTAGGTTTCTTATTGGTACAAGGAATTTTTCAATAATTAGGAAAACTTTTTTCTAATGAGAATATAATTACTTTGTACATAAGAAATATGATTTCAATTACTTTGTACACAAGGAATATGATTCCTTCTCCTTTAAGGGCTTGTAGTATTTATAACTATAAATACAAACCCCTCCCCTAGCATTATTTTTGCCGGTCATCTTTGAGATACAAGTAGAGATTTAAGATCTAGATTTAGGTTGACGAAATTATTTGCCTAAATAATTCGTGCAACTAGATTAGTGAAGATCGTCTTTTGTAATTGTCATTGATTATAATATGTTCTCCCTCCGCCCGTGGATGTAGCCAAGTTGGTGAACCACGTAAATTCTTGTGTTCGTGTTTGATTATTATTTGATCATCGTTCTTAGTTTATTTTGCTCTAACACCAAGAGCCATTGATTCTTCACCACATCACTAGCTTCAAATGATTACCCGTTGGATTATAAAAAGTAGGCAAATTAGAGATTTGCTGTAATGAGTGGTTCTTAAGGTTTTTATCAAGGATCTAAAAAGCCTAGCAAAGCGCTAAGAGGTCGGTTGGCGCTGTAGTTAGGCCTAGCGTCTATGCGGGGCTTAGACGAGATTTAGGTGAGGCCAAAAATTCAGACATAGTTATAATATATTAGGCGGGACTAAGCTTTTCATCAACGCCTAGCGGTTTGTTAGGCAGGACCTAAACGAACGACTTTTACAACGGTTGTTTGTATTATGGTTTCAAAAGCGTTTCAAAAGCAAGAAAAGAGAGAATTTGTAAAATAGGATCGGCGTCAAGTTGCCACAAACATGAGAACCTTGGGAGTGGACCTGCGCTCGTGACAGATTCCTTCTCTTTTTATGGCCAGTCAGTCAATTACAGTATAAGATTCCACCCTACACAATTGAAGCTATAGTCTTAAAAAATATCGCAGCAGGCACGTTCGCTAAAGTAAATCATTTCATAAAGTTATTAGCAATATTTTTAATTTAGTTATATTAATAAAAATTTGAAATTTATAATTTATAGACCATCAAAAATACTATCAATAACAAATTTTAAATTTTTATTAGGATAAATCAATCAACATAAAATTATTTTTGAAAGTTCTTTCGTAGTAACGATGAAAAAAACGTGAATATCATTTTGGGTCGAATGGAGTACAATTTTTATAAGCGAGTATATATTAGGGATGGCCAAAACCAGTTCCGGGCCCGGTTCCGGTTCGGCAAAAGGGTGACCCTTAACCGGCCCGCGCTTACCCCGGTTCCGGTTTGGCACAATCCGGTTCCGGTTCGGTCCGGTTCCGGTCCCCCTTTAAAATTATTGAAAAACAATGGATTTTCGGTCCGGTTCCGGCCCGGTTCGGCATATATGTGACCCTGAACCAGCCCGTATGCCTTGCGGTTCCGGTTTCCTCCGGTTCCGGTTCGGACAAGTAAAACTTATATTAATTTTACCTAAAGATTGTGAGTATGAATAATTCTAAAATATGACTCACAATGTAAATGTGTAACTATGACTACTTAGGTAAAATACCCTTCAAAATTTTTTTAATAAAAAGATATATAAACATTTTAAGAAAGTAAAACTTATTAATGTGAAATGACAAGTAAAATAAAATAAATAAAAAAGAATAAAAATAATTTTAAAAAGTAAAACTTATTAATGAGACACTAATAAAAATGGTGTAATTTATTATAATTCAGAAGAAATAATTTCAATGTTAATGTTCATTATGTTTGCTTAAATTAATGTTCAATATCATTTTCTAAATAATGTTCATTACTTTGATTTAAAAAATGTTCATTAGTACTCTTTCTCAACTGAAATAGTAGTCTTATCTTAGTTTTGATGCTTATTAAAAAAATACTCCCTTTCTTTCATAATAAAAGTTTTATTTTACTTTTTAGTATATCTCATAATAAGTGTCGCATTTTAAAAATAATTTTAATGAATAGTATTTTAAACAACTTTGTTCTTATAATGCTTTCTAATGCTTATATAATTATACAAAAATCAACACTCATTAACTTATTTGGCGATGCACGGAAATTAAGGAGATAAGTGTAAATTCAAATGTATTGTAAGCGAGAAAGTAGTTGTGAGTATGATGATATAAAAGAGAACTTATAATTTAAGTATGTGAGTATAACAAGTTAGATAAAGTGAATAAAAATTAATTAAAATTGAATATTTTAAAAAATAAATTTTAATAATAAAATACCTAAAAATGAAATTAATTATTTTAAAACGGAAAAAATATTTATTTTTAATAAAAATGAATGTGATCAAGTCTGTGCGTGCAGCAAATTACGCATCTACTCCATCTGTCCCATTTTAAGAGTTAAAAAATGGGTGGGTTCAAGAATTAAGGAAAATGTGATGTGTTGTGAGTGTTGATAGTTGAATAAGAGAGAGAAAGTGAAGTAGAAAAAAATTAGTGGATAATTGTTGTGAGTATGACATGTAAAACCCACTTTTTATTTTAGGATTTTAACTTTAAAAATAGGATACACTTTTTTTAAAAAAAATTGATTTTTAAAACGAGACTGAGGGAGTATTCCTGACCCACAAGCGAGTGGTGGAGAGAAAGAGATAATGATACCTTTTCTGAAAAGGTTGGTTGCCATTCATAGGGACCAGCTGATTTTGTTATGATTTTCTTTTCAATGTGCGTCATGTTGAGGAAAAGAAAGAAAAGGAAAAAGAGGTATTCGAAATCCATAATTCAATACTCCCTCGGTCAAACTTTTTTCAGCTTCTCATTGGTAATTTTTTCATGTGTTTTATTGGTAAGTCACACTTTTATTAATTATATTTTTTTTATTCAGTAAGATTCACTTGTAATACTCAAAACAACTATTCGCTACTATTTCATACCTCACTCTCTCCCTTTTACTTCACTTTTCAAATCACAACAACTACCAATGCTACTGACCTTTTAGTTCTCATGCACATTATATTTTGTGCATATTATTATGGGATGAAAATAGTATTAATAGGCATTAGTCCAAGTGACATAACCAATTGAATAATATTAGGAGAAAAATAGTTATAAAATATTGCCTACAAAATTTTAGTTGTAATGATTTTGTTGGTGTTTTTAATCAAACGCGGCGGATCCATTATCAATACAACCGATAAAATATCGTCTACTAGTTGTATAAGCAATATTTTGTGACTTTATTTATTATCCATAACATTGCTCCAATCAAATTACGATTTTGTTATGATTTTCATACGACATCTCAGTCTCACAATAAAAACATAAAACTGATATTAAAAAAAAAAAAATTAAAAAGTATGCTCCGTCTAAATTTAAACTTAAAAAAATGGGTTTCAAGAATTAAGAAAAAAGTGATGTGTTGTGAGGGTAGATGGTTTGGTAGGAGAGAGAAAGCGAGGTAGAGAATAGTTAGTGGGTAACTGTTGTGAGTATGACATGTGAGGCCCACAAATAAAAAAGTATAAAAAAATTTCCTTTTTAGGTTTTGAAGTTTAAAATGGAACACTTAAAATGAAAATTATTATTAACATTAACATTAAAATGCAAAAATAATATATTTAAAAATGAATACTTTTTAAAATTATTATCAATAATAAGTGCCAAACAAATTTGTCAAAGCAACGCGTAATTGTGTTGAACTAAATTAGTTATGATTATGACAAATTAACTACTATCTTCCATATTAAGGGACCTTGTTGGACTATATGCTCCTTTAAAACAACATTTATTTTAAAACAACCGCAGTTTTTCAGTCACTGATCAAAGTGAGTGGCTTTGTACGTTTAGGTGAATAAATTTCAAACTTATTTGCTTCTTTGTTAGATGTGGAATTTATGACTATAAAGACACAAAGAGTCATCAATTGTGGGGATAGAGAAGGGAAAAAAAATTTAAAAAAAAATTAATGAAGATAATACTCCCTACGTCCCATTTGATGCTTCACTTATTACCCAAATGGATGTCCCGTTGATTGCTTCACCTTTCCTAATGGTTATAAATTTAAGCCCCACTTGTCATCCCCACTCACTTTTCCCTCTCACATACATAAATTGTGGTCCTCACTTGTCATACCCATTAACTTTTCTCCCTCACACATTTAAACTATGGGTCTCACTTGTCATACTCACTCACTTCTTCCTTCTCACAACCCATTTCGCACTCATCACTTTTCTTAATTTTTGTGCACTCTTAAAATGGTGAAGCTTTTATCGAGACGGAGGGAGTACATAAATTGAATAATGCTACACCAGATAGATATTGTGATGGAAGGAAGGCTTTACCTTGAGGCAGGGAAGGAAGGGGGAAGGTTCAAAGCAACGAAAATGTGAGTTGACAAAGATGGGTCGAATATTTTGAATGAAGTGGGTAATTGGGTTATGGGCAGTGGGTGGGTGGGTGGGTGCGGGGGAGGTGCCTTCTCTTTTTCTGTCTTGAAGCAATAAATAGGAAAGGTAAGGTTTATCTCCTTGAGCTTGAGCTGTGGTAGGTGGGGCCCCTACTTCCAACCTTCAAGGAGCATTTGATTTTTACTTATTTTAAACTTCAATTATTTTTTTAATATTCATTTTTAAACGTTAAAAACTGAGTATATTTTATTATTTTTTATATAACGAGTCTCACATACCATACAATAATTATTCATTAACTATTTCTTGCTTTACTATCTCTCTCTTAGGGCAACTCCAACGGTAGGCATCAAATGCAAATTTTGATACCTATGATGAAGTATTAGTATCTCTAATGGTATTAGTAATGGGTATCAAAATTTGGTGTGGTACTAAGCAAGGTAGCCAAATTTGCTACCTTGCTTAGTACCCCACCAAATTTTTGATATCCATTGTTAGTGTTTTAAAGAACTGTTAAACATAATACAAAAATATTTATCATGTTGATTAATTATCATATTAAAAAAAATTAATTTAAAATATAAATATTTATTTAACTATTTTTTATATATAATTAATTACAAAATAATTTTTTAAATTTAAAACATAATTAATTCAAATAATGATCATATATTGAAATTATTTATCATTTCAAAAATATTAATAAAGTTAATAATCATTTAGAATTAATTTGGTATCAAAATTTTGATACCTATGATTGGAGATGATTTTTTGATACCATGTGAATAGTACCCATAGGTACCAAAATTTGATTTTGATATCTATGGAGTAAGGGCCACCATTGAAGTTGCCCTTACCTATTTTCTATACTAACAACACTCTATCGCATTTTTCATAATATTTTATAATAAAAGCATCCATTCCTTAAATCTTGTGTCCAATTTTCTTTTAAAAATACTAAAAATGAGACAGAGAAAATATATTACAGGAGCTCTTTTTCCATGGGGATGGAACAGATTCCGACACCTTTCTTTAAGGGGGCGTTTGGTTCGGCAGAA
>JAOWBW010000443.1:920000-967500 GCA_026119855.1 Campanula takesimana
TTAGTTGCTTTATTACCTAAAATGGACCATGTGACCCACTTGTAGGGATGGCAACGGGGCGGATACAGAGCGGGTTTGCTCATAACCAAACCCACCCCTCAATGAACACTCCTGTTACCAAACCCGCCCCGCCCCTTATGGTGTTGAACCCGTACCCGCCCCGCCTCGTATTCCATAAAAGCACAAATTTATGGATGAAATTAACATCATAAATTAACATTAGAAAATGAGAAAGACGTATTATATATGCTGCAAGTAGAGATGAAACTAAAATCAGCAATAACCACACAAAATATGAATGAGTGTATTGGGACATTACAATAAATTGAAGCATGCTTTAGTATACGGGGCGTGGCGGTGACCCGCGGGTTGGGGTGTGTTACCAAACCCGCCCCGTGACCCGTCGGATTTGAAAAATGGTTACCAAACCCGCCCCGTTGCAGAGCGGACTGTCCCGGATACGGATCGGGTTCGGACAAATTGCCATCCCTACCACTTGTCATTCTCACAACAAAAACTCCCGACCCACTTTATCTCTCCTACTTTCTCTTACTTACTTTTTCATACTCACAACGTTTACTTTTTTTAATTTTTCGTGTGAAGTCAAACTAAGAACCTTAGTCCGGGACAGTGGCGGAGCTACCCCCATGCGAAAGGGGGCAATTGCCCCATTGCTTTTAAAAAAATAAAAATTTACTAGTGCAATTTTTTTAAAAATTTTGGGAGTTTAGTGCAATTTATTGAAATTTGCCCCCTTTGAAATAAAAGTAATAATGTATTAGATTTTTTTTTGCCCGCATCGATTAAAATTCCTGGCTCCGCCACTTGTTCGGGACGGAGGGAGTATTATATTTTGTCTTGCGCGTTTTGTTTTGAGTGGGGGGTTGTTTTTGTTTGTTATTCAAAGCTCAATGCGTGTGCCGCCCACTCTCAACTCAACAGGTTACTCCCCCTAACCACAAAATGAATCCAATAATTTAATTTTCTTTTGAAAGATATTTACAAAGGTTTGATTTTAAGCTTTTTTTAATCAACTATATGAGTTAGGAGGCAAAAAAACAAGTATGTGTATATTTTTTTAATAATTTATCATTATATTATATATAATTTTAAGTACAAAACACAACATAACATTTATTTTATATTTTTTTAATAATTTACCATTCAGGGTTTTTTTAACCCTGAATGGTCATTCTTTTGAAAACAACACAATTAATAACTTGTCAAATGCATGGACAATTTCTTTATAAACAAAAGCACTGGACATAATTTAAAAAGAAAGAAAAAAATCATTTAACGACAGATTATTTATTTGGATTATTGACCTAATGACTCTAGAGAAAGAAGTCTACAATGTGATTTGTAGGAAATAATAATACTCCTTTCCTTACATATATACTTATATACTTATACTATTTTAGATTTGAGTCACTCAAGAAGTTATGGACCCAATCCATTCTAGCACTGTAAAAAGGAAAATAGAGTAATAGACCATTTGTTTTTGTAACATCTCAAAAAAAAGATCTTATTTTGTAATATAGAGAATTAAAAAAAAAATACTCCTTCCATTCCAAAATAATATTCTCATTTTTTTCATCATTATTATAAATGAACTTTGAACATATATAAATTTTAAGTCAAGGAGAGGGGCGGGTGTAGATACCCCGGGAAAACCACAACTTGGCTAGAGCGGTGAATTATCCTAAGATGTCTATTTGTGTTTTAAGTTGTTAGATTCGCCACCTATGTTTTAGAGGAACGTAAGAAAAACCTAAAAATAACCTAAATTTATATGCAAAAGCAGAGATTCGGGAAGAGAAGGGTTCGGGGGTTAGATGACGGAGTGAGAAGTACTTAAAGACCCACTCCGCCCCGCTTACGCGGATCTTGCTACTATTGGTGTTCTAATGCTAAAAAGTCCTTCAATTAATAAATAGTGCTAACAATTATATGATAGAGAAAAAGGGGAAATAAAATAGAATTGTTTTATTGATTAATTTATGCTAAAGATTACATATCAAACAATTACATTAAGAAATGAATGATAAATTAAAATGGAGTTTAGAATGTTGGAATGTAACCTTGACCAAACTTCAATAGTGAAGTGGTTTTTTGGTTGCATTCCTTTTTATGAAGATTGCATACACATTAGAAGAGATGAAAGATGAAGAAAGCAAATAAAGAGTTTTGATAAAGAGAAGAGTTTAGAAGGAGAAAGTGGGCATTGTACCTTGTGCTTGAATGTGGAAGAACTAATTTGTCTATAGTAAC
Organism: Campanula takesimana; assembly: GCA_026119855.1. Lineage (NCBI taxonomy): Eukaryota > Viridiplantae > Streptophyta > Magnoliopsida > Asterales > Campanulaceae > Campanula > Campanula takesimana. The sequence continues at coordinate 922,272 of JAOWBW010000443.1, forward strand.
CACTCTTGAAAATGAACCTTTTAGTTTGAGAGAGTTTTTTAGCCAAGAATCCTTCCTCTTTTTCCATGGTGGAATGAAGAGGTATTTATAGGTGTAGGGAGAGTGTTTGTGGTCACAAAGATGACCTCTCCCCGGATCAAGCCAAGGCATAATGGTTTTGGGGTTACAAATCAGAAAAGGAGGGAAATTTGGCAAAATCTGGGATTTTGAAGGTGGGAAGCGCGCACGTCCCACCCCCCTATGGGAGGCGCACGCCTCTCACAAAGGAGTGAAACGGCGTGCTCGTCCCATCTTCAGAAAATCCATATTTTAGTCCAAAAGTTAACCCCGTTATGCAGTTAATCCCCGAAACTAACAAAATTAGTCAGAAACTTAATGAACACCAGAAAAGTCAACAAAAACAAAGACTCAAGGTTGACTTTATCACTTAGTCATGTCCAAGACTAACAGAGTAAGTCAGAAACTTAACGGAAAGTAACGAAAGTTAACGAAAAGTACAAAACTTAACAGAAAGAGGAAGACAGAGAATGTGTATGTAATCGGGACATGAGAGGTCCAAGGCGGGGTGTCTACAGATCCCCTCGGCGACGTGGATTGCAAATCAAAATGCGTCGATGAAAGAAAGACAACCGCCGAGGATATCGACAAAAGAAAATAAAGATTCGATAAAAAGCAGGAATTGTTGAAATTGCAAGGGATAGAAATGCGCTCCCTGTGTGAGCGACTTTTGCTGATAGAGGACTGGTGGGATCTGAGAATCCGTTTGCCGATGGTGGGATCCGAGAATCCGTTTGTCGCATTTAAAGTCTAGAGACGACCTGGCGGGATCCGAGAATCCGTCTGCCGATGGTGGGATCCGAGAATCCGTCTGCCGCATTTAAAGTCTAGAGACGACCTGGCGGGATTCGAGAATCCGTCTGCCGATGGCGGGATCCGAGAATCCGTCTGCCGCATTTAAAGTCTAGAGAGGACCTGGCGGGATCTGAGAATCCGTCTGCCGATGGCGGGATCCACGAATCCATCTGCCGCATTTGCTGTGTGCTTGTACCTGTTATGTGTATGCTTTGCAGATATATGTGCTTGTGTGAGATGGAAATTTTGCTTGTGGTGCGTTGTGATTTGAAAAGCAGAGATTTCTTGAGAGAGAGATTTTGCAAGAATGGAGAAATTGCTTTTGTGTGTGATGCGCAGAGAGCGTGAATGATGTTCATACCTTCACTTACCATGGCCGCTTGATGGATTTCTGATGTTTCGAAAGATGTTTGGACGGGGAATGTTGGTGAGATGGCATTTCTGGATGATGGGTTGGTCGCGCCAAAAGGCTGTCTACGTATCCCTTGAAGAGAATCAGACCAGCGTAGTTCAAGGATGATGGAGAACGCTGGGGAGGAAGCTTAGAGCAAATACTTATACGGACAAGAAGATTTTTTTAAGATTAGAAGGAAAAGAATATGTACACATGTGAGAAAAAGATTTTTTTTTTCGTGGGTGAACCATTTTAACCATTGTGTGTTCGTAAAGCCAACCCAAGATCAAGTCATGTTCGGTCGAAGTCCGGATTGCCTCGCTTGAATTCTGTTGTCGCTGTTGTGCCCAACGAAGATTGATGTCTATCCCCAAGAGAGTTGTTGATTATGGGGCTTCAAAAGACTTTTAATGCTGAGATACTAGGGGTTGTTGATTGTAAAGCCCCTAGGATGACTTTGATGCCAAACTTTGAGTGACTGGCATAGCCCCAAGATAAATCAGCTCTTGGCCCATTCAAATAAATCGTCTTTTGTTATTGACGTGAGTAAGCCCCAAGAGGATATTATTGATACCAAGCTTCGAGAGATTGCCAAGCCCAAATGTCATGTGTTGGGTATGCTTATCACTTAACCCTCCTACTTTGTTAGAATTGATTGATACCATCACCTAAGTGTATTTTAAGGACTTTAGGACCCTATGTAAGAAGTTTTTATAACTTCAATTTTTAGCTAAGTCCTCTTTATAGACTAGGCTTAGAGGTTAGGGCTGAAGCTTTGGATTCAAGGTCAAAAGAGCAAAAAGCCAATTTTGGTGCGCATCCTTCCATGCGCAGCGCATCACCTTCTGCGCATCCTATGTGCATGAGCATCATGCGCACGAAAGACCTGCCTTGGTTTATTCTTTCATCTCTTGACCTACCTTTGTATAACTTGGAAAGCGTCATCTCAAGCTACGCTTTCGAATGAGCCAAAATGCTGATGTGGACAAACGACAAATCAAATACACTCAGCATACACGTAGATGGAGATGCGCCTCTAGTTTGAATTTCAAATATAAAGACAACTGTCATCCTTCTAGAAGAAGTTTGAAATCTGTCAACTTGCTGTCTCCAACGGCTATAAAGGACACGTGCGCACCAATCACATTGTGACAGCACATCGTCCTTGCTCTGCTCCCCAACGGCTATTTCTTGGAGCTCAGCTATAAATAGCAAGCTCATCCTCATTTTCCAAGTTGCTTGTGAATTGCTAAAGAATTGCTTCCAAAGAGAAAGTTTGAAGATTTGAAGATTGCTTGCTCATTTCCAGAATTCTCAAGAACAACCTTCTCACCTTCATACTCAATCCAAGCCCAGATCCTATAAAGCCTTAATAACACCAGAATCTTGTGCTCTCCATCTTATAGATTCAAAGAGCCCAGATTTCTGATACACACACTCACCTCTTGAAGTTCCGATCTTATCGATCATACTTCTAGAGAAACACTGGTTATTGTCTAGGATTTTGTTCATTCATAGATTATAGATCTTTGAGATAGTTTGTTCTAAATCGTTGTAATCTGTAACTCTCTCATAATAAGATCTCCATTAGAAATCCAAGACTAACCATCTTGGTAGAGGACGTAGATCTTTTCCCGACCGAACCTCTCCAAATAGCGTGTCTATTGTTTGTGCTTTTCATTCTACATTTTAAGCTATACTCATATATTGTTTTGTTTGATCTTTTTAGATTGTATTGCTTTGACAGAATTGTGTTTGTAAGCTTTTTGCCTTAGTTCCATCTTGCGCCTATCTTTAAGCTAAAACTTAGTGCGTGCGTATTTACACTTCTGCGCATACTCCCTGCGCATAAGTGACTGCTTTAAGACTTCCGCTGTGCATTTCACACTCTTGCTGCGCGCTATACTTAGCCAATTTAAGAGTCGTGCGCATTTGCCATTGCTTTGCAAAAGGGTTTGAAAATAATTTTAAATCGCTATTCACCCCCCCCTCTAGCAATTTTCATACCCTTGTTGCCCTTCTGGGACCAACAAGTGGTATCAGAGCAAACACCTTTATAAAACATTTCTGTTTTTCAAGCTTAACAGCTTGGGTGCCGATTCGATATGGCAAACTCAAAACCTATGGCAACTGCAAACTACACTCACGTTCCGGTCTTTGATGAAGATCATTTTGACGTATGGAAATTCTGCATCTTAACTCATCTCAACTCAATCGATGAAAGACTTCATGACACCGTGGTTTATGGACCTTACATTCCTATGAAAGCGAATCCAAATCCGCGTACAAATGCTGTTCAACCAACTGTCAAGAAACCAAAGGAAGAATGGACTGAGGAAGAAACAAGGAGAGTTGCAAATGATGGTAAAGCAAGAAACATTCTTCTAAGCACTCTAAGCACGGCTATGAAACAACAAGTCATGCATTGTGCTACCGCCAATGATTTATGGGATGCTATTGAAGAACATATAGAATGAGACACCGTGTGCAAGGAAAACAAGAAATATGAAGTACAAAAGAGATTCAACAATTTCTCTCAACTTCCCAGTGAAACCTTAAGACAAACTTATGAACGCTTTTGTGAAATTATCAATCTATGTATTTCACTTGGCATGAAGTTTTCGAACAAAGATTTAAATGTCAATTTTCTTCAAGCTTTTGGATCAAGATACCTACATAAATCAAGCGCCCTAGAAGACGCTGGAACTTTGGATGTATGGACACTTAGAAATCTTTATGCAAATCTCAAAGTCTATGAACTCAAGCTTCAGCGTATAAGTGAAACTGAAGGAAAATCCAAGTCCATTGCAATGGTGGCGCAAAGAGAAGAAGCACCTGCGCAAGCTCAAGTTCAAGTTGAGAAAAGCGCAGATCCCAAAATTTCTACTTCTGAGCTATTGGACATGGATGATGAAGACTTCGCTTTATTTGTGAAGAAATTTCAAAAGTTCAGAAAATTCTCAAGACCCAGCTCAAACAACAAATTTCAAGGATCTTCCAGCAGAGCTCCTCCAAAATTCACGAGGAGTAGTGATTCTAAAAGAAAAGAAGATCTTGTTTGCTTTAATTTCAGGAAACCAGGACACTTTGCTTCAAGCTGCCCAACTCCAAAATTTGAATATATGCAGAAGAAGAGCAGCCATACTCCCAAGTTCACTCCCAAATTCACTCGTCACAAGGGAATGGTTGCGGAAGAAGCAGCACCAGCAAATGAGCAGAACACTTGGATTGAAACAGACTCAGATGAGAGCGATGAAGATTCCGATGATGGACTCGTTTGTTTGGTGGCAAATGATGATGAAGTTGATACTTGTGATTCTGATGATGACTTCTCCAAGGATGTTCCTGATATGAATGCATTGAATAAACCTATCAAGAAATCTGCAGGTTTTCAAGAAGAGAAAAGGAAGAAAGGACCAACCATCAGCGAGCTCGTGGAACAAGGATTTCTCACTCCGGCTCAAAGCGATGGTGGATTGTTATTCTCACGATGCGATCTAAGTGCAAGGAACAAGTTGAGAAAAGGAGCTTACATTAGACCTCAAGTTGAACCAACTGCTCCAATCTCCAAAATCAATGATGATGAAGTGATTGCTGAACAAGAAAAATTGTTCAAAAAGGCTGAAAAGGTAATCACTAGATTTGATAGTATGAAGGAAGCTTTAGCACTATCATGTGATGAAATTTCCCAGCTTAAGACCGAGAAATCTTTACTTAAATCTGAACTCACCCTCCTTAAGGAGCAGATAAAGAGCATGACTCCTCTTACTGTTAAAAACTCTTTTCTAACAGAACAGAACTCACTTCTTAAAGTTCAAAACGATGAATTGATTGCTCAAATTACTGATCTTAAAAAGATTACAAATGAGTGGTCCAATTCTCGTGTCACTATGGAGAACATATTTGAGTCCCAAAAAGTCAGTGGTGATAAAAGTGGCTTGGGATTCTCATCAACTAGTGACAACTTTAAATGTGATGTCTGTGCTGAAAGAAATAGTGAATTTATAAACCAACAAACTTTTGAAATTCCCAAGGAAAAACATTCTAATTCAATGGGTAAAGGACAGGAAAAAGTCAAGAGACAAACATTCCATTATGTCTACCCAATGAAGCAATTTGGGAAAGCTAATGGGAAAGATATGGTTACAGATGAATCATCCTCTAGCAAAGTCCCTCTTGAAATCAAGAGCGCTCCTTCTACAAGTAATCATTATGCGCCAAGGAGCCATGCGCCTCACCGCCATGCGCATCCTAGCCCTATGCGCACTCCTAGAAAAAGCGCTCCAAAATTTCAAAAGAAAGATTTTGTTAAGGCTGACTCATCTGACCCAAGGAAGAATGATATCCCTAAGAAAAGTAAAGAGTTTGTGAAAACTCATGTGATAAGTGGCTTTCATCATTGTTCCATTTGTGATTGTTCTGGACACAAGGCCGTGGAATGCCTTTTGCGATTCACTCCCAATGCCAAAGGACGTAAAAACCCTAAGGTCAAGCAAGAGTGGGTTGTCAAAAGTTGCTAACCCTAGGACCCAAAAGGAATAAAGGGGACCTGCTTAAATGTCTATATTTCAGGTTCTTTGTTTCATGGCTGGATCTTCAAAAGTTAGAAATTATGAATGGATTCTCGATAGTGGGTGTTCAAGACACATGACTGGAGATGAATCCTTATTAGAAGATGTCCATGAAGAAAGAGGTCCCTCAGTTACATTTTGTGATAATAACAAGGGTCAAGTTGTAGCATATAGAAAGCTCAAGAAAAACAAAGTGTGCATTGAAAGAGTCTCTCTCGTCGAAGGACTCAAGCACAACTTATTATCCATATCTCAATTATGCGACAAAGGATTAGAATGCCATTTCTCTTCAACGCAATGTCTTATCAAGAATGGCAAAACTGGAGCTATCTTACTCACGGGTTATCGTAAGACAAATATTTACATCATTGATTTCCATAGTATGAACTCTAGTACTAATCTTTGTTTTGTAGCTAAAAGTGTAAGCGAGAATAGTTGGCTATGGCACAAGCGCATGAGTCACTTGAACTTCAAATGTCTATCAAAACTCAGCAGGGACAATCTTGTCAAAGGACTCCCCAAAGTTGCTGATCATCATGACAACAAATGCGTAGCTTGTCAACTAGGCAAACAATCAAAGCAGTCTTTCTCCAGCAAGACAAATCCCTCAACTTCAAAATGTTTGCAACTGGTGCACATTGATCTATTTGGACCAGTTACCACTGCAAGCATCAAAAGAAATAAATATACTTTAGTTATGGTGGACAATTTCTCAAGATATACATGGGTGGAAATGATGATCTCAAAAGGTGATTGTTACGACATTCTCACCACTCTATTCAGACTGCTCCAAACCCAAAAAGAAGATGACATTGTTAGTGTTCGATCCGATAATGGAACAGAATTCACGAACAACGGTGTTGCTCGATATTGCGACGATCATGGGATAGATCACAACTTCTCAACTGCTGGAGTTCCACAACAAAATGGTGTAGTGGAAAGAAAGAATAGGACGTTGATTGAAGCAGGAAAGACGATGATAGCCGAAGCGAAATTGCCTAAGTACTTTTGGGAAGAAGCTATCAACACTGCATGTTTTACTCAAAATCGCTCCCTCATCAACAAACGTCACAACAAGACTCCATATGAACTTTGGCGTGGTAGAACTCCCAACATTGCATTCTTCAAGATCTTTGGTTGCAAATGTTATATCCTCTACAACGGAAATGAACATAGAGGTAAATTCGATGCCAAAGCCGACGAAGGTATTTTTGTTGGGTATGCCAAACACTCTAAAGCTTTTCGTGTTTTTAATGGAACTACATTAGTGATAGTTGAATCTGTACATGTTACATTTGATGAACATTCTCTCCTTGAGCCACATTTGGCTCCAAATGTTGCTGATGATTCTATTGAGCTAAATGATACAGGTGCTCCTATTTATGTTGCGCCCACTCAAGATCAGAATCTATCAACACAAGGAAATCCATCTACATCAAATGCGCCTAATTCAATGTATAATGCGCCTGGTGAATCCTCTATTGCGCCTCACTCAAATGATGCGCCTCATGATTCCTCTCACGCGCCTATTTCTACTGCTGCATCTGGTGTAAACCCAAATTTCAATTCTGAGCCAGTTCAACCCCCAAATTTCAATGACTTTGAATCTGGTGAAGATGTACCAATTGAAGACCTTCAAGTTACTACGACTCAACCTAACTTACCTCCTGAAATTCGTGAAGTTAAAGGTCACCCAATTGCTGATATCATTGGTGATCTTCAAGTTGGTGTTCGTACAAGGAGAGCTACAAACTTTGATGCTTACACTGCTTTTATCTCTCAAATTGAACCGAAGAAGGCTGATGAAGCGCTCCAAGATCCTAATTGGGTTGTTGCAATGCAAGAAGAACTCAATCAATTTGAACGATGTAAGGTTTGGACTCTAGTTCCTAGACCAAATGATCATGGAGTGATTGGTACGAAATGGGTGTTCAGGAACAAGATGGATGAGAATGGAAACATCACGAGAAACAAAGCAAGATTGGTTGCACAAGGCTATAGGCAAGAAGAAGGAATTGATTACGATGAAACTTTTGCGCCCGTAGCTAGACTTGAAGCTATCAGATTATTTCTAGCTTACGCCGCTCACAAGAACTTCATGTTATATCAAATGGATGTGAAGAGCGCGTTTCTAAATGGTGAACTCCAAGAACAAGTCTATGTTGCTCAACCACCTGGGTTTAAAGATTCACAATTTCCAAATCATGTCTACAAACTCCAGAAAGCTTCGTATGGACTCAAGCAAGCACCAAGAGCATGGTATGATACACTATCCAAGTTTCTCATCGAAAAAGGCTTCACTCGCGGTAAAATCGATACAACTCTTTTCATTACCAAACATAATGGTCATAAATTACTTGTTCAAATTTATGTTGATGATATTATATTTGGTTCTACTAATGAATTGTTGTGCAAGCGCTTTGAGAAACTAATGAAGAGCAAGTTTGAAATGAGCATGATGGGAGAACTCACATTCTTCCTCGGGCTTCAAATCAAGCAAATGAGTGAAGGCATATTCATCAATCAAGCCAAATATACAAAGGACTTAATCAAGAAATTTGGACTTGAGAACGCCAAAGCATACGATACTCCAATGGCTACCGGCAACAAACTTGACAAAGACTTAAAAGGTAAAAAGGTTGATCAAACTCTTTATTGAGGAATGATTGGCTCACTCCTTTATCTTACTGCTAGTAGGCCCGATATTATGTTTAGTGTTTGTGTTTGTGCTCGTTATCAATCCGACCCTAGAGAAGCACACTTAATTGCTGTGAAACGTATTATAAGATATCTCTCTGGCACTGTTAACCTTGGACTTTGGTACACCAAAGATTCGAACTTTAAACTTGTAGGTATTCAGATGCGGATTATGCAGCATGCACAATTGACAGGAAAAGCACAAGCGGCACTTGTTATTTCCTCGGATATCGACTTGTGTCATGGGCAAGTAAGAAGCAAGCGGCAGTTTCTGTCTCTACAACTGAAGCAGAATATATCGCTGCTGGAAGCTGTTGCTGTCAAATTCTGTGGATGAAGCAGCAATTAGTGGACTATGACATCAAAGAAGAAAATTGTCCCATTTATTGCGACAACACTTCAACAATTGCTGTTTCTGAAAATCCTGTCATGCATTCGAAGACCAAACACATCGACATTAAATATCACTTCCTCAAAGACCACGTGGAAAAAGGGAATATACATCTAGAACACGTGAGAACCGACTATCAAATCGCCGACATTCTTACAAAAGCACTTGATGCTAAGAGGTTCATCTTTCTTAGAGGAGAAACGGGTATGCTCGAACTCAGCTAAATTTTATCAATATGATTTGTCAATACTAATAACTTTGTTGTTGATAAAATTCTAAGTTAGACATACACCATGAGCCTGCGCACAAGAAGCACACGGAGCTATGCGCATAAGGTAAAACCGTTGATGTTTTTCTATCTTGAAACTCTGCGCACTTTAAAGCTGCGCATATTGATCATGCGCATGACCCCTGGATCTAAGGTACGTTCTCGTTTTAATAGTTTCACTTAGGTCCTTGACTTGCTGAGTCAGCATAATTCGCAAGGGTACTTGTGTAATTATTATTTTCCCTCGTCATTTTATTTGATTTTTTTGGGAAATTACATTTCTGCCCTCTACGTACGTCCCACCTCATTTAATGCAAAGGCATTGAGTGACGCGCATTTAATGCTCTTTGTGTGCTGATTATGACGAAATAGGAAAATATTCATTTTGACCATTAATGACTGACACACGCGCGCGGCTAGGACTTTTCACGCGTGCTCCTCAATGGGCCACGTCATCTGCGCGTGCAACTCACTTGCGCGTGCGCCCCACTCGCCTGACTTTCACCAACTTGTTGTCAGCGCGCATGACGTAAGCATTTTTTTTTATGAATAAAACCTACTCCGCCGTCTCCCTCTCTCCTCACTTCTCTGCTAAATCTTTCCTCAACCGCCTTCCTCTCTTTCTGACATCTTTCTCTCTCTCTCTGCACTCAATCTCTACTTTTCCTTGAAATCTTCTCTATATATATATATATATATATCATGGCTCCCAAGAAATCATCCACTTCATCTTCCAAGAAGCAAGAAGATCCACAAATGGTAAGAACTTCAATCTCAATCTTTTAGTTTTCCGCCATTGATGGAGTTCGAAGGTCTGTATTTTCCCCTTTCTGATTTCTCTATGTTTCGTTGCTCCTTTTTCAAATTATTTGATGCTGTGTGTTCGTTTTACTCTCAGCTTTTCATTTATGTAATTTGTTTTACGATCAATGATCGATTGAGTGGATTTCTGTTTGAATTTATTTATTTTGTCTTTTCGAATTCATCTTCTGTTTTTCTCAGATCTTGGTTGTATGTTTATTATATTGTTGTTATGGTTTACTTGTTTGTGTGTGATTTTTCATTACAAACATTTTGATGTGCTTTTTATGCATTTTGGAGCACTTTGACATTTTTTATGTTCTTCGTGTTCTTCGTGTATTCAATACATGTTCTTCGTGTTCTTGATAAATAGTCATATGACAAGCCTTGATATGATTCTTGATTGTGTTTTTGCGTTTCGCGCCCTTTTTAGGCGTTTGGTTTAAAATTGTTTGTTTTGGACATTTTTACCCTTTTCATTTCTTATCTTTCTAAGTATGGAGTCTAGTTCATGCGCTATGCATATAGCTCATGCGCATGCGCTTCTCTCTATGCGCATGACCAGATCTAATTCTTTATTTTTCTTTTGCGCAGAATCTAAACTACTTTATCCCTGGATGGGAACTCGATGTAGAGGACTTGAAGCTCGATGCGCTTGGACGTTATATGATCGAAATCATGGACACGTCGGGCATTCTTCCTCTCTTCACCAAAGGACAATCCTTCATTCTCCCTTCTTACATTGATGAATTCTTCAGCAACGCAGAAGAGGTCGAGCGCTTATTCGACGACATCACAGTGCCCTGCTTAAAAAGTTCTATCCGTGGGATTTCTGTGACTATCAACTATGCGCATATTCGTCAGACTATGGGATTGCCTGCGTGCAACAAGAAGAAGCTTCCTCAGGATGTGCAAGATGGTGTTGCGCAGAAGCTGATAAAGATTCCTACTCTGGTTGGTCAATACAACAACCATGATAGGAAGGAGTTTGGAGAGTTGATGTTCCATCTCTGCACTTTGATTGGCGATACAATCAATTGCAAGAATGGGAACAAGTCCACATTCATCAGCAAGCAATGGATGTGCTGCGCTGCAATCTTCAAGAAGAAGAAATTAAGCTGGGATGAGATTATCTTTGAAGAGCTAGTGCGCTGCCTACGCGTATATAAGAAGAAAGCTGCAGATCCAAAGAGACCAGCCAAGTACAAAACGCACTGCAGAATTCTTACTGCTATCTTCATGCGTTTCCCTTCTGTGCGCAAGCTAGTTGATGAAGACCCCTCTCTCAAAGTTGATGTGACCTCATCGCGCACTTATACTCGTGTGTTTCTCCACAATTTTCGCCATGAAGTCAACAATTTTGATTACTGCATGTTCTGGGCTGCTGATCCCATTGAAGTTTTTGAGGACATTCACCCAGAAGATCAAGGATCTCCTCCTGTCTCCAGTGGTGAACTTTTTGAAGCTTCCTCCTCTGAATCTGAATCAGAAATTGAATCCTTCTTTGAGCCGGTCCCAAGCAAAGTAGGCGACAAGGAGAAAGGCAAGGGCATTGCTGCTGATGCACCTTTGCGCAAGAAGAAGAAGGCCAGCAAATCTACTGCTGCGCCTGGGATAACAATTAAAGAGCCTACTGCGCAAACTCCGAAGCGCAAGGCTACTTCGGACCCTGAGCCTCCTAAGAAAGCAAAGAAGACCAAGGCTCCTGCTCCTGAAGAAAAAGGAAAAGCCAAGGCTGCTGCGCCCGTTAAGAAGAAAATCAACAAGAATGAGAAGAAGGCAAAGAAATCAAGAACCCTACTGGATGAGTCTGATGAAGACGTCCAAGTAGAAGCTGATGTTGATGCTGCGCCTCCTACTGCTCCCAAGTCAAATCGAGCCTCTACTCCTCCTGCGCCTCAAGAAGAAGATGAATTTGAAGGTGCTTTCAATGATCCTCTCATCAGCCCTTCCAAATTCACTGGAACTTCCAAGGCTGCTCAATCTCAGGGGGAGAAGCAAAAGGAGACTGCAAAGCCCATGCGCAATAATACTTCTAGTGAGGATGAAGTCCCACTTTCTGCAAAGAAGTCTACTCCCAAGCGCCGGGTTAAGAAGGTTGCTACCAAGAAACGTGCCTCAAACCGTACTGTGGAAGATTTATCTGATTTTGAATCAGATTCTCCAAGGCATTCTCGTCCGCGCTCTGAAAAATCTGCGCGTGATATAGCAAGGGAAGCAAGACTTGCTGCTGTTGCGTGAAGGAATGTTGCGCAGCAAGCCCCACCAGTCTTTATTGATGGTGAAGGCTTTGCTCATGATGCGCCTGATCCTACTGTTTATGAGGATGCGCCTATAGTTGAAGATGGCGAAGACTCAAGCTCAGAAGATTATGAGGTCCATCGTTCTCCTATCCATGCGCATCACTCTCCTGTTCATGCGCCAGAGCCTCCTGCTGCTGCTGTCACTCCTGTTCAACCTACTGGAGCATCACAGACTTCTCCAATTATTCCGGCTGTAACTCCAGCAACTGCTCCCTCAGATCCCTCAAGTTCATCAACTGACATGCGTCAAATCTTGGCCATGCTCCAGACTATCCAGGCTAATCAATTTGCTGCGCAAACCCAGCACTTTCAGGTGGTCACTGCGCAAACTAAGATTCAAGAGCAACTGGATGCGCAGTCTGCACGGCTCGATGCGCAAGCCAGTTTCCTTCAGGCTATTGATTGTGCCATTAAGGGGGAGAGTTCTGTAACAAAGGCAACCAGTTCTGAAGCTATGCCTCCTCCCTCAGGTTCTGGTGCTGCGCATGCATCTGGTTCTGGTGTTGCGCCCTCTCAAGATTTTGATCTTCTGCGCCAAGATATCCAGCATGACTTCGACATAATCTCTACTGCGCTCACTAAGATTCCCTCTGTGCATGGGTTGAATGAAGCTTTGTTTTCCTTAGCCAAAACCATCACAGAAATCATTCAGATTGAGTCTACTAAATTCATCAAGTCTATTGACAATTTTGCGCCTAGTGCCTCCAGCTCCTCCATTGATGCGCTCAAATCTCATATGACTGACTGCTTAGTTCAGTTCAGTGATAATTTTAATGGAAGAATGAACCAGGCTATGCTAGATATGCAAGCCAGTCAGAGCATGGTTCAGGTTGAGCTAACCAAGACTTTGGTTGATGCGCAGAAAGAAATTCAGGACTCCATGGCTGCGTCCCTTCAATCTTTTGGAAATCAGATGGGGGCGTTTGAAAATTGCTTTAACAGAATTTCTGAAGACATCCAAAGAGATAATGCGCTGATGCGCGACGGTATGAGAACTCATGTGAATCTAGTGGTGGAATACAACGCCAAGTTTCAGCAACTGAAGATTGAGTTGATGAATAAGTTTAACAGCTTACAGAATGAGATGCGCGAAGCACTGCAGCGAATTCATATAGACTAGACTTTGTAATCCTTTTGTTTTGCTGCGCAATTGTAAGTTTTTGATGCGCAAAGTTTTTTTTTGCTTTTGATTTTTCTTCCATTGTAAAACTTGTACTCTGTAACTCTTACCTTTCAAGTTTTAATGAGAAGAAAGCATCATTGCACTTTCACAAAACCTTGTTCAATTCAAACTGTTCGTTTGTGGAACATTGCATATCTTATAAACTTCATGCGCATATCCTTAACAGCTCATATTTAATTGCATGATGTTTAAACACTCAGTTTAAACGCATACTAAACTTAAACTCATATCATTTGTATGCTCTGAGTGATATTTCTGTCTTTCCTATATTGTAAGTTAATTTCTTATGGATAGACTAGAAATCTATAGCATTGGCTAGCGTGTACATTGACTTGAGACATGATTTATCATTTTCTATTCTTATGGACATGTTATTATCAAGTACAATGAATTGCCTTTGTTATAGTAGGTAATGGCATCAATCATTTAGGGGGAGATTGTTGGGTATGCTTATCACTTAACCCTCCTACTTTGTTAGAATTGATTGATACCATCACCTAAGTGTATTTTAAGGACTTTAGGACCCTATGTAAGAAGTTTTTATAACTTCAATTTTTAGCTAAGTCCTCTTTATAGACTAGGCTTAGAGGTTAGGGCTGAAGCTTTGGATTCAAGGTCAAAAGAGCAAAAAGCCAATTTTGGTGCGCATCCTTCCATGCGCAGCGCATCACCTTCTGCGCATCCTATGCGCATGAGCATCATGCGCACGAAAGACCTGCCTTGGTTTATTCTTTCATCTCTTGACCTACCTTTGTATAACTTGGAAAGCGTCATCTCAAGCTACGCTTTCGAATGAGCCAAAATGCTGATGTGGACAAACGGCAAATCAAATACACTCAGCATACACGTAGATGGAGACGCGCCTCTAGTTTGAATTTCAAATATAAAGACAGCTGTCATCCTTCTAGAAGAAGTTTGAAATCTGTCAACTTGCTGTCTCCAACGGCTATAAAGGACACGTGCGCACCAATCACATTGTGACAGCACATCGTCCTTGCTCTGCTCCCCAACGGCTATTTCTTGGAGCTCAGCTATAAATAGCAAGCTCATCCTCATTTTCCAAGTTGCTTGTGAATTGCTAAAGAATTGCTTCCAAAGAGAAAGTTTGAAGATTTGAAGATTGCTTGCTCATTTCCAGAATTCTCAAGAACAACCTTCTCACCTTCATACTCAATCCAAGCCCAGATCCTATAAAGCCTTAATAACACCAGAATCTTGTGCTCTCCATCTTATAGATTCAAAGAGCCCAAATTTCTGATACACACACTCACCTCTTGAAGTTCCGATCTTATCGATCATACTTCTAGAGAAACACTGGTTATTGTCTAGGATTTTGTTCATTCATAGATTATAGATCTTTGAGATAGTTTGTTCTAAATCGTTGTAATCTGTAACTCTCTCATAGTAAGATCTCCATTAGAAATCCAAGACTAACCATCTTGGTAGAGGACGTAGATCTTTTCCCGACCGAACCTCTCCAAATACCGTGTCTATTGTTTGTGCTTTGCATTCTACATTTTAAGCTATACTCATATATTGTTTTGTTTGATCTTTGTAGATTGTATTGCTTTAACAGAATTGTGTTTGTGAGCTTTTTGCCTTAGTTCCATCTTGCGCCTATCTTTAAGCTAAAACTTAGTGCGTGCGTATTTACACTTCTGCGCATACTCCTTGCGCATAAGTGACTGCTTTAAGACTTCCGCTGTGCATTTCACACTCTTGCTGCGCGCTATACTTAGCCAATTTAAGAGTCGTGCGCATTTGCCATTGCTTTGCAAAAGGGTTTGAAAATAATTTTAAATCGCTATTCACCCCCCCCCCTCTAGCAATTTTCATACCCTTGTTGCCCTTCTGGGACCAACATCATGTACTTGTTATTTGCGAGCTTGGAGATGGTGGGTTGTGAAGACCTGTCGATGTAAAGCCCTAAATTATCTTGTGATCGGCTCGGTATTGAGAGCAGATGCACCGTAGAGTAGAATTATTGATAGAGATCTCCTTATTACTCTTACTGGGGAGATGAATAGCCTCATTGTGGTCGGTACCCAAATGGCGGAAAGATGCAGTAATTTCTTGTGGTATCGTCGAGGTCGCGGATGATAAGGTCTTGGTGTGATAAGGTCCCCAAATGGGTATGCTTGCTTGAGTCTTCTTGAGTTGAACTAAAGACGGATCTTCGGATGCAACTAGTGCTTGAGGCGCAAGAGCCACACTTTTTGATTTTGATCTTGGAGAAGGGGGTGCTGAATTGCAGAAATATTGGGATTGACCAAGGCATTTCCCGCTATAACCCTAGAGTTTATCATATCGAATATTTTTCCTTTTCTCTAAGACTTCCTTCATAATCTCGTTGTAAGTTCTAACAAGAATCATCAAATTCATTCATAACTTCGGAGTCCTCCTTTCAAACCAAAAGACCTTTGACGTGAAGTACCAAGAGACCCTTGAAGATTGCTTGGTTCCATGAGGACTATTCCCCACATTAAATTGCTCGGGTATCATCCTCCAAAAAGGTTGTCAATTGCGAAGCCCCAATATTTCCCCTTGTTTGGATTATTTGTAATGCCGTAGCCGAAAAGATTGTAGATTGCGAAGCCCCTTAAGACCTTTGGTGCCAAAATAATTGAGGATGCTTCCAATGTTGCATATGACTTTTCTAGGGCCATTGTTGGGAGATGACGTGAATTGCTTCTCGCTGAGGGAGACTTTCAGATTTGATTGTAGCCCCTAGTGTACCATCATTGATTGTAAGTAGAGCAAGAAAGGTCTATCCTTGATTGGGGGAACAGGCACGAACACACATGACAAGAAGGCTTCTCGACATTCCTTTTGAGAGACTTTGAGGATAGTCTCAGACATCTTTCTTGAGCGTAGCCCCTAGGGCTCATTAATTGTCAAACAAAGCCAAAAGAAGCTCTCGTTCTTGAGTCACATATCCCCTAGGGCGTCATCATTTGTCGAGCAAAGCAAGAGACTCGTCCTTGTGTGGGGGAACAAACATAAGAGGACATGGCAAGAGCTAGTCCATTCTCGAAAACCTTTTGACATACTGTAGTGGCACATGCTTGGAGAAGCTTGAAAACTGAGTCACACGTTGTTACCATTTGCTCTCCAAACCAATTGACTCACTGGGTACCATTTGTACAACCTCGTACCCCTCAATGATGGGCTCGTTCTCAGATGGATATTGGTTACCACGGGCCTTCTTTCTCATGAACCCAATAATGCATATTGCAAGAACAACCTCTCTTATGCCAATAACCCAAAATGACCTTTGATTGTGCCGTATCTTGTCGAGCCCTTTGAAGTTGACTCGGTGGGGAATTGACTTGCTGAGGAGATTCAATGTATAACTTGTGTAGTCTGTCTTCTTTAGAGGCCGGTGATATCCATTTCTTTCTCTCTCTCTCACTCTCTTTTTTTTATGACGCACCCTGTTTTTTGCCTAGACCGCCCTTTCGGGTTTTCAATCTAGCGGGCATCTCTTTTGCGTCTTTATTTTTTTTTACTCAATTAATGTGGAAGTGTGCATTGACTCTAGTTGAGGATGAGAGGCATGTGATTTTGCGGTGGAGACCTTTTGTCATTAATGATGAGTGACATTGACTTGACTAGGGAAGTGGTCCCTAGTGTTGACTTCATGTATTTATATATTTTTGAACGACTTACGAAGGCAAGTAAGTCGTTAAGGGAGAAGAGAAGGAAAGCCCTAATTTGATTGCAAGAAACTTGGAGTGTCGCTGAAAGATAAGAAGCCCCTAGACTCGACAAGGAACGTGAAATGATTTCAAATCTAGGAAAGTTGTTCAATCTTGAGGTGATTAATTAATTGACAAATGACTCGTACAAAGATGTCTTGACAAGTTCGAGATGAAGGCCAATCACAATAACGCACTAGGGCTAAATATATCTTCTTTCTTGCATGAGACCGGACCCGAAGGTTGCCTACGTTCCTCCAGTGTAGAGGCTCAAGTCACCGTAGTTCTTGTGGATGCTCCTTTTGTCGTGAGGAATTGATGTTGCTTCATCCTTTCGTTGGTAGATGGAATGATGTTGTTGTACTTTTTTGATTGAAGGAGGATTTTTTTTTTTTTTTATGCTCTAACTTTTGCCAAGGTTGTTTTGAGGATTTCAACCTAGCGAGTTTTTTTTTTTTTTTTTTTTTTAATCCCCCTTTGAAACATTGCTTGATTTTTCTCCATGGTTGTAGTTCCACTTTGCTTTGGCGTTTGATGTCTTGGATTTGTCGCTGATGTTGTCACCTTCATCACGATGTTTAGCCCCTAGGCGTTCAAGTGATAGCCTTCGTTCCAAAACTTGTTTAGACATTTTTTCATCATTTTGCCAAGAATTAGATTGAACAACTTGGAAGAGTGTATGAGGACAAGAACGACATTTATTTGATGATTTAATTGACTCAAAATTTAACATGTGACAAGAGAAAACATTAATGCACACTCTAGAGGACAGTTGACTCTTTTTTTTAAAATCTTATTTCTAGGTAGAGAAAGAGAAACGGAGATTGCTGTCGTCGTCCTTGTCGTTGTAGTCCTTTTTGTTGAAGCCCCTAAGTCATTCCTTGTTTCACGGTTTCTCTTCACCCACAGTAAATTCCCCATTGTCGATCAAATTTTGGATGATGTTTTGGAGAGCGAAGCACCCTTCGGTAGTGTGGCCGCTATGCTTGTGGTAGTTGCACCATTTATCATGTGCATGATTTTTATGTATCCCCTTCGACTTGTATCCATCTAAAGGCTTAACCTTTCCATTTGCTACCAAGGCGTCAAATGCTTCGTCTTGGGTTACTCTTAGGAGAGGAGTGAAAATTCGGTTGTTGGCGGCACCTTTTTGACTTTTGAGGGACGAGCCACTTGAGCATGTTTTACCATTGACCTTTGCCTTGTTGTCGGTGAATTCTTGCAAACGGGCCTTGAGTTTGGACACTTCTTCCTCGTGAATTCTCCTCTCGAGATCAAAACGGGCTTGCCATAAATCGTCCTTACGGCGGGCATCCTCGACAAGTCTATCCATTTGTTCCCCCATGGCTCTTATTATGTTGAAAAGTCTTTCGTTGGACACGGAAATATTCTCTCTCTTGTTGTTGTTGCCGTTGGAAGCCATTGGACCTATTGAAAGAACACGGTTGATCTTAGGTTGGCCCCACAAATACTTTTTTTGAGTAAAATGATTTAACCCACAAACAATAAAAAGACTCAACCACATAGAGAAAAAGATTTTTTTTAATTTTATTTACAAAAGTCGAAAGGACGTAATCCTTTTTGGGGTTTCTAGAAAAATAGTGGAATCGTCACACTAGTATATAGACCTTCTCGCGGTCCCATATACTCATCGGATTCCACCACGCTTGTGATATCTACATGTGACGGGATTAAACTAAATTAATGTCACAAAGCATACATGCGGGGACGGGGTTTTATTTCGTCCATAATAACCACTTGGGGACGGAGTTTTATTTCATCCATAATAACCACCTGTTTCTTTCGGAAACGACATGTATGATTTGATGACATTAGTTTAGGGAAATCTCGACACACGAAAACCGACTTGGTCACAGAGTGTTAGATCCTAACTAGAATTGTGTTGGCTTGTGCTCGGCTAAACAGAGGCTTAAAAGTCACCCCGTGCATGTAGTCATGAACTACGCCACGGGCTGAAGTTTACCGCTTCGAGAGAGTCAAGGTCGTGTGGAGCATGAAACTCTCTAGGACGGGCCTCGACGGGTTTGGGGTTATGAACTTGTGTGACTCGATAGTGAGTAATTGATAAGAATTAGTGCACGTAGTGTAAGGTCCAACAAGTGACAAAGTATTTTTTTTACTTTTTTTTTTGGAAAAAAAAACAAAAGAAAAGCAAATAATCTCATATTTACAACTTTCGAATCACCCGTGTGACCGATAAAATAAACAGAAAGTAAAATCATTCATGTGCAGGCCCGGTGCGCACACACTGTCAAAACTGTTCTGTTTCTAGAAAATGCCCAGAAGCGCGCGCATTGGGCTACCTACTTGGGAGGCGCGCGCGTTAGACAAAGAGGAGCAGAGGCGCCCGAATCTGGGTAAAACCTGCAAATTCGTGGGTTCAAGGGACTGCCTTGACCCTAAATAATAAAACTTTTCCCTGCAGTAATTGTTCACACAGAAACATGAAATGGAAGGACAAGAAGGAAAGCGGGCGATTCTGGTAATTGGGGTCGGACGCGCGCGCTTTAGGCCAAGAAGGCCAGAGACGTGCGCTTCCAATTTTTTACCAGAATGCCCAGAAAACAGAATAAAAGAACACCAAAAGCAGAAACGCAAGTTTAACCCTCTAAATTGTCCCCAGCGGAGTCGCCACTGTAGATATCCCGGGAGAACCACAACTTAGCTAGAGCGATGAATTATCCTAGGATGTCTATTTGTGTTTTAAGTTGTTAGAGTCGCCACCTATGTTTTAGAGGAACATAAGAAAAACCTAGAAATAGCCTAAATTTATATACAAAACCAAAGATTCGGGAAGAGAAAGATTCGGGGGGTTAGATGACGGAGTGGGAAGTACTTAAACACCCACTCCGCCCCGCTTACGCGGGTCTTGCTACTATTGGTGTTCTAATGCTAAAAAGTCCTTCAATTAATAAATAGTGCTAACAATTATATGATAGAGAAAAAGGGGAAATAAAAGGGAAATAAAAAAGAATTGTTTTATTGATTAATTTATGCTAAAGATTACATATCAAACAATTACATTAAGAAATGAATGATAAATAAAAATGGAGTTTAGAATGTTGGAATGTAACATTGACCAAACTTCAATAGTGAAATGGCCTTTTGGTTGTATTCCTTTTTATGGAGATTGCATACACATTAGAAGAGATGAAAGATGAAGAAAAAAATAAAGAGTTTTGATAAAAAGAAGAGTTTAGAAGGAGAAAGTGGGCATTGTACCTTGTGCTTGAATAGGGAAGAACCAATTTGTCTATAGTAACCACTCTTGAAAATGAACCTTTTAGTTTGAGAGAGTTTTTTAGCCAAGAATCCTTCCTCTTTTTCCATGGTGGAATGAAGAGGTATTTATAGGTGTAGGGAGAGTGTTTGTGGTCACAAAGATGGCCTTTCCCCAGATCAAGCCAAGGCATAATGGTTTTGGGGGTTACAAATAAAAAAAAGAGGAAAATTTGGCAAAATCTGAGATTTTGAAGGTGGGAAGCGCGCACGTCCCACCCCCTATGGGAGGCGCACTCCTCTCACAAAGGAGGGCAAATGCGCGCTCGTCCTATCTTCATAAAATCCATATTTTAGCCCAAAAGTTAACCCCATTATGCAGTTAAGCCCCGAAACTAACGAAATTAGTCAGAAACTTAACGAACACCACGAAAGTCAACAAAAACGATGTAAACAAAGACTCAAGGTTGACTTTGTCACTTAGTCAAGTCCAAGACTAACGGAGTAAGTCAGGAACTTAACGGAAAATAATGAAAGTTAACGAAAAGTAACAAAACTTAACATAAAAGAGGAAGACAGAGAATGTGTATGCAATTGGGACATGAGAGGTCCAAGGCGGGGTGTCTACAGCGGGGAACTAGCAAAGCTATGAGGGTGATCCTACAACTCGGCCATTACCGTGTTGTGTGTGTTCTTGGCGGAGGTGAGATAATAATATATAGGTGAGAGTGATTGTTCTTGGAGAGTACCCGTGTTTAAATCTCAATGATTGAATGTGCGAAATTGTAATGATCTTTATATCTTATTATAGTGATATTCTAGCTTGGTGCTCCCGAATGTAGTTCATGAGTTGAACGAAAATCGAGTTAATAAATCTATGGTGTTATTTCTTTCATGTTATTATGTGTTAATTATTCTCTTCATGTTAATAACTGCTAATATAAGCTAGGCGGATGTAGAAATTCCCCTAAATCCGCTACACATAACTCCTATGTATACATAACTCCTATGTATGGACAAAGTGAATGAGTTATGAGTAAGTAGGTGGCCAATAAACTTTAGCTTATTTATACAGTAAACGCTTATCGACTTGGGCTTTCCCTGACCATTATCAAAAATAAAATAAAATAAAATAAAATAAATTGAAATGAGTAAGTAAAGTCTAGAGTTCAATTCTCCTTACCATTATACATTATCAAAAGTATAAAACAAAATATGACAAAATATGAGTAAGTGATATGAGAAACCCAAATATCCTTGCAAATACAATCAACCATCCATTTCTCAGTCGAAAATCAAAACATAGGATTCTCCATATCATGTTTTATTAGTACAATAACTGTTACTCCCACCCATATGTCTCAAAATAAATATATTTGTTTTCTGAACGTTAGTACAAAAAAATTTTGAGCAATAAATTTAAATTTATTTAATTATCTAAATATAATTGTAAAACTTGTTATTGTTACACTTATATAAATACTATCAATAATAATTTTAATTTTTATTAGAATGATTACATTAACTTAAAATTATTGCCCATAATTCCTTTGTAGTAACATAGAAAAAACTGCGACATTTATTCCGGGACAAAGATAATACTAATTTTTATCTCTTGTGCATAACACAAAATGATCTTCACATATAACTATTTAAATTTTTAAAAAATATAAATACTTGCTTCACTAGCCATATATTATGTTTAGGTACTTTTAAAGCTAAATTGTAAAAGTAAAAAGAAACATTTGAGACAATAAAAAAAATGCACATACAAAAATTATATGGAGGTAGTACAGTTTTTCAATCATTTTAAAAAAAAATCTAACTCTGCGCAGCTCCTTACTAAAATAACTTCTCCTCTTACTAGATTAGAGATATTGAATTTGAGTTTTGAAATTATAAGCATAACTCTTTGAGAAAAATTTGGGGGAAACTAGTCTCTCCATAAGTAATAAAAAGTCTTCTTTTTATAGGGTTTAAGGTTTAGGGTTCGAGGTTTAAGGTTTATGGTTTAGGGTTTTAGGTTTGGGATTTAAGGGTTAAAAACAAGACTTTTTATAACTTACTAACTCTTTTTCATTTTCTCTTTTGAAGAGATTTCTTAGGAAATTATGAATAATTATTTTTTTAAAAGTTGGTTTTGGGGGAAACTAGTTCCTCCATAAGTTATAAAAATCCACTTTTTAACCTTTAAACCAACCATAAACCCTATAAAAACAGGACTTTTTATAACTTATTGAGGAACTAGTTTCCCCCAAACTTTTCTCTTTTTTTTAATTCAAACAACAATACGGCATTCGATCAATATTCAGTCAAAGATTGTAATTATATTATGTGAAGTTAGGTCCTTTTTTTATTATTATTATCATTTATTTTACTTTATAATAATTACATGAAAAGTATGTCGTGGATCCACAAATAGGTAAAGTGAAAAAAATAAAGTGAAAAAAAAATAACAAAAATCTCGTGAGATTTTTATTTTTTTTTTCCAAATAATAGTTCAAAAAAATTGATTTAGGAACTTTTAAAATTTCCCAACCGTTATCTAAATTATCAACTATCTGAATATAATAAGTCAAAACAGTGAACAATTAAAAGGTTTCAGACCGTTAGTTAAACCAACGGCTAGTTTTACTAATAAGACGGACAATTTTAATTCCCTAAAATTTCCTTTTTTTAATGTTAGAAAAATGCTGATTATTGTTTCATAAAAAGAAAAAAAGAAAGAAATATCATAAAAATTATTCGGAAATACTAGTAGAGTGCTATAAGAATAAGAAAAATAAACAATAACTGAAGTTGTGTGTTTATGTACAAAAAAAAAAAAAAAAAAAAAAAAAAAGAAAACAACAACACAACAAATCCAAACATGGCCATCATACAGTTCACAAGGTTTGGGCTCATTAAGCGACCCAATTTGCTCCAGTACCCACTTCAGTCAAGTACCAAGATGAAAAGCCCAAACTAACCTGCCTGGCCTATAATCCCGTCCGCTTTAAGCGGCTCCCAAACAAAAGAGAGCCGTTCTCCTGTGCGGCCGCCGCATGGCGTGCGACGGCGCCAGGAGCCGAGCCGATATTATTTTATTTTTTATTTATTTTTTTATTTTTTTATTTTTTTGCCGATTTTTTTTTTCTTTTTTTTTGTCACCCCAACTTTTTTTCTTCCAACAAAAGTAATACTTCTTATAGCGAAATGTAACACTTTTTTAATTCAAATGTAACACTTTTTTTAAAACACAAATGTA
This sequence comes from Campanula takesimana, assembly GCA_026119855.1. Taxonomy (NCBI): domain Eukaryota; kingdom Viridiplantae; phylum Streptophyta; class Magnoliopsida; order Asterales; family Campanulaceae; genus Campanula; species Campanula takesimana. The sequence goes on from JAOWBW010000443.1 coordinate 945,917, forward strand.
CCACAATTTTGATGCAATAAATTAAAGATTGACAACTAAACAAATGTCACACTTTTTATAAAGAATGTAACACTCTGTTTTTCAAATGTAACACTTTTTTTCTCCCCAAAATTAACATATGATTGACAACTAAACTAATGTTACATTTTATAAAAAATGAATGTAACATTTTTTTTCTCAAATTGTAACAGTTTATATTCTGAAATGTAACATTATATATGAAAATGTAACAATTTTTTATTGAGAAAGTAACAATTGAAAATGCAAAACCTTTTTTTTTTTTTTTTTGTAAAAACTGCTGTTACATTTAACAGTAAAAAGTGTTACTTTTTGAAGATGAAAGTGTTACTTTTATCAGAACAGAGTGTTACATTTTCATCTGACAACAGATCAATTTGTTTTGTGTGTAAAAAATGTATTTTTTTAAAAAAAAAAAATCAAACCATATCATGACCTGTGTAGTGTTATTCGTCTCGTCGAGACGAACACAACGGTATTTTTTAAAAAAAAAATCGACTTATAAATCTCAAGATATGGCTTTTTAAAGTTTTTTTTTTTTAATGGGCCTGAGCGGGCGGGTCGGGTCGCCGGGTTTGCCCGCCGCACCGTGCGGCATGTTGTACGCGAGAATTTGTCAACAAAAAATAAGTTTCTTCAAAAATACATACTCCTTCCGTCCCATTTTAAACTTCAAAATTTTATATTTTGAGTGCCCCATTTTAAAACTCAAACCCTAAATAAGAAAGTTTTTTATTCTTTTTTATTTATGAGCTCCACATGTCATACTCACAACAATTACCAACTAACTATTCTCTACCCCACTTTCTCTCTACTACCAAACATCTACACTCACAACACATCACGTTTTTCTTAATTCTTGAACCCAATTTTTTTTAAAGTTTAAATTAAAACGGAAGGAGTATGCTAGTGATGGCCAAACCGGACCGGAACCGGATCTGAAAAGCCCGGAACCGGAGCAAACCGGGGAGTAAACCGGAACTGGAGTAACCGGAACCGTGGTAAACGCGGGCCGGTTCAGGGTCACATATATGGCGAACCGGACCGGATCGGCATTTCCATTAAAAAAAATAAAAATCCCTTATTTTTCAATAAATTTTAATATGTTTATTCATTAATGTATTATAAAATAAAAATCTCTTGTCTTTTAATAAATTTTGACATGTTTATTCATTATTGTATGATAAAAAAAAATAAAAAAAGGTAGCGTGAACTAGACCGGACCGGAACCGTACCGGAACCGGATTGTGATGACCGGAACCGGTGTAAGCGCGGGCCGGTTCAGGATCACGTATATGCCGAACCGGAACCGTGCCCGGAACCGGTTTTGGTCATCCCTAGAGTATGCAATAAATAAGTAATGAAATGATGAACTTCTTTCTTCTTATTGGGGGTCTTAAAAAATATTGATATGTAATGATGAGCATCTTTCTTTTGTACTCAAAATGTAGTCTTTTTAAAGAAAAATTTCATAATTTGTAATTAAATATTTCAACTTTGATGTTTTGTTCACTAATCTCATTTATTATTATATATATATTTTAAATTCAATCGGTGTTTTCTTGTTTTAATAGTTAAAATTGTTAGGATAATGCAATAGACTGTACATCGCACATGTGTAATGCTAGTACTACACAAATGAAGATAACAAATGAAAATAGGGCTAATGATAATTTAGACTCTAAAGTGATATACCACCCTCCCAAACGAACTCTGATGTTTTTTTTCCGCCAGTTCAGACCTTGATGTGTAAAAAAGTCGGCAGTTAAGGTCCTTTTGAAGGATTTTGTTAGAAAAATCAGTTAAGTAGCATGTGCCATGCATGTGATTGACAAAATGGATGGATTTATAATTGATATTAGATATTAAGGGCTTTAGTGAAATTCTTAAAACTTTAAAGAGTTAAAAAACAATGTACGATATTTTTATGCATACATAAAATATCAATTTTTTAACCAAAAAATTATATGTAAAATTTAAAAATAAATCTCAGATTTGGAATTAATTTAATTTAAAAAAATCACTAAAACCTTATATTTATTAATATATTAAAATTTTAAAATATTAAAAATTAATCTTACTAATTACTCTTTCCGTCCCAAAACATCTTGCATCATTTTGAAATTGCACAGGAATTAAGAAATGAGTATATTTTTTTTGTTGAAGGAGAAATGAGAATATTTGATTAAATATATTCTTAAGATGAATGTTTAACTATAATTAAGATAAGCTTTTTCTTTGTATAACTTCTAATAAATAAATGAGAACAGACCCAAAATTGTCCACCATCACTTTCCAATCCACCGACCACCACTTCCCACTCGCCCCACCACCACCGACCACTACATTCCACCACTATAAACAACCACCACCAACAGTCTACCACCACCATTAAACCGAGCTCAACCACCATCAACACCATCACTATGAATCACTTCTCCTCCAGAATCCGGATTGATTGCAATCCATGAACTGTTAGAAAAAAAGGAAAGAGAGAAATTAAACTTACATACACATACACATTTCAAAAATCAGATCTGGATAGGTTTTCAAACAAAAATCCACAAATAGACACAAATCTATAGATTTACACACACAAACACAACCAACCATGCACAGATCTGAACACCTAGTTTCTAGATCTAAAACTCAAAACACAAACACACACAGAAGCACATTTTTGTGCTCGAAGTCACATAGACTAGAGAGAGAGAGAGAGACAGATCCAGATAAATAAGAGAATGGATGAGGGGAGAGAGAAAAGGAACGAAGGGAGAGAGAGAAAATGGACGAAGGGAGAGACAAAGTGAGAGATACGCACAAAAAAGGCAAAAGAAATGGTGAAGAAGAGATAGAGAGATAAGATATAGAGAGAGAAGAGAAGAGAAGAGATGGAGAGAGCGGACCTGGAAAAGGGATCTGTAGACACCCCATTTTGGACGTTCATTTATAATCACACTACTTCTGTGTCTCGCCTTTGATTTGGGTCAAAACTCGTTAAGTTGGACATGTTTCGTTAAGTTTCTGACTGACTCCATTAGTTAGGGGCCAAACTGAACATCAAAACTATCGCAGAGGGCAAATAAGTGATTCCAGCACTTAGATGCCTCGTATGAGACATTGATGTCTCGTACGAGGTATCCCCCTCGACAGTCGGGTTTTTGGTCAGTTTCCTTGTTGATCTTAACCCCTTTTCTTGGCAAACACTCATGCAATCCGGGGAAAATCCCATGGCCGATCCTAGAGTCCTAAAATAACCTCTTGAGAATTAAGTCTTTGATTCCCAACCATAAACAACTCTCCAACAAAAACCCTAGGTCACCAAAAACCTATAAATAAAGGGTTTCTTTCACTGTAAGAGGAGGAGGAGAATTTCTAGACAGCCCCAAGGCCGTTAAACCACCAAAAAGCTCTCATAATCACTCTCTCTCCCATACCCACGAAATTTGGAAGATCAAAGGCCTTTAGTCAAGGCCATCCATAGGATTCTTGAAGAAAACGCTTAGGTAAAATCTTTGCTTTCTATCTTCTCATCTCCTTCTTTGCTTTGAAGTAGTGTGATTCCATCAAATGATCAGCTTAGAGCCTCTCCAATCCATGGAGATGGTCTCGAAGCATAAGATCCGACATCCCAAATAAATAAGCAATTATTTATTTGTTTGTTTTTCTCTTTTGGTATATGAATGCATGGTTTTGAAACGATGATGATGATTTCTTAGCAAGACCAATCCTAGATTGGGTGCTCCTTGACCTTCCCAATTCATAACTTAACCCCTGAATCCAGACATCTCGGTCCGTGTTCCGACAATAACATGGTGGCGACTCTCGAATCAACAAGAAGGTAAATCGAAGGATGAAAACATGCCTCAAAGCAAAACCTCACGCGCAAACAGGATCGCAGGTGGATGGCGGCGGTGGCGGTGGAGGGTTTTGGTTGTGGTGGAGAACTAGAGAGAGGAACTCTAACTTCTCTCTAAATTGTGGTGAAGAGAGGGAGTGAAGTGTTGGATTTTGAGGCACCATGCGCAGCAGAAATGGCATATAAAAATCAACAAAACCCTAGAGCCCCGAGATCCATTCATAATGATTAAATTAAATACAAGATGAATTTAGAATACTAACCCTTGTTGCACGTTTAAATTTTTCGGATCTTCAAATCTTCAAGCTTTATGATTTGATCTTCTCCACGTTCTCCGGATCACGATCACAGGAACACGAACTCGAGATGCTAAAGGAAGCACCCTCTATGTGTATCCACACGTGAACGAATATCTAGAACAATTCTAGATACGGATTGCTAGATCCATCTATTAGAAAACACGTTCTACTAATCTTCAAAGGCTATATGAATAATATGTGTTCTTGATATTTGATTCTCAATCTTGGATCAAGAATTATGTTTCTCAAACATATTGGGTTGCATTAGTTTAATGGCTGTGCTCACAAAGTGGCACGGCCGTGCCAAACGTATCGAGCCGATATAACGCTTATATCAATTATGGCACGGTCAAGCTTTGTTCCTGGCACGGTCGTGTCTTATAACTGGCACGACCGTGCCAAACGGTTATCACAACTTTTTTCTGAAATTTCAATTTCAGCCTTTTGATCCATTTGTTCTTTTGTGTGTGACCCCATAGGATAATATTAAGTTGGCAATGAGTCCAAGTAATGTCAAACTCATAAATCATGAGCGGACTCTAGCAAGCCATCATGACTACCCAATTAATATAACTTAACAAAGTTCGTTTATCCTCATAGAATATATCACAATCCTTTTGTCACGCGATATCATATTGAACATAAGCCACAGTCTAAGTCAACTTAAGTGTCCAATGCTTTCTCGATCCCGTGTAGATTGATATGAGCAAATAACATTGAACACATCAATTCATTTGGGTATGGCCATACACTATCATCAATCTCACCTCGAGTGGCCAAGCAGATATCTCTCTTTGAGATAAAGAGGGACAACATCCCATCTTGACTTATCATTCTTCCCTACAAGAATCTGATTGTGCCAATCGTAACCTTTATAACTACCTGGTTAAGGGTAGCGTTTGAGTAGGTCAAATACAACGTTCATCATGTGGAAGACGATGATAATCTCAGGTCTAAGGATATCAATGATATAACTATATGAGATTTAATTATGACATTTGACCATGACATAAATCTCATAGTGGGTCATGTCCAGTACTTGTTCACCAACAAGTACCCAGAAGTTTAATTTGTATCACATACACATGATAATCACATGATCATCAATTAAACTTATACTAGTTCTTCATAAGTACTAGGGACGGGGATTATTATAATAAACATGCAAAACATATAATAATCCAAGGTTGTTATTTCCAAAACAAATGAGAACATGACATAACGTAAGGCCTTTCTCAAGGGTCTAGGGCATAATCTCCAAATACTTTGTGTAAATGAGTTGCATCCTTACTTTTCCCTCTTCCCTCTTCCCTCTTCCATTCATTTCCACTTCCCTCTTTGAAAATTGATGATTTTACAATTTATTTTCTAAAATCTTGGTTAAATGAACATAATTTCCAAATACTTCTTTAAGGTAGGACCCTCTCATGCGGCGTTCCCCTTCATGCGGGAGCGGCATCGGTGTGACAAGAAGGCTATTGTTGAGCGTGATAAGCTGAGATGCGCCAGGTGTGTTTCCTGAACGAAGCATTTCCTCACTCGGGACAAGTGGTGAGTTTAAGAGGAGTATGGATGCAGGCCAGTAAACGTAAGCGCTCGTGGGCGACTCGATTCCCACATGTTCCTATACCGAAACGACGTGGCTCCATACTGGGGAATAATGGAAGGCAAGTGAAAGGCTTTTTCTTTTGCTTGCTTTCCATACCCAGGAGGTGAACGGAGTGAGGGAAGGCTTCCCTCGTACTTCAACGCGGGGCTAAGGAAGGGGGCTGTCCGTGCGCGCGCGCGCGTAATTAAAGAACTCACAACTTTTTGTATTCAATATTCGTATTATTTCGAACTTCCAATTGTTGATTACAAAGTTTCAACAATTGAATGAATCGATGTCAACTTTACTTCCTAACATGAACTCAGACATTAAGTTGTGTGCATCAAAACTAAAGTTTTGATACTATCATTTATGTTTGCCTATTTTGCCATTTTCAAGTGGCAAAATATGCCCTATTTTCAATTAGTACTATTTAAATGTATCTTCTATTCGTTCATGAGCCCCTCCGGTTCTCACTCACTCACCGAAGTCCATATACCATCTCCCTTCGGGAGCTTCCCCGTTCCTGATCCACTTCGTGGCTCACTCACTCCATATTTCCCGTTCCTGATCTCCTTCGGAGCTCACTCACTCTTTTGATTTGGAATCCCCTTCGGGGCTCTTTCCTTTTTTATGACCCGCATCCCCTTCCTTCGTCGGGTCTGCTCAAGTTATTGATTTCATCAAGTTTCACACCTATTTGTCCCAGCAATTTGTGGGCAAGGATGATCGTCAACTAAAAAAACAATTCAAAAATGGAACTACACTTAACATTTGGCATCTTATTTACTAGTTATTCACTAGAGAACTAGAAGGAAAATTAGCTGCTACCTTATGCATATCTCAACTCAATCGTTCGCTAACGCTCACTTGTACCGGGTTTATCTTTCTTTTTTATCTTACCCCGGACAATCGTTCGCTAGCGCTCACTTGGGATTGTGGTCCGATTAATTGACCTTATCGTTCGCTCACGCTCACTCGTCCCTAATTGCGGGCAGCCTTCCTAAAAAGACACTTCCTCGCACTTTCACATACGCATAAATCTCAACATCAATCTCACATTAATCTCGTAGATGACAATAGAAACACATCTTAAGCTGCAGATTCCGGTTAAAACACAGACTCTCCGGAAAAGTCAGCGTAGGACATATGCGCCTAGGCTGTACTTCCGGATCGAAGGACGGAGCCGGGCATCCCGGGATTCATGTTAGGTAGGACCCTCTCATGTGGCGTTCCCCTTCATGCGGGAGCGGCATCGGTGTGACAAGAAGGCTATTGTTGAGCGTGATAAGCTGAGATGCGCCAGGTGTGTTTCCTGAACGAAGCATTTCCTCACTCGGGACAAGTGGTGAGTTTAAGAGGAGTGTGGATGCAGGCCAGTAAATGTAAGCGCTCGTGGGCGACTCGATTCCCACATGTTCCTATACCGAAAACGACGTGGCTCCACACTGGGGAATAATGGAAGGCAAGTGAAAGGCTTTTTCTTTTGCTTGCTTTCCATATATATACATTTTTTCTTTTATTTTTTTGAAGTGTTGATCTATGATTTTGAATGAAATTATTGTTTGGTGTTTCTTTGGTTTAATTTATTGCTTTTTTATTATTTGGATTTAGAAAAAAAAATTGAAGTGAAAAAGCTTAATTCGGTGTATAATTTTATTCATGGTGGTGGCACGGTGGCAATCGATGGCGACATAAAGGAGGTGGTGCTGGTTTTGGGTGGTGGTGGTGGTGGTAGGTGGTTGGGCAGAAGGTTGAAGATGAAGGGAATACATATTTACATTTTGACCTTTTAATATATTGTTTTAATTGCTTAAATTTCAAGAATTTTACTAAAGCCCTTAATAGCTAATATCAATTAAAAATCCATCCATTTTGTCAATCACATTCATGACATGACGCGACCCGAGTTCTGGGGTCCTATATGGAACCACAAACCAGGTGCGTAAACCCTGCTATAAAATGGACATGACGCCTGCTAATACTATCATCATCCATAAACCTGTATAACACACGAGCTACACTTGCTCGACAACAGAATACTAAAAACAACCACAGGCAAACCGCCTCAACTATTGAACAACCAAACTAGAGTCATACTGAACTCCAACCACGCCTAACAACACGTGCCGGCACAAAGAATAACAAATACTTTATTACAGGCACAAAACACATCTACCCAAATTTACAGAGTTTAAATAACTCAGGAAACCATCGTCCTAACAAAAATAAACATATATAAGCTCAGTAGAGCAACTACCCATAAAAGAAACAACCTTTTCAAAGATCCCCGCGAACTCGTTGTAAGAACATGGATTAATATAACATATAAATACTTAATAATATAATGATCAATATTATAATATATGGTATAAAGTATAGAACTCAACATAATGTGTAGAATTCCATAGTATAAGGCTACCATTAAATGATGGGCATAATGGTAAACTCTTATACATGAATAGGTGTAGTCCCTAAGTGAGGTGCCTATTCCCTACCTATATAAAGGCCATTCCATCAGCCATAGAAGGGACCGAATTTTTTTTTGATTATTTTCTCATTTATAAACTCTTCATAAAGATCAAAGAAGACAAGAGAATAAGGCACAATCACTTAGAAGATCTACTCCTCTCTTCTTTAAAGACTATCTTCTTACTTCATCAAGAACAAGACTAAGAACAATCATGGAATCACAAGGTACACGCTTCCGTCTTCTTCTTCTTCTCATTCTTAATCTAGTTGTGAGTCGGTTCATGGTTTTAATGGATCATTTTGTTCCAACAATTGGTATCAGAGCCTGCTCATATACTAGATTGAGTTTGAGTTTCTTGTAAAGCCTTATGCTTTTATTTCTTGAAAAGATTCCATGTTCATCATGTGTTCTTGATTTATTGTCATACTCTAATTCAGATTCTAAAGTATTATGTTACTTCTATATTATAAATTTACTCACAAGGCTTTCAATTCTTAATGTAAGATTATCCCATTTTTGAACATAGCCACCATCCTTAGATGCGTTGCGAGTTTGTTCATAAGCATAGCCACGCATTTTTAAAAAAAATGTGATGTGAGTATGCGGATCTACTTACTTTGGTTGAATATTGATTCACCATTAAGTTAAGAATTGATAATCTAAATATGTGAAATTGGATCTTATGGCTCGGTGTCCTGGCAGAGGGCCCGGCAAAACTGTTCACAAAAGGGTGTTAAATTAGTGACTTTTCACCAATCTGGACAGTGAGCACGAGTCGTGCCCTTTGATTCCAGTCGTAATACAGTATGTTTAAATGGCAACGTTTCATAAATCTGGGCACTGGTCACGAGTCGTGCCTTTTAGCACGAGTCGTGCCCTTTTGGTCATTCATGCCCACGACTCGTTTGAAAATTTGTTAGTAAATTATAGTATCTGGACACCAGTCGCGCTTCGGTGGTTATTGAAGTTATCAAACTTTAAGAATGGACTGGTAGAACAAAAGGATACAATATTTTTTTAATAATAATAAATTTCATTTGTTTGTTTGCCTTTAAATTTTCAGTAATTACCTTAAAGTCTTAAGTTCCCTAATGTATGATTAATTATATGCTTAAACAAATTTATTCATTGTTTAAATAATATTGTTGCCAAAGCAATTTACGTTATTTAAATACAAATTTGTTAAAGTGATGAATGTAAATATTGATAAGTGATAACATGCTTGTTTTCCAAAGGAGACCTTGTTATTGACTAAGTATTTGCATTCATAGGGTAATAATTGAACTAAACTTTTGGTCATTTTAAATGCTGTGAACCATCCCAAAGGAAGGCGGGTGTTTAAAGTGAATTGTTTATATTCTTCATTACCGGGAAACAAGTACCTTAAATTTTAGGACATTTTTTATACTTGATCCGGCCCAAAGGAAGGCAAGTATTTAAAGTGTGTTGTTTAAGCTGTTTGTTTACCCTAAGATAAATCAAATTGTGAGTCAATTCGCAATCCAAAGATTAGTCTTGATGTCATATTGATTATCTTTTATTATGATGGAATTCATTTTGATATAATTAATCATTGTGTAGTTTCTTACATATGTTTTGTTTCATTCTTTTGTTCTCTTCATTCAGATTTGATCAGTGCTTCATCTGTTACTACTGCCTTAAATTCAATTCCTTTGCTAACTGGGACAAACTTTAAAACTTGGAAAAACAAGATTATTATGGTCTTAGGCTGTTTGGACCTTGACCTTGCATTAAGAGAACAAGCTCCTACCCCTCTAACTGATAAAAGCACTGCGGAAGACCGCTTGAGTTCAGAGAGGTGGAAGCGTTCTAATCGCGTCAACCTAAGCATAATTAAGAATGCAGTCCCGGAGACATTTCTGAACAGTGTCTCCGAGGATGATGGTGCAAAGGGTTTCCTAGATGCCCTAGAACAACGCTTTGCAAAAAGCGATAAATCGGAAACAAGTGCTACCTTAAGGAAGCTTGTTTCCATGAGGTACAAGGGCACTGGAAACCTAAGGGAATACATAATGGAAATGTTTCACCTATCAACGAAATTAAAAGCACTTAAGTTGGACTTGTCGGAAGACTTGCTTGTGCATTTGGCTTTAATTTCTCTTCCTTCACAATTTGGTCATTTTGAAACGACCTACAATTGTCAAAAGGACAAGTGGAATATTAATGAGTTAATTTCACATGTCACGGAGGAAGAAGATAGGTTGAAACACACCAAACCCGAAAGTGCGCATTATGCATCTACCTCTTCTCGTGGGATTAAGAGAAAAGGTAAGGAGATTGCGGTTGCATCAAAGAAGCCTAAGGGATCATCAAATGATCAAAAGGTGAAAAAGTGCTTCTTTTGCAAGGACCCCACTCACATGAAGCCCGACTGCCCTAAGTATCGTCAATGGCGAATTAAGAAAGGTATGTCATTTAGCTTTGTTTGTACTGAAGCTAATTTAGTTTCAATTCCTTCGTATACATGGTGGTTAGACTCCGGTGCAACTACTCACATAAGTTCATGTATGCAGGGTTGCCTGAACTACCGAACACCCAATGAAGGTGAAAGATTCATCTACATGGGAGCTGGAAAGCCGGTAGAGGTGGAAGGCATAGGGACTTTTAGATTATCTCTTAGTACCGGATATTATTTAGTTTTGAACAATGTATTTATTATTCCATCATTTAGACGGAATTTAATTTCCGTCACTGCATTAGATCGAGAAGGTTATTCTTGCATCTTCGGTAATAATAAATGCAATTTATATTTTGATTCAAAGGTTTTTGGTACTAGTTCTTTGTCTTATATTGATAATCTATATTTACTTGACACAGTCAATTCATTAAATGAGTCCCATAATAATGAAACTAAAACTCGAGGCATAAAACGAAAGTTTTCAAGTAAAAATTCTTATACCTTGTGGCATAGGCGTTTGGGTCATATATCCAAAAGGAGAATTGACAAGCTTGTGTCCGAGGGAATATTACATAAGCTTGATACTCCGGAAAATAACTTTTGTATTGAATGCCTTAAGGGAAAATTCACGAATAGTACAAACAAAAATGAGTCATTGAGAGCTACAAAAGTCTTAGAACTAATTCATACGGACATATGTGGACCATTCCCTACCCCTTCATGGAACGGACAAACATATTTTATTACGTTCATAGATGACTTCTCTCGTTATGGATACATTTATTTGCTTCATGAAAAGTCTCAATCATTAGACGTTTTCAAGTCTTTTAAAACCGAAGTTGAAAATCAACTTGAAAAGACTATTAAGAAAGTTAGATCCGATCGTGGTGGTGAATACTACGGTCGGAATGACGGTTCAGGAGAACAACGTCCGGGTCCTTTTGCTCGCTATTTGGAAGAGTGTGGGATTGTCCCTCACTACACCATGCCGGGGACACCTAGCATGAATGGTGTAGCCGAGAGACGTAATAGAACCCTTAAGGATATGGTAAGAAGTATGGTTTCTTGTACTTCTTTACCTCACTCATTATGGGGCGATGCTTTGAAAACCGCAACATACCTACTTAATAGAGCTCCTTCAAAAGCTACTAACAAAACCCCTTATGAATTATGGACCGGTAAGAAACCGTCCCTTAATCATCTTCATGTTTGGGGTTGTCCAGCCGAAGCTAGGCCTTATAGACCTAACGAAGGAAAGTTGAACGCTAAGACCGTTAGTAGTTATTTTGTAGGGTATTCTCAAAGATCTAGGGGATATAAATTCTATGACCCAAAAACTAGAACCTTTTTCGAGACGGGAAATGCTAGGTTCTTTGAGGATGTTGAATTTAGAGGGGAAAATTTGAATAGTAATTTTGAATTTGAAGAAATGGAAGAGGAATTCGTTTCTATACCTCTTCCTATAGTTCCTATCGAAAATCAAGCAGTTGTGCCTGAAATTCGACAAAAACATAATATTCAAAATGACGTTAATTCTCCTATTAATGAACAACATGAAAATGTTGATGAGGAAATTCAACACCCTCAAAATCAAGAAGAACCGGTGCCATTAAGAAGATCTAATAGAGCAAGAAGGAGTGCTATACCGGATTATTATGATGTATATCTTGCCGAAAATGAGGAACCGTTAGGTTTAGTGGGAGATGAGCCAATCACCTTCCATGAAGCCATTAGTGGTCCAAATTCTCAAAAGTGGATTGATGCCGTAAATGAAGAGTTAAAATCCATGAATGATAATGACGTTTGGGATCTTGTCCCATTACCTAAGAATGTGAAACCCATCGGATGTAAATGGATCTTTAAGACCAAAAGGGATTCACAAGGTAATGTGGAGAGACATAAGGCTCGTCTTATCGCTAAAGGGTTTACTCAAAAAGAAGGCATTGATTACAAAGAAACATTTTCACCGGTATCCTCTAAAAATGCTTTTAGGATCATTATGGCTTTAGTGGCACATTTTGACCTTGAGCTTCATCAAATGGATGTAAAGACAGCTTTTCTCAATGGTGACATTGAGGAAACTATCTATATGAAGAAACCAGAAATGGTGACTGATTCGGATCAAACTAGTCAACTAGTTTGTAAACTTAAGAAATCCATTTATGGGCTCAAGCAAGCATCTCGTCAATGGTACTTAAAATTCAACCAAGTTATTCTTTCATTTGGCTTTGAAATGAATCTTGGTGAAGATTGTGTGTACCATAAGTTCAGTGGGAGTAGATTTATATTTTTGGTCTTATATGTGGATGACATTTTACTTGCTAGTAATGATAAGGATCTTCTTAAGGAAACCAAGAAATTTCTCTCAAACAAATTTGAGATGAAAGATCTTGGAGAAGCTTATTTTGTATTAGGAATCCAAATACATCGTGATCGCTCACGGGGTATGTTAGGATTATCACAAAAGAGCTATATAGAGAAGGTATTACAAAGGTTTAGCATGGAAAATTGTAAACCACATGACACCCCGGTCTCTAAGGGAGATAAGTTCAGTCTAAAGCAATGTCCTAAAAATAATCTTGAATCCAAGTATATGGAAAATATCCCTTACGCATCGGCAGTAGGAAGCCTAATGTATGCACAAGTCTGTACTCGCCCAGATCTTGCCTTTATTGTTGGCATGCTTGGGCGATATCAAAGCAATCCGGGAAGAGAACATTGGGTCGCAGCCAAAAGAGTGATGAGATACTTACAAAACACGAAGAACTACATGCTTACATATTCAAAGTCAGATCATCTTGAGATCATTGGTTTTTTCGATTCCGACTTTGCTGGATGCCAAGATAGTCGCAAATCGACATCGGGTTATGTCTTCACTTTGGCCGGTGGAGCGATATCTTGGAGAAGTGCCAAGCAAACATTAGTAACTACTTCCACCATGGAAGCCGAATTTGTTGCTTGCTATGAGGCATCCAATCAAGCTATATGGCTGCGTAAATTCATTGAAGGACTGCGAATTGTCAAAGGTGTTGAAAGACCACTTAAGTTATATTGTGACAATCGGGCCGCGGTATTGTACTCCAACAACAACAAGAGTTCATCTAAATCTAAGCATATAGATATTAAGTTTCTTGTTGTGAGAGAAAGAGTACAAAATGAACAAATAGAAATAGAACTTATTGGTACAAACTCCATGTTAGCGGATCCATTTACTAAGGCGTTATCTCCTTTAGTTTTTCACGAGCATGTTGCTCATATGGGTGTAATAACTTTTGATAATGCTTAAATAAGTGGGAGTTTTTTTTTTAATGTTTTCTATTTCCTTGTGTTGTTTTTAATTTTGATCTCATTTGGTTAAAAGTAGGACTAGTTGGAGAATATATATATACATTCTTCATATATATTCGTTAATATTCCATGCTACATATCTATACTTAATCTATGTCATTCAGTTGGATATATATATGTGATTAATGTGGGTTTAGTTGCGAATCAATTACAACGACTACCCCTTTAGTCCTTATACTTATATGACTAATGGACGGGATTGGTTTCGAATGACAACAAAGTGCACATAAGGGTTGTCATTTGTGTTATAAATATGATTGAAAGAATTTTATTAAGTGAAGGTATATGTTATAATAATCCAAGTGGGAGATTGTAAGAACATGGATTAATATAACATATAAATACTTAATAATATAATGATCAATATTATAATATATGGTATAAAGTATAGAACTCAACATAATGTGTAGAATTCCATAGTATAAGGCTACCATTAAATGATGGGCATAATGGTAAACTCTTATACATGAATAGGTGTAGTCCCTAAGTGAGGTGCCTATTCCCTACCTATATAAAGGCCATTCCATCAGCCATAGAAGGGACCAAATTTTTTTTTGATTATTTTCTCATTTATAAACTCTTCATAAAGATCAAAGAAGACAAGAGAATAAGGCACAATCACTTAGAAGATCTACTCCTCTCTTCTTTAAAGACTATCTTCTTACTTCATCAAGAACAAGACTAAGAACAATCATGGAATCACAAGGTACACGCTTCCGTCTTCTTCTTCTTCTCATTCTTAATCTAGTTGTGAGTCGGTTCATGGTTTTAATGGATCATTTTGTTCCAACACTCGTACCTTACTGACGATCTTCCTTGCCTGGGAACTAAGGAAAACAAATAAACAAAGAAACGGGGTGAGTCGAAACCCAGTAAGTTACTAATGCAACTACATGACATGCTATCATGTAAATAATAATAACAACAAAGCATTCATCATAAGTCATGCTAACCTCAACAATCACATAGCATATAATATGAGAGGCTGAGCCAACTCATCATGCAGCACATAAGAGCTGAAGTAAACACATAACAAAGGATATAGTCTTCTAACCACTTCCGACCTTATTCCTCCAAACCAATTATAACCATTATTGTCGATGCTTGTGTTTCTGTCGCGGTACACATATCAATCTGAACGCTGCTTTGCAGTACGATATAAGATCCGATATCCAGTATCTTGTCCCAAAAAAAAGATAGCTATCCAAAATCATGCGTATTGCTACAACAATCGGAAGCTATGCCCCTACTATGGCCGATAGTAGGGGAAACGGTCACAGATGCATAGACCCACGGTTATTACTTAGCCCCAGCTCTCGTAATAACCGTACATCTATACACCCCCAAAACACACAAGCCAGCTGGACTCACATAAAGATGCACAAGTAAGTATTTACTTGACATAACTATACCAGAACTAGGCCCAAAAGTAGTGGACCAGTCCATTTAATCTCATGAACCATGTAATCATCAAGTCACAACAGTATCACATAACCATATGCAATATTTGCACATATACATCAGTACAACCTCTATCACATTAATGTGTCTACCATAACACTTTCAATCCCAATTAGAGCCCATACATATTAGACTCCAAGTACGTAATAGGATAGGTCGTGATGTACCTAGTCACAATTATGCACCTCGCATATATTCGTGATTAATGATCGAATACATTTTCCGATACCTATTGTGTTCCGTAATTTACGTCAACTTTAATCGTATTATGATTAATCATAATTTTATTAAATTATAATTATACTTTTACTAGTCCCTATTTTTCTTAGGAACTTATTTATGGGACAGGATACTTTTATTACACCTTATACAGCTTCGTTGAGTATTTTATTCATTTTGGATGGTAATTATTATTTATAGCACCGCTACTTCACCGTCTCAAAATTACTATCATAGTTCCTGTTCTTATTATTTGGGTCAATTTAATTAATTAAAATGTGCATAGAATCACATATTAATAAAAATGATAATTTACACCAATACTACCCATAAAGCAATAATTGACAGTGAAAGTATCATATATAGCATGTATGAACATTACTATAATTAAAAGGGGAGTAGTAACTTACTTGCTACGAGAATAATATTAAGAAATTAAACTTTGATCGGCTACAAATGATCTAGTCTACTCCGGGAGTGTTTTGGTGCAGTCGGATCAAAGAACGAACATAGAAATCAAGTTTGGTAGTGAAATTGGGGTGAAAACCCCACACTTTCAATACACGGACGGAGGCCATGAAAAGAAGAGTGAAGTCTCTGTAGAGATTCTTCATTTAAATGATACTCCCTCCGTCCCACCCGAAATAGGACGTTTTGCCATTTTGGGTTTCCCACTCGAAATAGGACATCCCAAAATGGAAAGATTTTATTACTTTTTTATTAGTTGGACCCACTTGTCATACTCACAACAACATTTCATTTATTATTCTCCACCCACTTTCTCTCCCTTTCATACTCACAACACCTACTTTTCAAACAACTTTTTATAATAAAAGATTATTATTCCTTAATCCTCGTGTCCGGACCAAGAATCCTATTTCGGATGGGACGGAGGGAGTATTGATTATTGTTTACCCAAACACCCTCCAAGAATAACGTGTTTACACTTACACCCTTAGTCAACATTTACATTTGTTAGTCAAATAAAGGATGCTAGTTCACTTAGTATTATCTTGCCAGCATAACCGACTTATGCCAGGGAGTGAATTAAGGTAGTGACTAGTCTTATTTTTGACACAAAAGAAAACCATGATCCATGTGATATTCCT
The DNA here is from genome assembly GCA_026119855.1 of Campanula takesimana. NCBI lineage: Eukaryota > Viridiplantae > Streptophyta > Magnoliopsida > Asterales > Campanulaceae > Campanula > Campanula takesimana. The sequence continues at coordinate 962,710 of JAOWBW010000443.1, forward strand.
TCCACCAATAGGATGTAAGTTTACTCCACCTAAATTAATAAGTTAGTCAATTTTCGTAGGCCAAAACCTACACTAACATACTAATGGAGTATACTTCTAAGATAATATTACTCTAGCAAATTCATGGTTAAACTGACAAAATTTAACTAGCCTAAGTGGCCATATTTCAGATTTTTTTTCTCAAATAATTCAATTATTTATAAGTATTTACCAGAGTACCACCTTTCTCAAAGTATGTACCAAAATGACCAACTTTGAGCTAATTCGCCACTGGGTATAGCGAATTATCATAACTCGCTTTTGTCAAAAGCGAATTATTCTTTGACCAGATTAGGCGGTCTTTGCATTAGGGCGTTAATTAAACCTTAAGTAATTCGCTTCCTATAGTAGCGAATTTTTATAATTCGCTTCTGCAAGTAGCGAATTACATTAAACCCACACAATAGGATAAGGTTTCAGTATGTGCAGCTCATTATATCTCCATCTTGTCTGAAAATAGAGAGAGAACGAAGAAGGGACGCAAAGAGGAGAGGATTTTGCAAATCCATTTCTTGAAATACTCAGATCAAGCAAAAAGGTACACCACGATCTCTATCTATATGTCATTTTTTGTGTTTGATGTGATTTATTTTAGGTTTTTGAGTGAATTTGTAGAGAGAAATGATAAATTTAAGATTTTGACTGTTATTATCATTTTCTAGGGTTCTATGGTATCGATGAGTGGGTTACCACTTATTTTCATGTGCTACTGGGGAGGGGATGATGAAGATCCATTTAATGGTCCTCTTTTTGAAAAAGGACCAAAATTTGGTCTTAGAGCGATACATAGATGGACTTACACTAAGTTGATTGATCAGTTGTATGAACATATTGGGGTAGATCGAACAAGATTTCAGCTGGAAGTTATTTGTAGGTTTCCTCATTCCTTTGACCATGGAATTGCAAATTACTTTCCATTTCATATCCAAGACGATAATGGTGTGGCGTTAATCTTTGATGTTAATGCTCAATTTGGTGGGTTGAGTAACTTGCAGTTGTATATTATCATGAAGGCTATTGAGGTGTTTGATATCCGTAGGGGTGGGATTGACATTGGTTATAATCATGAGACGAATGAACGTTATGCAGAGGCAGAGACACTTTATGTGAATTCGCAGAGTTACAACCGAGAGCCTGGCGAGGGTCCAAGTACATAGACATTCTATGATAATTCGCCCAGTTACAACCAAGCGGCTACAATGGCTCCAATTAACCAGAGACCGCGTCGTAGACGAGTGCCACGTGAGGATGTTCCGGCTGATGATGATGTTTTAGATGAAGATGATGAAGACTATGATGCACAAATAGATAGTTTGTTGTTTCCTGATGATGATGATGATGATGATGATGATGATGATGATGATGAAGAAAACAACACCGGTAGTGAGATTAGCGAGGGTGACGATGGGCCGAATGATGGGATTGAATCAGATTTAGTAGCGTACGAAAGGAGAGAGAATTGAATGCATGAGAGAGCAGACTATCCTCTTTATCATGATATTGGAGAAGAAGTTGAAGTGATTGCTGTTAATAATCAATGTAGCTTTCCGATATGGGATGGAGAGAAGGGTGGATTGGCTAAAGGGATACGATTTTCTAAGAAGATTGAGGTGGAATATGAGATAAAGAAGTATCACATACATTCCAATCGACGTTTTAAGGTAAGAAAGAGCACACTCCGAACGTGGGCCATTGAGTGTTTGTTGAAAGACTATCCATGCCCTTTTTATGCTCGTGTGAGTCAGAAGACGATAGGATATTGGGAAGTGACCAAGTATAGAGGCCCTCATTGTTGTTTGTATTCTGGACTTAGTCTTGATCACCCCAACTTGGATGCTAAGTTTATTGGTCGGCATATTCTCCATAAGGTCAAGGCTGATTCTGATTTGAATGTTCAAGTTATTATTGCAGATATAAATGAGAAATACGGTAGGACATATTCTCCATAAGGAGTCAATCCTCTCGAATCATACATAACAACCATACCATTCTGAATCGATGAACATCTCAATCGCTCTTTGAGGCATCAACATGAACAATGAATTTATTAGATCCACTATAATGGTGAAACTTGACATATCCACTAGAAAATAGTAACACTGGTCATATCCTTTAGATAACAGTAATACTAGTCAAATCCACTAAGCAATGTCAATACTGAAGTTATTATCAACCATCATTTCAATATTTGAAAACTAGTTTCGCATTTATCAATCCATCGAAAAGGTATAGCTTTATTTGTCAAATAGTTCACGATATAGCTACCTTAGAAATCCATCAATGAATCTCTGACAATATCATACCAATCCTAACAAACCACATACCTCTGTTACTGTAGTGGGCTTTTTCCAATTACTGTTGCTTCCATATTTGAAGGATCAATAGCTATACCTGAATTGAAACTGCCCCAAAATGATATATCCTCTAACTAGAAGACATAATGCCTAGATTTCACAAACCATTGCTTCTCTCAAAGCATATTTAGAATAGTTCTGAGATGTATTCATGCTCGGCTCATGGCTTAGTGTACAACAAGATAATCATCGATAATACCATCACAAAGCAATCCAATTATGGTTACAGATACAATTCAGCATATCCAACAATACCACTGGAGAATTTGTTGATTCAAACAACATAACCACAAATTTATGATGCCCATAGCTGGTATGTAAAGTTGTCTTTGAAATATACCCAACTCAAATTTTCAACTGATGATAATCACTTCAATTTAAACACTGAATAAACCACTGATCTCTGAAGTTGATCAAATATATCACCAATATGAGATAACAAGTAATGATTCGTTATAGTCACCTGGTTGAGCTCTTTGTATTCAATATGCAATCGCAAAGTACCATATCTCTTCATGCCAAACAATACCGATGCACCCCACGTAGATATACTAAGCTTGATGAATCCTCTATCAAGTAATTTATTAAGTTGAATCTTCAACTCTTTTAACTCAACCGATGTCATATGATCAAGATATCATCATTGTAGCATTGTACCAGTAACAACTCAAGATAAACCAAGTTTCTCATCATGTAACATGTATACTCAGTAGAAAATATATCTGAGATCTCACAAATAATGCATACATCCTCCAGTTTTAGTGCAGACGTACTACTTCAACCACATAAGCTAAATACCCGGCACAACCTTGTAATAACAATTTTTGGACTTTCAATGCAGAACATGAATGTCATATATAGATCTATCATGCTCATATACAAAGTCAAGCATACTAGCATAAAATATTTACCACCTTTGAATGGAAAACAAGAAATGCATAACGTATAGAAAGCTAGGCCATACCACGTATCACTTCAATGTCCCGTATAGGTAACATGACTAAATCAACTTATAACTTATAGGGTGTTATTGCCCACAATTCTAACGGGTTTCTTATAAATATCGGTAGCAATCACGTAGTCTCTATATTAGAGAATACACCTCCACGTAAATCAAGGAATGAGGAAAAACATGCATATGTAGCACGAAACAATATACACTTTACGAAATAGATGCGCCTCGGTCTTTAAGGACTCGCACTATCGATTTTCTTAAACCATCTAACCCCAATTGGACCAACACTATCAACACCAGTCATATGCCTGGTATCACAACAAGTAAAGAAACACTCGACGTCAATAGCACATCCATAAACCAACCCACTAATGCCATAGATCCTATCCAGGCTAATAGCTAACCCTAGCTCTGATACCAACCGACGCGACCCGAGTTATGGGGTCCTATATGGAACCACAAACCAGGTGCGTAAACCCTGCTATAAAACGGACATGACGCCTGCTAATACTATCATCATCCATAAACTTGTATAACACACGAGCTACACTTTCTCGACAACAGAATACTAAAAACAACCACATGCAAACCGCCTCAACTTTTGAACAACCAAACTAGAGTCATACTAAACTCCAACCACGCCTAGCAATACGTGCCGGCACAAAGAATAACAAATACTTTATTACAGGCACAAACACACATCTATCCAAATTTACAGAGTTTAAATAACTCAGCAAACCATCGTCCTCACAAAAATAAACATATATAAGCTCAGTAGAGCAACTACCCATAAAAGAAACAACCTTTTCAAAGATCCCCGCGAACTCGTACCTTACTGACGATCTTCTTTGCCTGGGAACTAAGGAAAACAAATAAACAAAGAAATGGGGTGAGCCGAAACCCAGTAATTTACTAATGCAACTACATGACATGCTATCATGTAAATAATAATAACAACAAAGCATTCCTCATAAGTCATGCTAACCTCAACAATCACATTGCATATAATATGAGAGGCTGAGCCAACTCATCATGCAGAACATAAGAGCTGAAGTAAACACATAACAAAGGATATGGTCTTCTAACCACTTCCGACCTTATTTCTCCAAACCAATTATAACCATTATTGTCGATGCTTGTGTTGCTGTCGCGGTACACATATCAATCTGACGCTGTTTTGCAGTACGATATAAGATCCGGTATCCAGTATATTGTCCAAAAAAAGATAGCTATCCAATGTCACGCGTATTGCTACAACAATCGGAAGCTATGCCCCTACTATGGCCGATAGTAGGGGAAACGTTCACAGATGCATAGACCCACAGTTATTACTTAGCCCCAGCTCTCGCAATAACCGTACATCTATACACCCCCAAAACACAGAAGCCAACCCATACGTATTAAACTCCAAGTACGTAATAGGATAGGTCGTAATGTACCTAG